>OX422213.1:294228430-294728430 GCA_949130495.1 Sambucus nigra
CGAGAGTGATTCTGGACTTGTATTTCCCTTAGTACGAGTGATACGGGGATTGGATAGCAGAGTATGCCCGCACCATAATTTTTATGTGGGGTTCTATTAGAATATATATATTATACGAGTATTTAATATATATATATATTTAATTTATGGAAATTTGGGAACTACCTACTGTGTTTATGGTAAGTAAGAAAACAAATTATTATTTTCGATTGGGGAACATGTGTTTGAAAAGTATAACATGATACTTAGAAACTTTATGAGTAAATAAGGTTTAAATGAGAACTTTGTTGTGAAAAGAAACCAACCTCTTAAACAATTGAATTTATCAGTATTAAATCTTACGAGTAACCTAAGATAAGATAAGTTAAACCGTTGGGATGGTTAGTACGATAGGCGTGCACAGTAGAAGAGAGGTGAGAATTTCTCAAAGGAGTGCCGCAATAATATGTTGTTGCATTGGCCTGTAAACATTTTAAATACTTTCTAAACAAATTCTAAATCTTTTTACAATGGGGATCTGACCCGTTTCCATTTTCTCATCTCTCTTGTAAATATATGTATATATTACAGGTGCCCAGCCACAGGGGCGTCTTGCATAGGGTCCTTTGGAAGGAACGCGTTGCAGCTTAGGTGGGAGTTGAATGCCTCTATCTTAGACGACTTCATTTATTTGATTCCACTCCTAGAAGATTTATTCCAGTTGGGCATGTGTCGCCCTTTCCATATTTTAGTTGTTCTATTGGATATTGTAATTCATTTACTTCTAGTATTGTCACTTTGGGATTTATTACTGTCTGGATGTTTTACTTTAAGTTTTAAATGTTGGCATCTAGTTGTTGGATGTTTAATTATTGGATTGTTTATTCCAGTATATTTGTTGTGAGATTCCTTAATTATAATTTATGTAAAGTTTTAAATATTGGTTTTTATAAATAAAATTTTGATAGTAATGTTTAAAAATGGTTTTCACACTTAGCTTAATTTTTTAGGGTGTTTAAATTGGAAAAAAAATTATTTTTACGACAGTGATGCTAAGAATGAACCAACTGTTCACCTTGATTTTAATTTAATAAAGGAGTGATCGCCCGGTATTTAATTAGGCAGGGTGTCACAGAAATGTCTAATATGGCGGCAGCGCTGCAATCCTTGGTGGCCAGCCAACAAAAGATGCATGAAAAATTCATGGCTTTTAGCCACTATGTGTTGGGAAGAGCTCTCGGTGAACCAGCGATAGTGATCGTTACTACAACCTCTAGAGAAGAGGTAAATTCAAAGACAGGGGTACCACCCCTGGCCCTATTCAATGAGATGCACCACCACTATAGATGACGAGACGTAACCCACCCAAAGCATCCCCATATTGGAAAGCAGATTCAGGGATGCCCGATTGACCAGGATAGTGATGAGGAGGAGTATTGGGAGCCATATGAGATTTTTGGTGATTGTGTTCATCCTAGAGGGACACCAACCCCAACTTACAAGGGAAAAAGCGTTCATCACACTCCCATAATCTAACAGAGAGCTTCATCTTTTGACACATTAAGCAAAAGGTCAGTCTTTGACTGTCTCGCCCCCAGAGGTGAAAGTGGACAAGACAGGCACTCTCATTCTCGTAGAATTATTACATCCAAAGGAAATGTAAGATGTTATGAAGAAAGGAAAATATAGAGATGAGACATAAATGACTAAGGGAGGTAAATAGTAGACAAAGGACAATTGTTTGAGAGCCATCACCTGTGGCAATGGATATTGAAGGTGGGGGCGATAACAAAGTGGCCGAAGACAAGACGTGTAATAGTTCCATACAAATGCTAGAAGGTAAGATTGGCAAATTGCTCAAGAGTAGAGATCTAAGTCGTCGAGGCTCTGTGGATGGGTCTCCTTTTGAGCCAAGAATTATAAGTTATCCTACCCCTACAAAGTTCAAACTTCCAACTATGATGCTGAGGTATGATGGTAGTTCAAATCTATTTCATCATATAGAGACATATAAGTCGATTACCGACCTATATTTGATTCCCGATGACATAAGATGTTGAGCCTTCTTCACCACTCTCACAAGTGCAGTTCACATGTGATACACCACTCTGTCGAGAGGTTCTATATAGAATTTTAAGATGCTAGGCGAGAAGTTCATTCATAAATTCTACTTTGACATGAAGCCATCGAAGAGGGTTACTCGTATCCTTAATTTCAAGTAAGGGAAGAATGAAGCTCTGAGGGAGTACATCTCTAGTTTTAACAAGGAAAAGTTAGAGGTGGAAGATTATGATGAAAGTATAATGATGATAGCGCTCATAAGTGGTTTGCTCTTGGGTAAAATCCTTTGGAAACTCTTCAAAGATCCTCTAAATATCATGACATAACTCCTGGATGAGGCTGGGAGAATCATGAACACGGAGGAGGCCATAGTAGTCAAGAGGGGAGACACAAATGAGGTAGGTGGTAATAAATCTGGCCAAGACAATGACAAAGAGGGAAAGAAGAGATCCAATGAGGATAAGTTTTCCATGTACACTCCCTGAACCATGAGTCCAGACCTGATTCTGAATGAAATCAAAGGTGACAGAGAACATAAGTGGCTAGAAAAACTCAATTCCCCTCCTCATAAAATAGGCAAAAGTAAGTACTTCACCGTGATCATGTTCACATAAGGAAAAAATCATTTGCCTTGAAAGAAGAGATTGAAAAGCTATTGAAGAAAGAAAAACTCTGAAAGTACTTAGATAAGAATGGATAAAAAGACGAGGCTTAAAAGAGGCACAATAGGAGAAAAGATAACAAGATGAGATGAGAGATATAGGCTATAAAATGCGACGGTGTGTGATACTGATTTAAATTAATTCGCAAGTTTCCAATTAAACCTTGTTTAATTAGAGTCTACTTTTAAACCAAATTAATTCAGCCCCTAAACATGCAACTACGTATCAAACCAAATAAGATATAACATGCGACACAAAATTTCAGGAAAAATCCCCGAAGGGTAAAACCTTTTATTTCTAGAACTCTGACAATTTTACAATACCATTGACTTACATACCATCTTTCTTTCACCCACAAGAGTAACGAATGGTGTCTTCGTCAAACCTCCAAAGCAATGGCTAGAAATAAATGAGCAATGGTTTGCACACATCTATACCACCAGGATGTGAAGTCTAGACACGCAGTCTAAAATCTTCACAAGGACTCCCTCCATAATAGCACACAGCTGTCGGTTGCAGAGATCTCCCCACAAAGAATGAATAAAGGCAAAATATGTTCTTGGGTTCCACAAAACAACTCACACAAAAGTAATTGGGATTTTTGTAAATTTTAAACAAAACATAAGTTTGAACCCTTAAACTGTTGTTGGAGAACAAAAAAACACCAAAAGATGTTGAGAATTGTTTCTAGGAAAAAACTCTCAAAAGTGTTCTCCACACATAAAACCACACCCTGACCCTCTTTTTATAAGAAAATTTGAGGCGATCAAAGAGATCAGGCTATCAGCAGCGTGCCAATCAAAAAGTCAACTGGCTCGAACGAAAACAATCTCGCTCGAACGAGATATGCGTGTCACCTGAACGACTACGCGCGACATCTCGATGTTGCTCGAACGAGATGGTGATCTCGCTTGAATGACCAGAGCATAAAAAACAAGGAACGCTTACTGACTTAGGAAATTTCCTCAAATGTTTTCAAAAACAAACTTTCTCGAAAATAACTATGAAACCTTTTTATAAAAAATATTTATAAAAACATTTTTATACAAAAGATTTTTAAAAGTCCTTTTAAAAATAGCCCAACACTCTTAATATGAAATGTAATTGAAACTTTAAAACATTATCTTACCAAATGTCATATTGTTGGACTTGAATGTTGTAGACAACATGTAATTCAGATCCGTCTTTTGTAGATGTTCTCTTCTCAATTCTTCGACAACTTGTAGCGGTATACGACATACTAAATTGTGACGGACATTAATAAAATTATGTCCTTACAAATCTCCCCCTATGTCCATGTCGGTACATACATAAAAAAATCAGAATTATCAAATACCAAATGACCCATACAAATCTACCCTCCCATGAATAAATTTGCAAGATCTCAAACTTTTCTTCAAAAATCTTCAACTTCAAATTTCAAAGCTCCAAGCTTTTCTCATCAAGGTGTGCAATCTCCAATTTTGTACCTACACACATGAGATAATGAGAAAACCTTTGTGACACATCGAGATTGAAATGATATATGAGTAAATCAATCAATATAATCAAATCTCCCCCATAATGCAAAAACTTCCCATAAAATCATAATTCGTTATCCCCCTTTTTATGATGTCCCCAAACAGACAAATAAGGAGAAACAAACTAGACATGGAGTGTCACGATAAAATGCATAGCAAACATGAATCAAACTACACCCATGCAAAGGTATATCTCAAAAAACATACACAAACCATTTTTATTTTTCAATTTTTTCAAACAAAGAAAAAAAATGATACAAAAATCACACACCATGGATTTAACTAAAACAACCAAGTCATGGAAATGGAATGAATGAGTGTGAACACATTCAGTAGGTAAGTAAACTCAATCAATCATATGTCCATGAGGAATACATGTACCCCTAATGAATGACCATCAAAAGTATCCTTAGGTGTAAAAATTGTTGAATTTGGATGACATCGTCTTACGCAAATTAACAAATCAAAGTCAACGTGATTTCCACACCAATAACGTCCAAAACTATTTAACGCCTTTTCAAGACTTTCAAGGAAGTGCAAACCCGTTTTAAATTCAATCCAAACTCCCTTATTCATATTTTCTTTTAGAGGTAATCTAAATTCTCAAACATTGGAGAATTGATGCTAAAACCTAATGGCCCCTTTTTGGCATGAATTTCTTTTTATTTCCTTTAAATTTTTCGAGCTCTTTTAAACCTCATTGGACCCCGACTAATAAAATTCTTCAATTTTTTAGGTCCGATATAACGGTGGCCTAGTATTCGTAAAGGCCAAGTAAACCTTTCGCAGCCCTTCCTCGTTTTCAAAGAAAGCACATGACCTCGCCAAACAGTTCTTACATGCACTACTTTCTTGTCAAGTTTTATCGTGCTTGGTTCGATTTTAAAGACAAGATTGAAGTGAAAACACCCATCCAACATGCGATAAGACAAGCACAATAATCAAACAAATCCGTGCATGTGTGCAAGAAAGGAAATCATGAGTCAAACATGTAGAAAGCAACACTTAATTACATCTTAATGACTCCAAACATTATAAATCACAAAGATGACATGATATATTATCTCAAAACACTATCAAATAGTCACACGAATAAACGGAATGAAATTGTGACTCGGTCATCCTAAGTGTCCATCCATAACCGGTGTAAAACAAAATACAAAGCTCTTTTTGGATTTTTCAAAATTTTAAAAAAATAAAATCTTTTTGGCTTTTTCAAATTTTTTAAAAGCAAAAATGTATACAAAAAGTACATGTCACAATGCTAGCAAACATAAATATCATGAAACAAAAACTAGAGTATGAAAAACATTCGAACACAATCATCTACATGATATGGAAAGAGAAGTGTCATGTGCAAGGAAATGAGAATCAACTATTCTAAAATCTAGTGTATCCAAAAGTGATTTCTTAACCCAAGCAGATGTAAAATGTGGACACGGGGTTTTGGAAACCAACAAAACACTAGACTTCGACTTCGACTTCCTAGGATATCTTCTAAGATCAAAACAAAGTCTCCTAAGGTAACCTTTCCTACAACAATGTGAACATGTGTAAATGGGAGAAATGTTACCTAAAGTGTGATCTTTTCTAAAGTCCTTGGGATTAATTGACCCTCTAAAAAAAAATAATGGTTTTGTCTTTAGCGCTAGAAGCATGAGAACAAGATGAGCCATTACCATCACAATCAAACATACTTGAATCGTTTAAATCATTTTTCAACATCAAAATTTTTTATTCAAGCAAAAAATTAGACTCTTACAAAGACTGGGATTTCTTTTTCAAATTTTTATCAATTCCTAAAAGGGTATCTCTCTCCCCCTCAATTAAAGGAAACTTTTCCCTAAGAGTCTCTTCACGTGCCACAAACTCATTGATTAAAATATTTTTGTTCTCTTTGTCACAAACACAACCACTAGAATTTTTAAAGTCTTCTAATTCTTTTTCTAAAAATAGGACTCTATCATCACTCTCCTTCTTGGAAACTTTTAACGAATCAAATTCATTACACAAATTGCCAAAGTGTTCACGAAAAATATCTATTTGAGTTTGACACCTTTGTAAATATTCAATCTTACTATTAAAACAAGAATTTTCTTTTACCAAAACTCAAATTCTTTTACAAAGTTTCAAATTCAAAAGTTTTAATTTTTCAGCACTATCGTGAACTTTTTCAAAAATAGGCTCCTCATTGAATGGGCGTTCCATTGGAAAAATTGCGATTTTCACAAAACTGTTTTTCAAAAAAAATCAATATCACACAATTTTTCGAAAAATAGTAATAGCCATAAATTAGCGCAACCCGCTCTGATACCAATTTGACGACGTGAGAAGTCAAATTGTATATAAAAAAAATCCTTGAAAAATCACGGTCACGCGATGAATTAGCGTAACCCGCTCTGATACCAATTTATGAAATGCGACGGTGTGTGATACCGATTTAAATTAACTTGCAAGTTTCAAATTAAACCTTGTTTAATTAGAGTCTATTTTTAAACCAAATTAATTCATCCCCTAAACATTCAATTACGTATCAAAACAAATAAGATATAGCATGCGACACAAAATTTCAGGAAAAATCCCCGAAGGGCAAAACATTTTTTTTCTAGAACTCCGACAAGTTTACATGACCATTGACTTATATACCGTCTTGCTTTTGTCCACAAGAGTAACGCACCGTGTCTTCGTCAAACCTCCGAAGTAATGGCTAGAAATAAATCAGCAATGGTTCGCACGCAGCTATACTAGCAGGACGCGCGATCCAGACACGCAATCTAAAATCTTCACAAGGACGCCCTCCACAATAGCACTCAGCCGTCGGTGGTAGATATCTCCCCAAAAAAATGAACAAAGGAAAAATTTGTTATTGGGTTCCACAAAACAACTCACACAAAAGTAATTGGGATTTTTGTAAATTGTAAACAAAACAAAAGTTTGAACCCTTAAACTTTTGTTGGAGAACGAAACAACGCCAAAAGATGTTCATAATTGTTTCGGGCCAAAAACTCTCAAAAGTGTTCTCCACACAAAAAACCACACTCTAATCCTCTTTTTATAAGAAAATTTGAGGTCAAAGAGATCAGGTTGTCAGTAGCGTGTCAGTCAAAAAGTCAACTCGCTCGAATGAAAATAATCTCGCTCGAACGAGATATGTGTGTTGCTCAAACGACTATGCATGACATCTCAATGTCGCTCGAACGAGATGGTGATCTCTCTTGAAGGACCAGAGCATCAAAACCAAGGAACGCTTACTGACTTAGAAAATTTCCTCAAAACGTTTTAAAAACCAACTTTCTGGAAAACAGTAATGAAACCTTTTTATAAAAAAACATTTATAAATTTTTTTTTATATAAAAGCTTTTTAAAACTCCTTTAAAAATATCCCAACACTCTTAATATGAAATGTAAATGAAACTTTAAAACATTATCTTTCCAAATGTCATATTGTTGGGCTTGAACGTTGAAGACAACTTGTTATTCAAATCCGTCTTTTGTAGATGTTCTCTTCTCAATTCTTCGGCGACTTGTAGGGGTATACGACATACTAAATTGTGATGGAAATTAATAAAATTATGTCCTTACATAGGCTAATAAAAATAATGATGAGTCTGATGATAGTGGGGATGATGATCCCAATTTCCCAGCAAAAATCCCTTATGCAAAGGGAGCCATTCATATAAACTCTTTCGATGTAAAAATGATATGTGGCATCCTAGAAGGTGGAGGCAAAAATCCAACAAATAGGAAAGAACATGTTATTGAAGACAAAGAGGCATAAAAAAGGATGGAAGTGAATTCCTCTGAGACCGAGGCAAAGCCAGGAAAATTGAAGAAAATGGATATGGACACTCTGATAGTGGGTTTTTAAAGGTTGGATTTCAAGGGCATCTTAGTTATGCACAACGACCCCTTGGTAATCAGCATGCTAGTTCATGGCTATGACGTGTCTCGCACCCTCGACAATGGGGTAAGCTCAGAGAACATTATGTTCTGGAGCTGTTTTAAGGGTCTAAAATTGAGCAAGAAAAGACTTGTGCCATACCACTAGTCGTTTGATCGAATTTAGAGAAAAGAAAGTTCACCCATTTAGGGTATACGAGATGGATGTCTACATAGGTACCTGACCGAGGTGTCTCACCAAGAAGGTTATCCTTTTATCATGGACAATCATGTTTTTCTGGCCGATAATATCATATTAGGAAGAGTGGCAGTCAGGGAATTTGAGGCCGTTCCTTCTACCATTCACCAAATGATGAAATTCCTAACTCGCTATGGAGTAGGGGAAGTACAGGGTTACTAAGTAGAATCTCGGGAGTGTTACTTCACAACGACTGAGGAAACAAAGGCTCATAAAAGAGCAACAACCTCATACAACATAGACACTCTCGACACGAGAAATAAAAGAAAGGTAAAAAACTGTGAACCCACCAAGGAGGTAGAATCCATAATCTTCAACGAGGACGAACTGGAAAAAATATTCCAAATCAATTCATCACTAAAAGATGAGGATAAGGAAGAGTTAGTGAAGATGATAAGAAGAAGGCAAATTATTTTCTCTTGGAGCTATGGAGATATATAGTTGATTGACCCAGACATTATCTGCCATCAGCTGAATATTGATGAAAAAGTGAAGCCCGTGAAATTCTTGGAGATAGATACGAAGTTATTTAAGATGAGGTGAAGAAGATTTTGATAGCCGAATTCATTAGAGAAATCAAATATCCTGATTGGCTCTCTAATGTCATCATCATTCCTAAATCAAATGGGAAGTGGAGAATGTGCATGGACTTTACTGACTTAAGCAAAGCTTTTCATAAAGATAACTTCCCACTACCTAGAATTTATCAAACGGTTGATGCTACGACTGGCATGAAATTATGAGTTTCATGGATGCACGTTTGAGGTATAATTAGATCTTCATACATGAAGCTTAGGGTGAGAAAACTTTCTTTACCATAGATAAAGGAACCTACTAGTATAATGCAATGCCATTCGGCTTGAAGGACGCATGGGTAATCTATCAGAGGTTGGTGAATAAGATGTTTGAAGACCAAATCGGGAAGACAATGGAAGTTATGTAGACGACATGATGACAAAAATCTTAAAGGATGAAATGCATGTGGCTGACCTTGAATACACCTTTGTTACCATTAATAAGTACAAGATGAAGCTGAACCTAGCTAAATACATCTTCGGGGTTGGTACATGAATATTTTTGGGTTTTATTTTAAACCAAATGGGGATAGAATAAAACCTCACGATCAAGGCCCTAATTAACATGGACACATCAAAAATAATAAAAGCAGTCCAGAGGCTAACCAGACGAGTCGAAGCTCTCAACTGCCTCGTCTCATGGGCGATTGGCAAGTGTCTATCATTTTTTAAGATCTTGAGAAAATCTTTCATCTAGGATAAAAGGGTGTGAGAAATATTTTTAAGAGTTGAATCTATATCTAGGTTGTCCAATGTTGCTACCTCGGCCAGTTCAGGGAGAGAAATTGATTTTGTGCTTAACCTTATCAAAATCGGCTATCAGCGCAGCCATTGTCTGAGACGATGATGGAGTTCAAAAGCTAGTATATTTCAATAAAAAATACTTGAAGGGGGAGAGATCAACTAACCAAAGATGGAAAAACTAGCTTACACACTGATTCACGCCTTAGGAAAAATAAAGTCGGACTTTAAGGCGCATACAATGGTTTTGCTCATCGATACTCCCCAGAGACAGGTCATACATAAACTTGAGAAATTGGGTAGATTTATGGTCGGGTCAGTAAAGCTAGGTGAGTTTATCAATCCAGGAATTCAATTAAGGGAAAGGCCTTAGCAGATTTTGTGGCCGAGTTTACATGGGTCGAAATCGATGATGGAACTGTTGAAGAATCAAGAACATAAGGAGCTATGCCAAAAGCGATTATGGCCAACACTCCTCCGATTGACAGTACATAGGACGATATTACTGGAAAAATATTTCATGTTTAGAAATTGAGTTTTATGTGAATATCCTTTCTCTAAAGGAGGACCAATTTGGTGTTTATTTGTGGATTGATCGTCTTATGAAAATGATAGCTATGCGAGGTTGATACTATTGCCCCCAGATGGAACATATGTTGAGTATTACTAGAGATTAAACTTTAAGGAATCAAATTATAAATAGAAGTATGAGTCCCTAATGGCAGGCCTCTCTCTCGCCAAATCTCTGAATGTCGACCAAATAATAGCCCACAACGACTCGTAGTTGGTCAAAAATCAGATCTTGGGAATTTATGAGGCCACAGACGAGAAGATGGCTAGGTACTTAGACAGAGTTATAAAGATGATGATGGACTTTATTGAAGTTACAATAAAGAGAATCTTAAGATTTGAAAATAGCGGAGATGATGCTCTGGCTAGACTGGCATCGGTAATAAGGATCGAGATTAGGCATTATGTCCCTGTAGACATCTTGTAGACGCTGACATTGAAGAATACGATAACAACTTTCTTTTTTTTCTTAATTTGAGTTTGGGAGAGTCCTGGATGGACCACACAATAAAGTATATAGGAGATGGGGAACTGTTAGATTCCAAAGATAAAAGGAAGATGATTATATGTCATGCTTCTGTATAGCATATTTCCCTAAAAGATATGAATGATCTCATATTATACCTACACATGTAAAATCAAATCCATCTCAGCACAATGTTGAGTTCATTAGTTGTTGGCCGAAAAGGTGCTAGCGCACCTTTGACACCACGTAACACAATGGTTGGTCACTCGAGAATTTCCATCGTCATTTAATGATAATGAGATGTTTGGTATTATATTTTGACATGGTATTTAATGAGAATGCGGTTCCATGTGTGTGAGATGAGCCTACATATACCCTATGTATCCTTTGATAAACCACGAGACTTTTGAGACAAAACACATATTTGAGATATTTATTTCAAACCAGAGATTTTAACTTCATCCATTAATACGCTTCAAAAGGTTCTTACCAAGAACATAAGAATTTATTGAGCCTTAAACATTATTCCTTCATACTTTGGTATTAATCGACCTACCTTGGGTGAATTTAGAGTGCCTATTTCTCTCTCCCTCTAACTAACTTCCAACAGAGGTTAATTTATTACCAAAGAAGTTGTATTTATAACCTTTTCTTGTGATATGTACTTGAGTTAATTCTTTATCATTAAGAGTATATATATATTATTGTGCTAACACCATTAGTACAGGTTATGCCTTAGTTTTTCTATAAACATCCTAGCAAAGATAACTACTCTCTTATAAATATAAAACTATAGATTTATTGTTTATATACATGACTGGCACTTTTATTACTTAAGGTGAGCATATTTTTATTGTGTGGTGGGCCTGACCCATTGCGTTCTTTACAAGTTCTCTAGTAGAAAATTAGACTTAGATTAAATTTTCACAAGCATCGAGTGATTATTCCAATAACCACCAATCAAAGATGTAGATGTTGGAGTTTATCTTTATTTCTTTTTATTTTTATTTTTAGTGATGTGAGGTCTATCTTTTACCTAATTAGACACTGTACTTAGTTTATATTTATAATGGATGATTTGGGAGATGTTGGTTTTAGCATGTATTGATTTTGGATTATTTTTTCAGATCTTATCATTTATATTTTATAGTTAGCGGTGGTGACTCCCTTCCATTCCATGTTTATTTATTTTGAGGATATTTCATATCGCACTCTACTTTGTTCATCTTTACTCATTATTTCCAATTCATGCGAATGATGGTATTTGATTATTTTAACAACCTGTATAATTTAATAATTAGACTTGATCATCCTGAGTATTAAACTATACAGGGTGTCACACTAACCTTAACTAACTTCTCACCACCTTAGGATTGACAAATTCTATTGTAAAACGCATTGGCCCTCCTACTCCTCCCCTTATAATTACCTTAAAGGGACATGTTGACACATCCTGTGTGACCCACCTCCATCTAGCCAAAATAAAAATTGTGTGTGTGTGTGTGTGTTCTTTCTACCATTGGCTTTGAGCTTGTTCCCTATCACATACAAACCAACTTATGTCTATTTTAAACCTATCCATATCATTATTGTCATTAGGCGCAACCATTATTCGCCCATTCAAATAATAATCATTTTTATTAGGCCTCATTTGCCTCCCCCATCCAATTCGTGCATCGTTCTTATAAGGAATATGAATCCCTAACTACCATGCTCAATGAGTATCGTATTCACCTCCCACATGCCTTCCCAACTTCCTATCCTCATGATAGGATAGTTCACCTTCGCACTCCCCTGGTCAATCAATGTCCTTCATCACATTAGGTAATCTATAGTACACCATATTTGTTTGTCCTACGTGCCTATAATAGGTATATATAATAATACATGTGTTTTTATATTTATAGATGTATTCATGTACTTAATATATGCAAACTATATTTTTATAGAATATTATTTGTGTGATATTTTAGTATTATATAATATATGTATATTATCAATATATTATTAGTATTACTATTATGTATTGTATGTAGTATTATATTAGAGTGTGCCTTGATATGTATATGAGGTATTATCTATACTGGTATATTATTATCATTATTATATATATATATATATATATATATCCATAAGAAAAATAAACAGACTTATAAAAACCTCATCACCTTATATCCCCTTATTAGCCATGATCCTTTAACTCTCCATGCCACTTACTTATTTATTTTTCTTCACTGTCCCTCCCATTACAGCAAAATAGGTGCAAGGCCCACGTTTCGTCTCTTATTTTTTTTCTATCGGACCTATTTCTCCTCACTCTCATCTTTCATTGATTTTATTTATCTATTTTATTTTACATGAAATAACCTATGTAACGAATCAAATGGTGTAAGTTTTCATGATCAATCACTATATAAAGATATGAAAGATCTAATATAGAGGACAAATAGCAACAAAGATAAAAAAAATAGAGTCCTCAAGATAAATCTTGTAATTCTCTAAAATTTGGTAAATTAGGGTTTCGATCTAGAAATTTTTAATTCAACAATAAGATCGATGAAATATCCACAATATTATAATGGAAGTTGATGAGTGTTAAAATCATAATTCACTTTAAACCATCAGGTTCTCCCCTTTGGACATCATTTGGTTAAGAGGAGAGATATGTCATTATAAAAATGTGTTGTGCTATTTTATTAGAATGTGGTTTTGTATTAAAGTTCAAGAGACCTCCTCAACTTTATCCAAGAGAGTATAAGGTCTTAAGGATTTTGTAAATGGTACGGAGGACCTTGGGAATTAACTGAATGACTTCTCTAACGATGCTTAGGTAATGATTTAGTGCTCTTACAAGATATATAAAATGTGTAAACAATGGAACTTGTCTAAATACAAATATTGGCTCGCAAGAGTGGATCATAAGTATGGAATAAGGTAGGAACATTTGAACAATGCTACTAATCTTATGAGTTTATGTGTTTAGGAACTATGATCTCTTTTAATGCTAGAAATCGATCCCTTTCACCTTCCTCTAACCTTATATTTATAGGATAACTCTAAGAGAGAGAGTGAAAGGACTATCATAACATGACTAGGGTGTCCTTTAGGTTTGTTGGTGTGAGGAAGGTGGTGGAGTGTTGGGAACATAATTGCTGGTTGTGTAAGTTGATTATTAATTTCATTTAATGCCGTTAGGAACACTCAATGTAAGATGGGTTGTGCCAGTAGGTAGAATAGTGATTTGTTCCTTACCTACCCTGTCAGACTGATTGTTGGAGCCTTTTTATAGGTTTGAGAGGTATGGCAGAACTGTGGAGTATCCCAAAGCTGATCTTGAGGTATCACGTAAAAACAGATCCCACGTCCGAGGATCTCTTAGTAGAGATCCTGACATAACCTTTATCTTACGGTATTTGACCCATGTTTAGGAGGTACACTAGAATGACTAACCATCTTAGTGGGAAATGACTGACTAAGGTCTACTGTAGTACCATAGACCACTCTTGAGGCTAAAAAAGTGTATGTGAGACTAATTTCAGCCTCCTTGATTTTTGAAGCTACCCTTTGTAACTCTTCCCTTCACCGGGGGTAGCTGGGAGGTTGGAAGATTTTTTAAAGACTAATTATGAAATACGTTATCATCCATATTCCCTTATTACATCCTTGTAAAGTTTGTAAGGGAAAACATTTATCCTCCATCCAAGTTAGGGATAGAGTTATAAGTGACCACTTAAGATTTCCATCATCATTATCAGGATGTGTTGGTAAAGAACTCACATGTGGCTGAGGAAAAATGTTTGCAATTGATCTTTATGACGTGATTGAGATAGCTAAATATGGGGGATAGTTGTGGCAAGAGCCTTAGGCCTTAAAGGCTATAATAGAGACCTTGGGCTGAGCAGAACTCTTCACCGCTGACTTCCATTTTGTCTATTTTGTCAAAACCTTCTTTGATTAAGAAGAAAATGTCTTTAAAAAATGTTTACCCTTCCAAAGTCTTGAACCCCAGGCCCTTATCTACTCTAGGGCCTTTCATTTATTTTCCTACCCGTGGATCAATTTCTTTTAGCATAATGTTGATGAACTAGGAGGGGGTCTTTAACCCTAATTTTTCTTGTGGCGTTCAACATGCCTCTTGGCTCACTGAATAAGATGTGGTTGAGTTTCAAAAAACATATAAAATTTTAAAGAATGTTATTTTGAGGTTTGAATAGGCCAATGATAGGGACCTCTCTATATTGACCAATTATGTGTGATTTTATGAGTCATTCCTTTAACATCGGGCCAAATTCCCCTTGTGGTCAGAGTCCTAAAGGCTATCATCATAGCCCCTTCTCAGATGGGAGCTAATTCATGGAGGACATTGATGGAAAAAGTACTAGCCATTAGGGAGTCTTGTGGGGGGAAATGCGATGTGTCCCAAACCTTGTTCTTTAAATTATACAAGTTTGAAGAGGAAAGAAAGTCTACTGACATAGGTCTAAAGTAACTAGCCCATAGACCTAATGTGATTGGATTTGGGAGGAATAAAAATTCCCCCCAAAACTTAAGGAATAAATTTTTCTTCATTGGGATGAGGAATTGAGCCACCCATATCCTAATGAGCCCATTGGTTTCCCCACTCCTTGGTGCACTCCTCCCTCAATGGGTAAGTTTATGTTTTATTTTCATTTTATTTCATAAATTGATCTTTGATTTAATATTTGAACTTTTTGGTTTCCTTTTGTAATGGTTCCTAAGCCAACCAATTCAGAATTAAATAAAATATTGAGGCTCGAAAGATGGCCTTCACACCATTGGAATCCCTCATTACTACCAAACGCATCTTTAACTGTGATCTCGAACCTGAGCCCAAACCTCTAACATGTGTGGGAGTTTCTACGGATCCTAAAATCATTGTGGGGACCAATCTAGAGGTCAAGCCCTACTATTTGGTTTATCAAAAGTGGAAATCAATACATGAAGTTTGGACGTAGGTTTCTGAGGCCTCTAAAGGCGAGGAAGACCAGTCCATGGGTAGGACTGACCCTATAGAGGTTGCATAGGCCTATGCTTCAACTGATGAGGCCATTCTTATTTCTTATAATTCTCTTTGTATGTAACCTAGACCTTTACATTTTTACCATCTTTATTAGTTCTTTAAGGTTGACTCTGACCTCTGATTGATTCAGCAAATGAATGGGATAAGAGGAGGATCATTGTTAAGGTTGTGATGTATAGAAAGAGGTGCTCCAAGACCACGAAACATCTGAAGTTTGGTAACTTGTTAGATATTTCAACTCTTGTGGTAAGAATGTTTGAGAAGGCCAACCTGGAGTCGGCCCTATTTAAGGCTTAGTCTTGAAAATCGATAAAACCCTACCCTTATTGCAAGCAGAATAGAGGATAAGGGAACTCCTTGGGTAACGTAGGAAAATCATTATATTCCAAGGGACTTGAAGACCTTGGTTGAATAAGATAAAGCTATGGAGAAGGTCGTGCCCTCCTCAGGGGAGGGGGATTTATGGTGGATGATAGAGGTGCTTTTGACATTTGGGAAATTAATCCCCATGCCTTAGTAGTGGAAGCCCTTCATGCATTGGAGACAATAAATAACTATGACATGGTGGACACTCTAAGGGGAAAAGGTACCCCCTTTAATTCCAAGGAACTAGTCCACATGATGAGCAAGGTACTTGTATAGATTTTTTATTTTTTCCTTAAGATTTTTTCACATTTTGTGCTATGTTATCATATAAATTTCACTTATAGGCTCATCATCTGATGGAAGCCCTCTTAGCCGATGCTCTTGATATTAACAAAGAATTTAAAAAGGCTAATGAGGTAGCCAATAGTTAGTACCTCACTCGGCAGCACTTGTACCGAGTGATCAATGGTCAGAAGATGCAGATAGAGGATCTTGAGAGGGATAATGACATTTTGAAGACTCGTGATACACTTATAGAATAGGAGAATATCTCTAATGAGAAGACCCTTAGAGACAATGCCTCTTTACTGAATGTTGCTCAATATTATTTAACTAAGGTTTAAGAGTTATGTGCCCTTTATCAGATTGAGCTCACACAGAGCGTAGAGGTTATTCAAGGCCAGATGAATCAACTCCAGATCTCTAATGCCGGGATTGTTCTACTTGATAATGATATGGAATTGTTAAGGTATATAACCAAAGACTTTTCTCCCAACAAGTAAAATCTAACCCCTTGAGGTCAAGAGCTTTAAAGAGTAATGTTAAGGTCATGGTCTTCTTTAAAGCACTTTAAGGGTGGGCCCATACTGTGGTTCAGAGTCAGAGGGATGCTTACCAAGAGTCTTAGGTCTTTTAGAGTACTTGTTTCAGAGTCGCAGCTTTGGTTTTAAAGTTTCTCAATGCTAAGGTTTAGACGATGTACCCTTAAATAGATGTCTTTAGCCTGTTCCCCGAATCCCCTTAGTTTAAGGTGGAGAGCTCTGATGATGATGGGACCGATGATGATGAGGCTAATGATATCTCTTCTCCATAGTCCCAAGGGGTATAGAATTTAAAGAAGACATCTACCTCTCTTCCCATATCAAGTGAAGCCCATGTGAACCCCCAAATACTCAAATCTTAAAGGCTTTCTATGTAATCTCCTTCTTTTGTAAACTTTTGATTGACTACGGGGATTTTTGTAATAATATCCTTTTTTACCTTAAATGAAGAGGTATTTTGTAGTGTAAATGCGTTATTTTTCAATCTTATCTTCATGCTCGCTTTCCTTTTTTTCTTTTGTGATCGAATTTTATGCATTTCTTGAGATGTATGAGATCTAGCTTGTATATAGTATACCACTAGACCGCTAAGATTCCTTGGTAAAGTAAGATATTTAAAGAAGCTATCGTGATGAAGTAGACTTAAGGACCATGAGACCTCTGCTTCCATTTTTACAATTTGTGGAAGTTAAGATTGTGGTTCTCTAATGGGGTGTTGAGCCTTAAAATCTTAGCACTTTCGATTCCTATGTTTTTGTGAGATTGGAAGTCCCCATTCTTGTTCAAACACTTATCCCCTAAATTTTTTTGGTGTAAATATGGGGAAGACAAACCTGTAATGGTTCCTAAAACCTTAGGGTTTAATATTTGAACATCATCATTCGAAATATTAAGTCCTTATAAGGTTCCTAAGACCTAAAGAATGAGTAAACTTAGACTTGAAGTCCACCAAAGTGTTAAAAGACCTCCAAACTTAGGAGAATTTGAATGTTAAAATCCTTATATGACTCCTAAGACCTCCACTATTAGAAAGAGTGAAACATGAAGTCCTATAAAGTGCCATAAGACCTCTGAACTTAGGTAAGATTGTATTCTGAAATCCGTATAAGGGTCCTAAGACGTTTGAATTTTAAAAAAATGCAACATAAGTCCCATAAACAATATAAGACCTATAAAATTAGGTAAGTTTTAACTCTGAAATCTTTAAAAGATTTCTTTAACCTTTGATATTAGAAAGTATGCAACCTGAAGTCCCGTAAAGGTTCATAAAACCTGTAAACTTAGTTAAGTTATAATTCTATAATCGTTATAAGCGTCTTAAGAGCTCTGAACATAAAAAGATATTGAAATTTTATGGTCCTTGTATGGGTCTAAGACCACGAGATTGATATATTTTTTAAGTTTGAAGTCCTTATAAGGGTCTGGAACCTCCGTACAATATGGGAAATTGAAATTTTAAAGACCTAAAAAGGGTATGAGACCTCCGAAATATTTTTTTTTGAAATTTGAAGTCCTTATAACGGTTTGGGACTTCCGAACATAGCAATATTTCAATATTTTGATGTCCATATAAGGGTCTAAGACCTCAAGACTGATTTTATTTAACTCTAAAGTCCTATAAGGGCCTAGGACCTTCAAACTTAAAAAGACTTCAAAATTTTGAAGTCCTTGTAATGGTCTAAGACCTCTGAACTAAATGTTTTTGGAATTTGAAATCCTTATAAAGGTTTGGGACCTCACGACTTAGAAAAAATTTGAAATTTTAAAGTCTTTATATGGGTCTTAGACCTCCAGACTGAGTTTTTTTAAAATCTGAAGTCCTTATAAGGGTTTGGGACATACACACTTAGAAATAATTTTACATTTTGAAGTCCTTATAAAGGTCTAAGACCTTCGGACAAAAATATTTTGAAATCCAAAGTCCTTATAAGGGTTTGGGGCATTTGGACGGGATGTTTTTGAAATATGAAGTCCTTATAAGGGTCTGCGATCTCCGAACTTAGAAAGAATTTGAAATTTTGAATAATATTTTTTATTTGGCATCGCTTAACCACAAAAATATTCAAGAACAAAAGTTTTTCTTAAAACTTTTTCATAAATGAAGGGTTTAAGGCTCGTAAGTCTTGTTGTGTAACTATATAACAAAGTAAAGAGTTTGTTTTAAGGAAATGGATTGTTCACGGGTCCTTATACCTTAACCTTTTGGAATTACGGATAAAATTTTCAATAATTATTTTAGTCTTTTATAGGACCCGAGACATCTTGATTATGATTTTTTGGATGTTTAAACCTGAGGATGTAGAATCTAACATAGCCAATGCAACAGTGGGATAATTCTATGTTTTCTTTTGAATTTTATCACAACATTTATATCCATATTTAGTATTTGTGATTTGAATTTTTACTTTCTTTTTGCTTTAACATCAATGCATTTTTTGGATATTTGTCATAATACCCAATTGATATATAATCCAATATTATCTTCCTTATTGATTTGTTTTAACCAATTAGATGTTTCATCCCATGGGTTTGGGAGTTTATGAAAATATTGTTCCAACCAGTATTTATTATCTGGTGGATTGATCTTGAAATAATATTTTTTATATAGTTCAACAAATTCTTCAAATTAGCATATATTACATAATTCTAGTTTAGATAATATGTAACACGTACCCTCTTTGATTCTGGGTTCTCCTGTATATCTTATTATATTTTATTTTTTTAGTCTGACAAAATCTTTTAAAATTTCATAAAAAGTCTTGAAATTTTGTAGAAGTTTAGATTTTTACTGTTTCCCTTCTTCATACTTTTTGCCTTGTTGTAGCCACCGTAACACATCTCCTTGAAATATTGTAGATAAGTAGTCTAAATTTTTTTGTTAGACCTTGTATTTTTATTGTTTGTGATGAGTATAGACATGAATTGTGCTTATTCATTAATAGTCTGCTCTTGATCTTTTAAAGGTATATGCTCGAGATCAAGATATATTCCATTTTGTGATACATTATGTTTATTTACATCATCTCTTCTTAAGAGAAAAGGATATGGTTCCTCCTCTTTAATTCCACTTGTAAAAGTATTGCCGACATTAACAAAATCTCCTTTTTCTACTGCAACATTTTGCATAAAATTTTCAAATTCCTCTACGCCATTGAATTCTTTTAGTGGTTCTTCAGTTTTTCTCTTTCCATCACATATAGTGTTTACAATATGCGGTGGATCATTTTCTTCTTCATTAGATGAATATTGATTTATTTCTTACTGAAAATGCTGTAATAATTTTTCATGTTCAAAATACGTGGTTTGTATTTGTTCAATAAGTTTATTATGTTTAGAAATATTTAAATTTGGGTCTTTATACAAATATCTCTAATAGTCTAGTATTTATCTAACGTTTATATAATAAGTGTAATTAAATTGTTATGTTTGAAGAGTTTTAATTTCTTTTCTATGATAATATAATCTAGGGATTTCATTATCGCCTGCATAATTCATTCTAGTTTGTTTTGGTTGTTTATGATTATCTATTTTTATTAATATATTTTCAATTTTTTGTTTTGTTTCTTCTTTTAAGTCTAGATTTGAGACTGATCCTAGTTGGCTAATTTTTTGATCGACTTTGTTTAATTGGAATTCAATAGAGTCCAGTTTCTTTTCTGCATAGTTTAGGTTAATGATTTGATGTTTTTCAATTATCTTAACCCATCCAAACATAATATCGGTTAAACTATTTAATGTAGAACTAATTTTACTAATGTCATTTTCTGATTTTTTTCTCAATATCTAAACTATGATTATACATAGATTCGTCCTTATCTAACCATGGGGTTAAAAATTGTAAAGAAACATCAACATTTTGTTCTTCCACTTTAGCTTTCATTGGTACCTTAGATCTCCTATTATTTTGTTTCAAGTGCCTAAAACTAGTTTTCTAAACGCCTATTGCTAATCAAATAGCTTTAACGGAACGAAAATATGGGCTTTGAAACAATAATAGGTATATGGGTTTTATAAAAAAGTAAATGGAAGATCAAAATATCAGTGTTTCCATTCATAATAGCACACAATAATTGTGCAATAACTAAATTAACACACATATAAATGAACATCACATATATAATTAAATGTACATATAGAATTTTTTTCAGAGAAAGAAAATAACACACATACTAACCTTTTTTATTCTATATGGCTCTGATACCGATTACAATGGTTATGGAAGAAGAAGTATGGATGGAGGAAAGATCGATGTGGTTAGGTAAGACGTTAGGCAATGTTAGGTATAATAGGTGTAGAAAGAAGAAATGAAGAAAAAAACTTGTAAAAGAAAGAGATTTTATTACAAATAGATGGATAGACTACAAGAGGAGAAGATGTCCTCTGAAATACAATGGTCTGTCAATTTTATAATTGTCGGTCGACAAATTATGATTCAATACATAAAGATATATGATAAGAAAAATTAATAAACACGTTTCTTTTCTTTTTAAAAGGAAACTTTAATAAAGTAGAAAGATTCATCTGTTTTCAGATGTCTCTTTGTCCGTCACCATTCCTTTCTTTTTTCTTGTACCACGTGTCATACGCTGAATAATTCGGCAGTCGTCCATTGTGGTCCAGAAAACATATAATTATCCCTCCATTGCATTGACTATGCTAGCTTCTCCATTGAAATCCAATGAGATGCTATCAATTGGATTATGGTTATGGTGATGTAGAAGTGCTTCTTTGTATTCTTCTACAACACTTAATAATTCATAGTGGACATCCAAATTATTTTTATTCATAAAATTTTAAAGTAATTCAATCACCTCGGCTTTTTGCTCAGGGGAGACAAAATAGTTAATAGAATGGTCTATGATAAAGATTCTTTTTCCATATGTGATCATAAATTTTATTTCTTGTTGAGAGAAAAAAAATTAGCTATATTAGAGATATTGACTAGGCTCCTTGTCCAGTACTGGTTTGTACATATGGAGTATATCGGGTGATCATAGCTATTCTGATCAATTCATCCCACTTGTATTCCTCAGTTTCTCTGTGATGCCATATCTAATATGGTTGTAAAATCTTTCTATAACTCTCCATCCAATGGTGTTGGAAATATGGAAAGTTAAGTATCTGGTATATTTATATTTATAAACCACGTGATTAATCATTGTTTTGATCATCATACGAAAGTTGGAAAATTCTTTTAGTAAAATACTTGGGAATATTAGTTTGTTTACTAATCCCCATTCAATTGGTTCAATATCCCAGTTATCTTCAAATGAAGAAGTGTAATTTTGGTATATTATCATACATATTGATTTCTATAATACCGCGTATTTTTATGGCCTTTAAAATTTGGGATTTATTAAATTTAATTGAGTTATTAATTTAATATAATTTTATTTAAAAATATTTACAAGCGTGATGAGAGTTATTAATTATTAGGAATATATTGAATATTACTAGATGAGTAAATTAATATATGAAATTGAATTTATTAAAAGTTCACGAGGGAATAACATGACAATTATGGAAATTTAAGTCGGGACACGCTTGTGTCATATCGGGACTAAATTATTATTATAAAAGTGAATAAATTATAAGTCACCCGTATGGTCATGTTGAGTGCTCCAACATGTCCAGAAGGATCGAAAAAGTCAAAAAAGTGTACCCGGGGGTTTAGTTTGGGTCTCGGGGCATTTTTAGGCCTAACCGGTACCCCGGAGGAGCAATTTAGTAATTTCCAAATTTGGCCTTGATTAAATGATAAAAATTGAGATATTATTATCACATATTAAAAGATTCTTCTAGGGTTAACACTCTAAAAAAGATAGAATGACAGTGAGAGGAAGGAAGGGGAAATTTTCCAAGAAATCCAAGGCTAAGAACAAATTCGATTGCACCACCACCACCACCACCAAAACATAGATCGTAAGACGAGGAACACAACCATTCCATATCATCAACAAATCAGACATGCGAATCCTAGGAAAGTATCTATCTTGTTATTCTATTGAGTTAATGTCTCACCCATATCTGAATAGGATTGTTATACATATGTTTCATGGAAGAATTTGATGATTTAGGGAATTGAAATCACATTGTTTATAGGAATTTGATATATTCTGGAAATCTTAACATATGTAGAGGATTACCCATGAAATTATATTGGTTTAGAAGTGAGAAATCTTGAAAAAGAATTAAAAGAATGGAAGTTAATGTAAAATTAGGGTTCTTGAAAATTATGATGAATTACCCCTTTAATTCAATTCTTTTGATGAATTTGTACATGCTTCACCTGGAAAATCACGTATATAGGTATATTAGACCAGTAGTAATTTTGTTTGGGAGTTTGGGGATCGTTAATGGAGTTTTGGTTAAGGTTGGAGAAGAAAACCCGTAGGTAACAGTGGCAGAATTCAAAATACCTGCTGATCGATCGATCGACCAAAGAATGTCGATCGATCGAATGATCGATCGATTGACCCCTTTCCTCGATCGATCGACCCCTCCTGGAAAATTGCACATTTTACCCCTTTTTGTTTAATCCAGTTAAAATACTTAGGAACCCTTGAATATAATTTAAAGAGTATAATGGGTCATAAAGAGGACCAGTAGGGTCTAAGTAAACTTCGTTGAGTGAAATTTTATATGGGGTGAAACTGTGAGTTAATGGGGGTTTCGTCACACATTAAAAATTATGCGTACGCTCACTAAAGAATTGAGAGACTCGTGAAAGAATTAGACCAGGAGATTAGACAAGGTGTACCTACTGAAATTATATTTAGTAAGAGAGAATACTTCGAGAGACGAGAAGTAAGTATGAAATGATTATAATTAAGAATAAAAGAGATGAATCCTTTATGCGAGATAATTAGGTAAAATTGTACTTAGTACGGTTAATAATTATTATTATTGGGTTGTGGTTGAACCTAATCGAAAAAATGAGAATATTTTAAATATGACCCAGTTCATGTGTATATATTTATATTATGGTTGTGAATAATCATACCCGCGCTACTTTCTATCAGGAAGGTTGTCACGTCGGGACAGTCTTATCTCGATCGGACCTTTAAGAGGGATATTGACTTGTAACCTAGAACGTAGGATTCTTTGGTACATGCTATCTAAAAATGATAGTCATACGGTCCTAAGAGATGTGAGGGGTATGTGGTGACCTCTTAGTGACTTGGAACTATGCTTCGCCTCGATTTTGCGTGTATTGTGTTAATACAGTTCGAGAGTGATTCCGAACTAGTTTTTCCCTTAGTAGGAGTGATATGGGGACTTGATAGCAGAGTATGCCAGCACCATAGATTTTATGTGGGGTTCTTATAGTATATATATTATATGAGTGACTAATATATATACGTATATTTGGAAACTTTCTAATGTGCGTATAAGTAGTTAAGAAATGAATAAAAGCTCCAACTTTATAATAAGTATTCGGGAACTTTGTAACGGTACTGAGTTGTTCTAAATAATGTAAGAAATCTTGAAGAGAACGATTTTCTAAACTAAATATCATAGCCTTATTACTTCTTGGGATAAAACATTATGGAAAATAAGTTAGCTAGACTTATGAGTTTAGTGGTACGGTAGGCGTGCACACTAGATGAGAAGAGAGATTCTCGAGAGAGTGTCGCATATTAACATGGTTGTCACATTAGCCGATAAGCATTTTAAATTCTTCCTAAACTATTTTAAAACTGTTTTACACTCGGGCTCTGACCCGTTTCCTGTCTTTTTTCTTTCTCTTGTGTATATATGTATGTATTACAGCTGCCCAGCCACAGGGGTGTCAAGCATAGGTTCTTTTGACTCGATGTGTTGCAGCTTATGTGGGAGTTACAGGCCCTTGTTTTAGAAGACCTCTTCATTAATTCTATTCTTGTTTTAGTTAAGCTTAGTTAGGGCATGTGTCGTCCGATTTCCTATTTTGTTTGTATTTGTCAGAGATTTATGTTTATTTATATTTCTAGTATTCAGTACTCATTGGGAGTTAACTCTTATCAGGATGATTTCATTTACGGTTCTTTAACTTGGTTTAGTTAATTTAGACGGTTTAATTATCTTGTGTTGATTGACATCCTTAGCAGTTATGTGATTCTTAAACTGATGATTATTGAAAAATGTTTTCATATTGGATTTTAATAAAATGAAAATAAGACTTTAAAATGTTTTGACATTTAGCTTAATTATTTAGGGTGTTTAAATTGGAAATATTATTTTGAGACAGTGATGGTAATAATAAATCAATCGTTCACCTTGATTTTAAATTAATAAATGACTGATCACCCGGTATTAATTGAGGCGGGGTGTCACAGGTGGTATCAGAGCATCAGGTTCTAGTGTCCTTTAGGATCTGTATGGCTTAGTTTGCTCCCTGCTTAGCGTCTTTGATTTAGAGCCATATTTTTAGGACTGTTGTATCCTTGTATTTACGCTTAGGTCTTCAGCTATTTCAAATTTGATGATAATTGTAGACTAATAAACTTCCTTCTCATTTCAGATGCCTCTGAGATGCTCACCCCGAGATAGGAATGCCCAGCCCGAGCACCCAGCAGCTCCGGCTCAGGGAATGATGAATGCAACTGAAGTAGTCTCCATTCTTGCTCAAGCGGTGAATGGCACATTAGCGGTGGTGCAGCAAGCTCCACCCTAGGTTCAGGTAGTAGAGCCAATACCAGCATATCTTCCCACTACATAGGAGCGGGTCAGGGATGCCTTCATAAGGCGCATCCCTCGGAGTTCTCAGGTAGTTCAAACATCGTAGTCGCCAGCCAATGGAAGAAGGATATCCAAGGCTTCAGTGCATGTATGAGTGCACTGACTTGTAGAGATAGTTACTGGCTTCCTTCAAACTGTTGGGGGCCAATTTGTAGTGGTGGGAATCCACCCCCACCTTGTAGGAAAGGGACAACATACCGATTTAGTCATTTTTGGCGCGGTTTAACCACAAATATTTCCCATGCGTTGTGCAGACTGAGATGCGACAGAGGTTACTGAATCTCAATCAGGAGAGTATGATTGTTGCTAAGTATGAGGAGGATTTCACTAGACTTCTCACTATAGTTCAGAATGAGTCACCCACTGAGGAGAAGAAAATATTATTGGTTTTAGATTAGTTGGCTTGGAGGATTCGTCAACACCTCAGAGGCAATCTATCATTGGGTACTTATACGAACGTACTCAACGCCACTTTATTGCACTGTTAGGATCACCACTTCCACCAGTAGGGGAGCAAACGAGCAGGAGAGTCCATTTATCACGGCCAGATAGGGGGCAATAGTACTGGTGGAGCACCAGTAACTCAAGGGCAGACCCGTCACAGTAAGCAGAGTTCCCATTAGGAGGACCTTGCTAAGAGATTTCGATCACGTGATTCCAGGTAAGGATTTGGGGGATTTAGACAGGGCCATCCCAGTCAGCATGGACAACAGGGCCAATACCGTCAGTAGTAGGGTCAGCAGTAGGGCCATTAGGTACAACAGCATTTTGAGTAGGGCTAGTGGCGGGGTGGTAATGGCCAACAGGCCGTGGTCAGCAAGGCAGAGGTGAGGTAACTTTAGGGGCAAATGTTTTGGATGTGGTAAGAATGGCCATATGTATTAGGATTGTCTAGAGAGGGATAGGGCTCCACAGCAGTAGGGTGCCCGTAATGAGCCACAAAGATAACTCTTTATAGTCGCCCTCCCAACGCTAGCTCAAATGCAAGCCATACTCGCTATCCCAGCAGCTTCAGTCCAGCAGGGACAATTGCAGTATGGATGTGTCTATAACGTCCACCAGGCCGCATCACCACAGGCGCTACCCATGATTGAGGGTAAATTTCCTATCCATGACACTATGGGTAGGGTTTTATTTGATATTGGGGCATCGTACTATTTTATAGCTACTCATTTTGCACGTGCCTTAGGATTATTAGAGACGGAAGAGAGTACAGTGACATGCGTAGACTAACCACTGGGGAATGGGTCTTTGATTTTCTTTATATGCCGGGTTGTAGGTATAGAGATTAGTAGCTTGATTTTTCCTACAGACATGCTAGTTTTAGATTTGCATTAGCACGACGTCGTTATTGACATGGATTACCTCACCTCGTACACAGCCATGATAGATTGTTTATGTCGGAGTATTATCTTCGCCATTCCCAGTCAGGAGATGTTTTTTGTGGTGATGCCTTGCCCAGAGGGAGGATCTTCCACCCATTTGTATTACATAAAGGAGGATAGATCTAAGGAGATTGTGATTACCTAGTATTCAATTCCAGTTATTCGTGAGTATTCAGATGTATTCCAGGAGATACTTGGCCTACCCCCCAGTCGAGAGATAGATTTTGTTATAAACTTAATGCCGGGAACTTGAACGATAGCACATGCACCGTATCATATGGCTCTAGTGTAGATGATGGAGTTACGAGATCAGATAGAGCAGTTGTTGGGCCAGGGCTTCATTCGTAGGAGCACCTTGCTTTGGGGCGCTCCAGTGTTGTTTATAAAGAAGAGAGATAGTTCACTGAGGTTATGCAGGGATTATCGAGATTTGAACAAGGTCACGATACGGAATAAATATTCATTGCCTCGAATCGATGACCTATTCGACCAGTTGAGAGGATCAACCTTCTTTTTGAATATAGATTTGAGATCGGGATACCATCAGCTACGGATTAAGGAGCAGAATGTGTCGAAGACTGCTTTCTTGATGAGATATGGATCTTATGAGTTTAGAGTCATGCCGTTTGGGCTAATAAATGCTCCAGTCGTATTCATGGACTTGATGAACCGAGTGTTCAGAGAGTTCTTGGATCAGTTTATCATAGTCTTCATAGACGACATCCTGATTTATTCGCATACTGAGGAGGAGATTTTCAAGCACTTGAGACAGGTTCTTCAGACTTTATGAGAGCATCAAATATATGCTAAGTATGAGAAGTGCGGATTTTGGTTACGGGAGGTACAATTTTTGGGGCATGTTGTGTCGAAATTGGGGATATCGGTTGAGCCGAGTAAAGCATCGGCAGTAAGGAAATGGGGACAACCCAAGACACCAATAAAGGTGCGTTGTTTCTTTGGGTTAGTCGGGTACTATAGGAGGTTCATCCGAGGATTTTTGAAGATAAGGGGTCCATTGACGAATCTGACTCGTAAGGGAGTATCGTATGTATGGGATGATGATTGTCAATTGTCTTTTGATGAGCTGAAAGATAAGTTGATTTCGGCGCTAGTTCTTGCTTTGCCCAAGTCGGGAGTGGAGTACCTTGTGTACACTGACGGGTCTTTACGGGTACTCGGGGGAGTACTTTTGTAGGAGGAACAAGCTATAGCTTTTGCCTCCCTCACGCTTAAGCCTCATGAAAGAAATTACCCCACTTATGACCTGGAGCTAACAACGATCGTATTTGCATTGCATATTTGGAGACTTTACTTGTTAGGGGAGAAGTTTTGCTTATTCATAGACCACAATTCACTGCAATGCTTCTTCACCCAGTGAGAGATGAACATGCGTCAGCGCAGGTGGATGGATTTTGTGAAGGACTACTAGTGTGAGATACATTACCATCCGGGGAAGGATAACGTGGTTACTGATGTGTTATGCCGTAGACCGGTAGGTGACGTAGCGGAAGTATGGAGAATGAAGTGGAAAGCATTGGGTCATTAGGACGCAGTAGCTCGTTCCTTTATATGGGTGATGTCAGTCACACCCGAGATTTTTATGAGGGTGATACAAGCACAAGACGTGGATACGTTATGCTTGGAGCAGATTACAAGGCTTTTAGCTGAGGGTGTTGAATCCTATTCAGTAAGTTCTGATGAGGGTTTAAGGTTTAATGGGAGATTAGTGGTCCTAGAGGGAGAAGATTTACGTCATGAAGTGATGACACAGTCACATGGGTCTAGATTCACGGTACATCCTGGAGGGGATAAGATGTACCAGGATATGAGGCGATAGTACTGGTGGAGTGGGATGAAGAAGGACATTGCAGAGTTTGTGTCCAAATATTATTCCTATTAGACGGTAAAGGTGGACCACCAAAGACCGCCAGGGTCACTTCAGCCGTTGTAGATACCTACATGGAAATGGGAAACAATTTCCATGGACTTCATAATTGGGGTGCCTACATCACAGTGGTGGATCGGTTGACCAAGGAAGCTCATTTTCTACCAGTACGAATAGACTTCACCACGGGCCATTATGCGCAGATATTTTAGATCGTTAGGCCACATGGGGTGCCCCTGGATATTGTGTCTGATAGAGACAAGATTTTTGTGTCACACTTCTGGGAGAGCTTTCTGGAGGCCGTGGGTACAGAGTTGAGATTGAGTTCATCTTACCACCCACAGACAGATGGACAAATAGAGCGTACCAATCAGATGCTGAAGGATATGCTACGCATGTGTGTCCTTTATTTTAGAGGAGGTTGGGAGTCGTATCTTCCACTGGTGGAGTTCGCTTATAATAACTCCTATCAGTTCACAATCATCATAGCCCCATTTGAGGCCTTGTGTGGAAAGACTTGTCGTTCTCCTGCTTGTTGGCTATAGGTGGGGGACAATAAGTTGCTCGGTCCAGAGGTGATTCAGGAGAATTCAGCTAGGATTGAGAGCTTATTGGGATTCATATTCTGGTAGCCCAGGACCGATAGAAGAGTTATGCCAATGCAAAGCGGTCCTTCCGAGAGTTTAGCATGGGGGGCCAAGTATTACTGCGTGTATCTCCTATGAAAGGAGAAATGAAGTTCAGTAAGAAGGGGAAGTTGGCTCCGAGGTACGTGAGCCTATTTCCCATTATCGAGAGGATTAGGTCAGTGGCATACAGATTGGGGTTGCCATAGAACTTGCATTGTATTCACGATGTATTCCACATCTTATCATTGAGATGATATCTTCGGGATGATGCGGCCCACACTCATATCGCGATATAGGAGATTGACTTACAGCCCGACATTTCTTATGAGGAGGACCAGTGGCTATCCTAGAACATAGTGGGAGGAAATTGAGGTCGAAGGTAGTTCCACTTGTACGGGTCCAGTGGGAGCATCATAATGTGGAGGAATCCACTTGGGAGCGCGAGGCAGATATGCACGAAAAATATCCAGATCTATTTTTATCGGGTATGCCTAATTTTTCTAATTTCGGGAGTAAATTCTGTTTATCGGGGGAAGTATATAATACAACGTATTTTTATGGCTTTTAAAATGGGGGATGTATTAAATTTAATTGAGTTATTAATTTATTATAATTTTATTTAAAAATATTTACTAGCATGACGAGAGTTATTAATTATTGGGAATTTGTTGAATATTACTATATGAGTAAAGTAATATACGAAATTGAATTTATTAAAAGGTCACGACTGAATAACATGATAATTATGAAAATTCATGTTGGGACGCGCCTGTGTCGTGTTGGGACTAAATTATTATTATAAAAGTGAATAAATTATAAGTCGCCTATATGGTCATTTCGAGCGCGCCAACATGTTTAGAAGGGTCGAAATAGTCAGAAAAGTGTACCCGGGGGTTTAGTTTGGGTCTCAGGGTTTTTTTAGGCCTAACCGACACCCTAGAGGGGAAATTTAGTCATTTCCAGATTTGGCCTTAATTAAATGAAGAAAATTAGGACATTATTATCATATATTAAAAGAGACTTCTGGGGTTAACACTCTCAAAAAGATAGAACAGCAGTGAGAGGAAGGAAGGGAAAGTTTTCTAAGAAATCCAAGCCCAAGAACAAATTCGATTGCACCACCACCACCAGCAAAACATAGATCGTAAGACGAGGAATGCAGCCATACCCGTATCATCAATAAATCAGATATTCAAATCCCAGGCAAGTATCTATCTGGTTATTCTTTTGAGTTAGTGTCTCACCCATGTTATAATAGGAATGTTATACATATGTTTTATGGAAGAATTTGATGATTTTAGGAATTTAAATCACATGTTTTAGAGGAATTTGATATATTCTGGAAATCTTAACATATGTAGAGGATTACCCACGAAATTATATCGGTTTGGAAGTGAGAAATATGGAAAAATAATTAGAAGAATGGAAGTTAATGTAAAATTAGGGTTCTTGAAAGTTATGATGAATTACCTTTTTAATTCAATACTTTAGATGAATTTGTTCATGCTTCATGTAGGAAATCATATATATAGGTATATGAGACTAGTAGTGAATTTGTTTGGGAGTTTGGGGATGGTTAGTGGAGTTTTAGTTGAGGTTGGAGAAGAAAACTCGTAGTTAACAATGGCATAATTCAGATTACGTGCTTGATTAATCGATCGACCCAAGAGTGTCGATCGATAGAATGATCGGTCGATACCCCTCCTGGAAAACTGCATAATTTTTCACTTTTTGTTTAATCCGGTTAAAATATGTAGGCACCCTTTAATATCTTTTAAAGAGTATAATGGTTCATAAAGAGGACCATTAGGGTCTAAGTAAACTCCGTTGAGTGAAATTTTATATCGGGTGAAATTGTGAGTTAATGGGGGTTTCGTCACACATTAAAAATTGTGCGTATGTTGACTAAAGAATTGAGGTCGTGAAAGAATTATACCAGGAGGTCAGACAAGGTGTACCTACTGAAATTATATTTAGTAAGAGAGAACACTTCGAGAAATGATAAGTAAGTATGAAATGATGATAATTAAGAATAAAAGAGATGAATCCTTTACGCGAGATAATTGGGTAAAATTGCACTAAGTACGGTTAATAATTATTATTATTGGGTTGTGGCCGAACCTAATCGAAAAAATGAGAATATTTTAAATATTAACGAGTTTATGTATATATATTTATATTATGCTTGTGAATAATCATACCCGCGCTACTTACTATCAGGGAGGTTGTCGCGTCGGGATAGTCTTATCTCGATGGGACCTTTAAGAGGGATATTGACTTGTAACCTAGAACGTATGATTCCTTGGTACATTCTATCTAAAAATGATAGTCATACGGTCCTAAGAGACGTGAGGGGTATGTGGTGACCACTTAGTGACTTGGAACTATGCTTCGCCTCCATTTTGTTTGTATTGTGTTAATACAGTTCGAGAGTGATTCCGAACTAGTTTTTCCCTTAGTACGAGTGATATGGGTACGGATAGCAGAGTATGCCAGCACCATAGATTTTATGTGGGGTTCCTATAGTATATATATTATATGAGTGACTAATATATATACGTATATATGGAAACTTTCTACTGTGCGTATAAGTAGTTAAGAAATGAATAAAGGCTCCAACTTTATAATAAGCATTCGGGAACTTTTTAACGGTACTGAGTTGTTCTAAGTAATGTAAGAAATCTTGAAGAGATCGATTTTCTAAGCTAAACATCACAGCCTTATTACTTACCGGGATAAAACATTATGGAAAATAAGTTAGCTAGACTTAAGAGTTTAGTGGTACGGTAGGCGTGAACCCTAGATGAGAGGAGAGAATTCTCGTGAGAGTGTCGCATACTAACATGGTTGTCACATTAGCCGGTAAGCATTTTAAATTCTTCCTAAACTATTTTAAAACTGTTTTGCACTCGGGATCTGACCCTTTTCCTGTCATTTTTCCTTCTCCTGTGTATATATGTATGTATTACAGGTGCCCAGCCACAGGGGCGTCATGCATATGTTCTTTTAATTGGATGTGTTGCAGCTTATGTGGGAGTTATAGTCCCTTGTTTCAGATGACCTCTTCATTAATTCTATTCTTGTTTTAGTCATGCTTAGTTAGGGCATGTGTCGTCCGATTTCCTATTCCGTTTGTATTTGTCAAAGATTTATGTTTATTTATATTTCTAGTATTCAGTACTCATTGGGAGTTAACTCTTATCAGGATGATTTCATTTATGGTTCTTTAACTTGGTTTAGTTAATTTAGACGGCTTAATTATCTTGTGTTGATTGACATCCTTAACAGTTGTGCGATTCTGTTTTCATATTGGATTTTAATAAAATGAAAATAAGTCTTTAAATTGTTTTGACGTTTAGCTTAATTATTTAGGCTGTTTAAATTGGAAATATTATTTTGAGACAGTGATGGTAATAATAAACCAATCGTTCACCTTGATTTTAAATTAGTAAATCATTGATCACTCGATATTTATTGAGGCGGGGTGTGACAGGTGGTATTAGAGCATCAGGTTCTAGTGTCCTCTACGATCTGTATGGCTTATTTCGCTCCCTGCTTAGCGTCTTTGATTTAGAGCCATATTTTTAGGACTGTTGTATTCTTGTATTTACGCTTACATCTTCAGCTATTTAAAATTTGATGATAATTGTAGAATAATAAACTTCCTTCTCATTTCAGATGCATCTGAGACGCTTACCCCGAGATAGGAATGCCTTACCCGAGCACCCAGTAGCTCCGGCTCAGGGAATGATGAATGCAACTGAAGTACCCGCCATTCTTGCTCAGGCGGTGAATGGCACATTAGCGGTGGTGCAACAGGCTCCATCCTAGGTTCGGGCAGTAGCGCCAGTACCAGCATAGCTTCACACTGCATAGGAGCGGGTCAGGGAGGCCTTCAGAAGGCGCATCCCTCGGAGTTCTCAGGTAGTTCGAACATTGTAGTCGCCAGCCAATGGAAGAAGGATATCCAAGGCTTCAGTGCATGTATGACATGTAGAGATAGTTACTGGCTTCCTTAAAACTATTGGGGGCCAATTTGTAGTGGTGGGAGTCCACCACCACCTTGGAGGAAAGGGATAGCATACCGATTTAGTCATTTTTGGCGCAGTTTAACCGCAAATATTTCCCATGCGTTGTGCAGACTAAGATGCGACCGAGGTTACTGAATCTCAATCAGAAGAGTATGATTGTTGCTAAGTATGAGGAGGATTTCACTAGACTTCTCACTATAGTTCCGAATGAGTTACCCACTGAGGAGAAGAAAATATTATTGTTTTTAGATGGGTTGGCCTGGAGGATTCGTCAACACCTCAGAGGCAATCTATTATTGGGTACTTATACGAACGTACTCAACGCCAATTTATTGCACTGTCAGGATCACCACTTCCACCAGTAGGGGAGAAAACATGCAGGGGAGTCCATACATCACGACTAGATAGGGGGAAATTATATTGGTGGAGCACCAGCAACCCAAGGGCAGATCCGTCAAGATAAGTAGAGTTCCCATCAGGGGGACCCTGCCAAGAGATTCCGATCAGGTGATTCCAGGTAGGGATTTGGGGGATTTAGACAAGGCTAGTCCAGTCAGCAAGGAAAACAGGGCTATCACCATCTGTAGCAGGGTCAGCAGTAGGGCCATTAGGTCTAACAACATTTTCAGTAGGGCTAGTGGCGGGGTGGTAATGGCCAACAGGTCGTGGTCAGCAGGGTAGAGGGGAGGTAACTTCAGGGGCAGATGTTTTGGATGTGGTAAAAATGGCCATAGGCCTCAGGATTGTCCAGAGGGGGATAGGGCTTCACAGCATTAGGGTGCCCATAATGAGCCATAAAGGCAACTCTTTATAGTCGCCCTCCCAACACGAGCTCAGATGCCATCCCTACTCACCATCCCAGCAGCTTCAGTCTAGCAGGGGCAATTGCAGTATGGATGTGTCTATAACGTCCACCAGGTCGCATCACCTCAGGCGCTACCCACGATTGACGGTAAATTTCCTATCCATGGCACTATAGGTTGGGTTTTATTTGATACTGGGGAATTGTACTATTTTATAGCTACTCATTTTGCACGTGCCTTAGGGTTATTAGAGACGGAAGAGAGTACAGTGATATGCGTAGACTAACCACTGGGGAATGGGTCTTTGATTTTCTTTATATGCCGGGTTTTAGGTATAGAGATTAGTAGCTTGATTTTACCTACAGACATGCTAGTTTTAGATATGCATGAGCACGACGTCGTTAATGGCATGGATTGGCTCACTGCGTATACAACCATGATTGATTGTTTCACTTGTGGCGATGCCTCGCCCAGAGGGAGGATCTTCCACCCATTTGTATTACATAAAGGAGGATAGATCTAAGGAGATTGTGATTACCTAGTATTCAATTCCAGTTATTCTTGAGTAATCAGATGTATTCCAGGAGATACCTGGCCTACCCCCCAGTCGAGAGATAGATTTTGTTATAAACTTTATGCCGGGAACTTGGACGATAGCACATGCATCGTATCATATGGCTCCAGTAGAGATGAGGGAGTTACGAGATAAGATAGAGCAGTTGTTGGGCCAGGGCTTCATTCGTAAGAGCACCTTGCCTTGGGGCGCTCCGATGTTGTTTATAAAAAAGAGAGATAGTTCACTGAGGTTGTGCATGGATTATCGAGATTTGAACAAGGTCACGATATGGAATAAATATTCATTGCCTCGAATCGATGACCTATTCGACCAGTTGAGAGGAGCCACATTCTTTTCGAATATAGATTTGAGATCGGGATACCATCAGCTACAAATTAGGGAGTATAATGTGTCGAAGACTGCTTTCTTTATGAGATATGGATCCTCCGAGTTTAGAGTCACGCCGTTTGGGATCATAAATACTCCATTCGCATTCATGGACTTGATGAACCGAGTGTTCAGAGAGTTCTTGGATCAGTTTATCATAGTCTTCATAGACGACATCCTAATTTATTCGCATACTCAGGAGGAGCTTGTCGAGCACTTGAGACAGGTTCTCCAGACTCTACGAGATCATCAACTATATGTTAAGTATGAGAAGTGAGGATTTTGGTTACGAACGGTACAATTTTGGGGGCATGTTGTTTCGGAATTGGGGATATCGATTGACCTGAGCAAAGTATCGGGAGTGAGGAAGTTGGGATATCCCATGACACGGATAGAGGTGCGTAGTTTCTTTGGGTTAGTCGAGTACTATAGGAGGTTCATCCGAGGATTTTTGAAGATAGAGGGTCCGTTGACGAATCAGAATCGTAAGGGAGTATCGTATGTATGGGATGATTCTTGTCAATTATCTTTTGATGAGCTAAAAGATAAGTTGACTTCGGCGCTAGTTCTTGCTTTGACCAAGTTAGGAGTGGAGTACCTTGTATACACTGACGCCTCTTTACGGGTATTCGGGGGAGTATATCAGTAGGAGGAACAAGCTATAGCTTTTGCCTCCCTCATGCTTAAGCCTCATGAAAGAAATTACCCCACCTACGACCTGGATCTAAAAACCATCGTATTTGCATTGCGGATGTTGAGACATTACTTATTAGGGGAGAAGTTTCACTTGTTCATAGACCACCATTCACTGCAATGCTTCTTCACCCAGCGAGAGATGAACATGCGTCAGCGCAGGTGGCTGGAGTTTGTGAAGGACTACTAGTGTGAGATATATTACCATTCAGGGAAGGCTAATGTGGTTACTGATGCGTTAAGCCGTAGACCGGTAGGTGACGTAGCGGAGTTATGGAGAACGAAGTGGAAAGAATTGGGTCACTAGGATGCGGTAACTCGTTCCTTTATATGGGTAATGTCAGTCACACCCAAGATTTTTACGAGGGTGATATAGGCACAAGCAGTGGATACGTTTTGCTTGGAGCAGATTATATGACCTTTAGCTGAGGGTGCTGAATCCTATTCACTAAGTTCTGATGGGGGTTTAAGGTTTAATGGGGGATTAGTGGTCCTAGAGGAAGAAGACTTACGTCATGAAGTGATAACACAATCGCATGGGTCTAGATTCACGGTACATCCCTAAGGGGATAAGATGTACCAGGATATGAGGCGACAGTACTGGTGGAGTGGGATGAAGAAGGACATTACAGAGTTTGTGTCTAAATTTTCTACCTATTAAATGGTAAAGGTGGACCACCATAGACCGCCAGGGTCACTTCAGCCGTTAGAGAAACCTACGTTGAAATGGGAAACAATTTCTATGGACTTCATTATTGGGGTGCCTACATCACAGTGGTGGATCGGTTGACCAAGGAAGCTCATTTTCTACCAGTACGGATAGACTTCACCACGGGCCATTATGCGCAGATATTTGAGATCGTTAGGCTACATGGTGTGCCCCTGGATATTGTGTCTGATAGAGACACGATTTTTGTGTCACGCTTTTGGGAGAGCTTTCAGGAGGCCATGGGTACAGAGTTAAGATTGAGTTCAGCTTACCACCCGTAGATAGATGGACAAACAGAGCATACCAATAGGATGCTAAAGGATATGCTACGCATGTGTGTCCTTGATTTTAGAGGAGGTTGGGAGTCATATCTTCCACTGGTGGAGTTCGCTTATAATAACTCCTATCAGTTCACAATCATCATAGCCCCATTTGTGGCATTGTATGGAAGACATTGTCATTCTCCTTCTTGTTGGCTACAGGTGAGGGGCAACAAGTTGCTCGGTCCAGAGGTGATTCAGGAGACTTCAGCTAGGATTGAGCTTATTGGGAGTCATATTATGGTAGCCCAAGACCGACAGAAGAGCCATGCCAATGCAAAGCGGTCCTTTCGTGAGTTTAGCACGGGGGACCAAGTATTACTGCGTGTATCTCCTATGAAAGGAGTAATGAGGTTCGGTAAGAAGGGGAAGTTGGCTCTAAGGTATGTCAGCTTATTTCCCATTATCGAGAGGATTAGGTCGGTGGCATACAGATTGGGGTTGCCATAGAAGTTGCATCGTATTCACGATGTATTCCACATCTTGTTGTTGAGACGATATCTTCGGGATGATATGGCCCACACTCACATCGCGATATAGGAGATTGACTTACAGCCCGACATTTCTTATGAGGAGAGACTAGTGGCTATCCTAGACCATAGCGGGAGGAAATTGAGGTCGAAGGTAGTTCCACTTGTACGAGTCCAGTGGGAGCATCATAATGTGGAGGAATCCACTTGGGAGTGTGAGGCGGATATGCACGAAAAATATCCAAATCTATTTTTATCGGGTATGCCTTATTTTTGAATTTTGGGAGTAAATTCTGTTTGTAGGGGGAAGTATATAATACAACGTATTTTTATGGCTTTTAAAATGGGGGATTAATTAAATTTAATGGATTTATTAATTTATTATAATTTTATTTAAAATATTTACTTGCATGACGAGAGTTATTAATTATTGGGAATTTATTGAATATTACTAGATGAGTAAAGTAATATACAAAATTGAATTTATTAAAAGGTCACGACTGAATAACATGGCAATTATGGAAATTTAAGTTGGGACGCGCCTGTGTCGTGTTGGGACTAAATTATTATTATAAAAGTGAATAAATTAGAAGTTGACTGTATGGTCATTTCGAGTGTGCCAACATATTCGGAAGGGTCAAAATAGTCAGAAAAGTGTACCCGGGGGTTTAGTTTGGGTCTCAGAGCATTTTTAGGACTAACCGACACCCCGTAGGGGCAATTTAGTCATTTCCAGATTTGGCCTTAATTAAATGAAGAAAATTAGGACATCATAATCACATATTAAAAGAGATTTCTGGGGTTAACACTCTCAAAAAGATAGAACGGATGTGAGAGGAAGGAAGGGAAAGTTTTCCAAGAAATCCAAGGCTATGAACAAATTCGATTACACCACCACCACCACCAAAACATAGATCCTAAGACGAGGAACGTAGCCATACCCGTATCATCAATGAATCAGACATTCAAATCCCAGGCAAGTATGTATCTTGTTATTCTTTTGAGTTAATGTCTCACCCATGTTAGAATAGGAATGTTATACATATGTTTTATGGAAGAATTTGATGATTTTAGGAATTTAAATCCCATGTTTTAGAGGAATTTGATATATTTTGGAAATCTTAACATATGTAGAGGATTACCCACGAAATTATATTGGTTTGGAAGTGAGAAATATGGAAAAAGAATTAGAAGAATGGAAGTTAATGTAAAATTAGGGTTCTTGAAAGTTATGATATTACCCCTTTAATTCAATACTTTTGATGAATTTGTACATGCTTCATGTAGGAAATCATGTATATACGTATATGAGACTAGTAGTGAATTTGTTTGGGAGTTTGTGGATAGTTAATGGAGTTTTAGTTGCGGTTGGGTAAGAAAACTCGTAGTTAACAGTGGCAGAATTCAGAATACCTGCTTGATCGATCGATTGACCGAAGAGTGTCGATCGATCAAATGTTCGATCGATACCCCTCCTGGAAAACTGCATATTTTTTCCCTTTTTGTTTAATCCGATTAAAATATGTAGGCACCCTTGAATATCATTTAAAGAGTATAATGGGTCATAAAGAGGACTAGTAGGGTCAAAGTAAATTCCATTGAGTGAAATTTTATATGGGATGAAATTGTGGGTTAACGGGGGGTTTCGTCACACATTGGAAATTATGCGTACGTTCACTAAAGAATTGAGAGACTCGTGAAAGAATTAGACCAAAAGGTTAGAGAGGGTGTACCTACTGAAATTATATTTAGTAAGATAGAATACTTCGAGAGACGAGAAGTAAGTATGAAATGATTATAATTAAGAATAAAAGAGATGAATCCTTTATGCTAGATAATTGGGTAAAATTGCACTAAGTACGGTTTGTAATTATTATTGTTGGGTCGTTGGCAAACCAAAATTGGAAAAATGAGAATATTTATATATATGACCAAATGCATGTGTATATATTTATATTATGCTTGTGTATAATCATACCCGCGCTATTTGCTATCACGGAGGTTGTCGGGCCGGGACAGTCTTATCTCGTTGGGACCTTTATGGGGGATATAGACTCGTACCCTAGAACATAGAATTTCTTGGTACAGGCTATCTGGGAATGATAGTCAGACGGTCCTAAGAGACGTGAGGGGTATGTGCTGACATCTTAGTGACTTGGAACTATGCTTCACCTCCATTTTGTGTGTATTGTGTTAATACAGTTTTAGAGTGATTCCGAACTAGTATTTCTCTTAGTACAGGTGATACGGGGACTTGATAGTAGTGTATGCCAGCACCATAGATTTTATGTGGGGTGCCTAGAGTATATATATTGTATGAGTGACTAATATATATACGTATATATAGAAACTTTCTATTATTCGTATAAGTAATTAAGAAATGAATAGAGGCTCCAACTTTATAATAAGTATTCGGGAACTTTGAAACGATACTGAGTTGTTCTAAGTAATGTAAGAAATCTTGAAAAGATCGATTTTCTAAACTAAATATCAATGACTTATTACTTCTCGGGAGAAAACTTTTTGGAAAATAAGTTAGATAGACTTATGAGTTTAGTGGTACGGTAGGCGTGCACACTAGATGGGAGGAGAGAATTCTCAAGATAGTGTCTCATACTAACGTGGTTGTCACATTAGCCGGTAAGAATTTTAAATACTTGCCAAACTATTTTAAAATTGTTTTACACTCGGGCTCTGACCCATTTCCTGTTATTTTTCTTTCTCTTGTATATATATGTATGTATTAAAGGTACCCAACCACAGGGGCATCATGCATAGGTTCGTTGGACTGGACGTGCTTCATCTTATGTGGGAGTTGCAGGCCCTTGTTTTAGACGGCCTCTTCATTGATTCTATTCTTTTTTTAGTTATGCTTAGTTAGGGCATGTGTCACCCGATTTTTTATTTCTTTTGGAATTGTCAGAGATTTATGTTTATTTATATTTCCAGTATTCAGTACTCATTGAGGGTCAACTCTTGTCAGGATGATTTCATTTACGGTTCTTTAACATGGTTTGGTTAATTTAGACGTCTTAATTATCTTGTGTTGATTGCCATCCTTAGTAGTTATGTGATTCTTAAACTGATGATTATTGAAAAGGGTTTTCATATTGGATTTTAATCAAATGAAAATAAGACTTTAAATTGTTTTGACACTTACCTTAATTATTTATGGTGTTTAAATTATAAATATTATTTTGCGACAGTGATGCTAAGAATGAACCAACCGTTCACCTTGATTTTAATTTAATAAAGGACTGATCACCTGATATTTAATTAGGCGAAGTGTCGCAATTTCATCAGCATGTTTGATTTTACTAGGAACCTAGATTAAATTTTTTTTTTTATCTTTTCATCATGATCTTTAATTTTTGAAAAGATTTCTAATTGAAATACTGGTCGGGAAGAAGTTGTTTTACTTTTTCAAATAAGAAAATTCTCCGAATAGTATTAAATATTTTATCAGAGAAATCATTTTCTAGCAGCTCTGCAAGTGCTAAAAAGATATTAATTTTTCTAAGAGAAATTTTTTCATTTTCTTAATTTAATTGTTTCATTACTTGACGACTAATTTATTTAAGTTGATCAAGAACTATTTTTTGTTCAGCAATTTTATCAGCTAAAATACTAATGTTTTTTCTAAAGTCCCTCTTTTTGTCTAAAATATGGGATTTCCAGGATTCTTTCAGAGGTTCATATAATTCATTAGGAATCCATGGATTACAAAAATCTTTTACTTCAACTGAAGGTGTTTTTTCATGTGTTTGAAGTTTAGCAAATTGGTATATTAAATTTGGTGGTGCTAATTGTTTCATCCATTTTTCCCATCTAGCTATTGCCTACTACATATTGTCATATATTTTATGGAATGCTCCTGGATACCCATTTATTTGGGCATGACATTGAAACCAATTATAGTATATGCTTGGATGGTGTCCACTGAAGACAACATACACGTATCTTGGTTTAGATTGTGCAGTGGAAGATAATGCACTGTTTTGGGTTCTTGCTTTTTTAGCAATTGATACCCATTATCATTGTGTTTCTTCCCTTTTATTAGGGTCTCCCAACCTGAAACAGAGAAATTTGATTTGATTTGTTAGCCCACTTATTTAATGTTCTTCCACAAAATTCCTACTAAGATAATCTGCAAGAAAATTATTAGTACCTTTCAAATGTTGAACTTCAAAGGTATAATTTGCAATTTGATTATACCATTTAAGTCTTCTTCCTTATAAAATATTTATTTTATTTATAAGGAAGTCCTTGACTGCTTGGCTATCAGTTTTGACAATAAATTCTTCTGAGACTAAGATGACGTGGAATTTTTTAATAGAAAGTTCTATATCTACTAATTCTTTTTCAAAAATTATATAGTTTAATTCATTAGGTTTGAATTTACCAAATTATATCCACATATTATTTTCTTTTCTTGAATGTTTTTAGGTATTAGGTGTTTTCTTCCTTCGTTGCCTAATATATTGGAATGTTTTCTTTCCAATATTGGGATGGAATTGCGTTGAGAACACATCCCCAATGATGATTAGAAGTGTATCTTTCTAATATTAATTTATCCTCACTCGTTTTTATTTTTTCAAGAAGAGGTAATTCTTTTTTGGATAACCCTTGTATGAAATTTCTTCCATAATTTTGAATTCCCAAAAAACATTGTAATTATTTTTTATCTTGAATATTTTCATCAAAATTTTTTACTTTAGAGATTATATGATCTTGTAGTTGCAATCCTTCTTGGTTAAGGATTATGCCAAGAAAATCAATTTCTGATTTTTCAACTTCAATTTTCTTTGGGGATAGAATAATTCCATGTTTTTGGAATTTTTTACATAATATTTTTAGATGTTTTTATGTTCTTCAATTTTTTTTGAAAACATAAAAATATCATCAATATATACAACACAAAAATCTTTAAGGTCTTTAAACATATTGTCCATCAATTTTTGGAATACTTGTGGGGCTATATTTAATCCAAAGGGTAACACTCTATTAGTAATATCCTCTCGGGGTACTAAAAGCAGTTAGTGGTTTTGATTCTTTAGTTAATTTTAAATGCCAAAATCAAGATTTACAGTCAAATTTACTAACGGTATTTTTCCCTTTAGTTTGACTAATTAAGACATCATTTCTTGGAATAAAATATCCATCGAATTCGAATTGTTCAATTAATGTTATGTAATTTATAACCATTATAGCTTTTCCTCTTTTGTCTTCGCTTTGTTTTCGCCATGAATGCAGGACTAGAGTGAGGACTTATTGTTTCTTTAATAAGTTTTGTTTCTAATTATTCTTTGGTTATCAAATTCATCCTTATCTTGTTTGATATAAATCACGGGTTTCACTCGTATGATAATATTGGGATCTATTAGCTTGAGATTAGAATATCTTGGACTTTTATTCCATTATTTTAGTGGGTCTTCACTAAAATAATATATAGCCAATGAGTTTCTTCTAAGGATTTAATTATGGAAGTTATGTCTCCTTTTTTCACCGGAGAAAAACCTTTCTCACATTTTTAGTTAATTTTTTGAAGTAGAGGGATTTCTACTAATTCTTTATTTAGAGTTCAGCTTATTGACCCAATGTTGATGTTCATGGGTAAATATTGTGAAATAGAATTATTTCCTAAAATGAAATCACCATGCATTTCAGGGAAGCATAAATTTTTTGGATTAAAAAATTCATTTTCATTAAACCAAATAGCTACTCTTTTAGCTTTAAGAGTAATACAATTTTGCACTCTGTTAATGCCTATAATAGCAATCGGATTTTTCATTTGTATCCAATTTTTTGGTGGTAAGGCATTCGGTCTAGAGGAACATATTGTTGCTCCTGTGTTTATAAGAATGCATAGGCTATATTGTTTATAACCAATGAAATTAAAATATCATAATACATAACTATATCTTTTCATTCCATGGCTTGGAGAAAATATGATTTCTTCTCTTCCGCCCTGAAATTATATATTTGACTTGATTTTATAGTTTCATCTTTTTTATAATTTGTTTCGGGTAATTTTGGAACTTGTACATTTTTCATAGCAATTGTTTTACTAGATTCTCCGTTAAATAAATTTATAGGATTTTTGACTATTAGTTTTTCCCAATCATTTTCAGGAAAATTCTTCTATCAGTCTGAGTGTTTATTTTTAAAATAAACATTATTTCCATAGACTTGAAGTTCACACTATTTTGTTATTTTTCGGGTGCTGCTGTAATTTGTGGTAGTATCCGTTGTTTTGGTACTTCTAAATCTCTCCAATTAATCAATCTTGGTTGGATTGCTGAATCAAATTGTATGGGTTCAAATATTTCTAATAGATTTATGTCCACAAATTGTGTGTTTGTTTGTGGTAGTGTAGTCAATTCATGAATTATTTTTCAATGGATTGACATATTTCTAGAAGTGTCTTTCATTCCTATTCCTATGGTTTGAATTTTTATTTTGACAGAATCCTCAATATTATGATCTTTAATTATGCAAAATAAATTTATTTTTATATTAAATCAAATAACTCCATTAACTAAATTGGATTCTACTCCTCCTATGATTGCATTAAGCTGATTATTGAATCTTTTGTCTAAGACCAAAATCGCTACAGGAGTATCCATACCTTATCTAAATAAGGTAGTGATACATATTTGGATTAATTCAATATGAATATATTTTATTTCTGGATGTTTTTTCTTCCAGCGCTTTATTTTCTTTTTATCAAATAGTGTAATTTCAGTTGTTTCTTCATCAGTTGATCCAGCTGTGGCATTTCCATTAAATTGCTGAAATATTCTTATTGAGAATATTTTGAACCTTGATAATTTATAGACATATTCCTTTTTTATGAGTTGTTTTTGGTTTTCTAATTCCTGTAGCTATTCATTATTAAAAGCTATTTATTCACCAACATCTCTGAGATTTAGTGTTTGTACTCATTTTCATTACTGTCTCTTATATCTGCCATATTATACATGAATATGACTTCATCATTCTGATTCTTGTTCTTATAAAATTTCTTCATTATCCGAGATATCTGTAAATTTATCTCCAAAGGATACTTCTAATTTCTTTTCTTTAAGAAATTTTATCATTCTTTTTGCACTTTTCACCTTTTTCGAGCATTCAGGTGTATAATGTCATTCTTCGTTATAGATGTAACATTTACATTTCTTTTTTATATTTGTATTTTTATTAGATAATTATTTTTTTCTAATATATTTTTTATTCTTTCAAAATTGTGATTTCTTTTTCCAAGGTTTCCATTTGAATTTTCTCTTTCAAGAGGTTTTGAAAGATCTAGGTGGATTACACCTTATTTTCCAATTTTCTTTTAAACTTTTATCACAAAATTTACATTTTGATTTAGTATTTGTGATTTGATTTTTTACTTGCTTTTTTACTTTTACATCAATGCATTTTTCGGATATTTGTCTTAATACCCAATTCATTGATTTGTTTCAACCAATCAAGATAAAGTTTTAATGATATTTCATCCCATGGGTTTAGGAATTTATGAAAAAAAAATTCTAGCCAATATTTATTATCTGGTGGATTGATCTTGAAATAATATTTTTTATATAGTTCAACAAATTCTTCAAATTGGCATATATTACATAATTCTATTTTAGATAATATGTAAATTTCGTCCTCTTGAATTATGATATTTCATCAAAAGTTTTGAAAGTTTGAAGAAGTTTAGTTTTTGTTATTTTCCTTCTTCAAATTTTTTCTATTGTTATAGCTACTGTAACACATCTCCTTGAAGTGTTGCATTTAAGTAGGCTAAATTTTTTTCTTTAGACCGCGTAGTTTTATAGTTTGTGATGAGTATAGACATGGATTATGCCCATTCAATAATAGTTTTCACTTGATCTTTAAAGGTCTATGACTGAGAACAAGGTATATTCCATTTTATGATAAGTTATGTTTATTTAGATCAGCTCTTCTTAAGAAAAAAGGAATTGGTTCGTCTTCTTTAATTCCACTTGTATAAGTATTTCCAGCTTTAACAAAATATTCTTTTCCTATTGTAGGGTTTTGCATAAAATTTTCAAATTTCTCTATGTTCTGGAATTCTTTTAGTGGTCCTTCAGCTTTTCTCTTTTCATCACTTATAGTGTTTACTATATGCGGTGGATCATTTGCTTCTTAATCAGATGAATATTAGTTTATTTTATACTGATATACGGTAATAATTTTTCATGTTCCAAATACTTGGTTTTTATTTGTTCATTTAGTTTATTATATTCGAAAATATTTAAATTTGGATCTTTATATAAATATCTCCAATAATCTAGTATTTCTCTAAATTTTATATATTCAGCGTAATTAAATTCTTCAGTTTGAAGAGTAATAATTTCTTATGTACCATAATATAATCTAGGGATTTCATTATCTACTGGATGATTCATTCCATTTCGTTCTGGTTGTTTATGATTATCTCCTTTTATAAACATATTTTCAATTTTTGTTTTGTTTCTTCTTCTAAGTCTAGATTTGAGACTGATCCTAGTTGGATAATTTGTACTAGAGAAGCTAGGGATGAATTTGATAACTAACTCAAATAATTATTAGAAACAAAACTTATTGAAGAAAAAATAAGTCATCAATCTAGCCCTGCATTCATGGTGACAAAACATAGCGAAGCGAAAAGAGGACAAGCTAAAATGGCTATAACTTATGAAAGATTAAAGAACAATTAGAATTCGATGGATATTTTATTGCAAGAAAGGATGTCCTAGTTAGTCAAACTAAAGGGAAAAAGATCTTTAGTAAATTTGACATCAAATTTGGATTTTCACAGTTAAAATTAACTGAAAAATCAAAACCATGTAATACCCAGTATTTTTTAGGATTTAAATTTATCTGTAGGATTTTATTAAATTAGTTAATTAAGATTTATTTAATTCAAATTATATTTTTTAAATTACATGTGTCTTAATTGAGGTTGAGATTATAGATTTAATTTAAGTAACTCGGATGGCGATTCTGGCTGCATGGTTGATTCCGGATAGGTCGAGATTGTCGAAAAAGAGTACCCGGGGGTAGTATTGGGGTCTCAATGCATTTTTAGGCGTAACCGGACCCAGACAGGGGTGTTTTGGCCATTTTAAATTAGCCCACAATATTAATTTCGGGATTCACGTTATAAAACCTAAGTTAGAGAGTTTCTAGAAGTCAAAACTCAAATAAGAAAAGCCTAGTTTGTAGAGGAGAAAAAAGGGAGAAAATGGGAGAGCTTTTGGGGCCCACAACAAGAAGAGATTTATGTGTTCTTCGTCATATATTCGTCTACAACAAAGGAAATCAAACCCTAAAAAATTATCATGAAAGAAGTTAAACTTTCTTTCAAATAATTTTTAGTATTCTGATTCATATTGTGGTGGGTGTAAATCATATTCGTTCTGGGTGGGTTACCGCATAGAAAATAGGTGTTAATTAATTAATGAGTTTACACAGATTAAAAGAGAAATTATTATGTTGTTACGAATCACAAGAGGTGGTATCTGATTTTTATTCAGAGGCTCTTAAACTTTGTCGTGTAATTTAGAATTAGAAATACAATTTGACAAAAGAGTGTAAGAGAAATCATTCGGAGTATTTTCATTTTATGGTAAGGATTGTAAATTGTTGATGGGGGTTGAGGTAACTGATGAATTGTAAATTATTGAAGGACGTTGAGGTAACTGATGAATCAAAATTGTTTGGTTAATGTATAAAATAAAAAAGCACAGTTCAGGGTTGTATTATCAAGGCTACATGTTTTGTAATGGCAGAAAGCAGGAAGAGGAAGAAGATGAAGTGATCAGCGTTACGTCAAATGACTTGGCAAGTCATTTGAGCGACGTTGAAAGTCATTTGAACGAGGTTGATACCTCACTCACATGACCCTAGGTTTAGACATGGAGATAGATCCTTTCGTTACAAACGTGTGGCAACCGGTTTCGTATTTTTTTGAATTAGTTATGAATTTTCTACAGAAGGGTGTCCGTGATCGAAATCTTTAGTCATAAATCAAATTCGGGTATGGATGTTAAGGATTATAGGTGGACGTATATGAGCCTAGAAAGGTGAGAAAACAGAGGAAACTAAATAATGAATTGAGTGAAATAAATTCATAAAGGTTTAAATACAGACCAAATAGGGAGTCCAGAAATTATGGTTGAGTGACACCACTTTCATAAAATTAATTGAGGTGAAAAATTAATTAGATTAGTGGTTGGGAATTCGATTCAGATATTTTGGGTTGAGTGCTACGGGAGTTAGGCAAGGGGTAGCCATGTTAATATATAATAGAGATATAAAATAAAATTATCAAATATTAAATAAGATGAGAGGTGTTAATCTTAATAGTGGAATTTTTGTGGAATAAATTCTAAAGGGTGAAGGTACGTACCGAATGAGTGAGTCGGGGTACTGTAGTTTGGTGACAGAATTTTAATGACAAATTAATTCATGTGTGATCAATTAAATTATAATTCGGGATATATACTTTGGTATTTTTGAGCTAGTGCTATGGGTGTTAGGCACGGGTTAGCCGGACTTTTATTAAAAATATGTATACAATAGTGTGATAATATATACATATTTGTGTGACTTATAGATATCGGTGTGAATGATATTTATAGGAATGCATACCCTTCTAGTGCTATCACAGGAGGTTGCGCGATGTGGGTGAATTCCCTGGCTAATAAATGCAGAGCAAGTATAATCCCCAGGTCATAGGCGTCCAATATTTATATGTTGTGATTTATTTTTATGGTGAGACACTTGGGGTATAATTTGGTCTCACAGTCTGGGAACTATGGCCTCCTCTACTACGATTAATTTTTTTCACTGATTCGGGGAGCTAGACGTATTGGGGTGTTCAGGTGGATGAGTATACTTGGGGTGATATCATTTTAGACAAACATACGGTGAGTCCTTACTCGGGAGGATGGATATATACTTGACATGTAGGTGAATGTTGCAGTAAACTAGTACGTATATAATATGAGTAGATAATTATATATGGTATTAATACATAAGTGTGAATGTATTTTTTATATAACTAGTGTGAAAGTTATATGATTTAAAAAGGGGTTTACTATATAACTCGTGTTAACGTTATATGAATTAAAATAGTTGAACTGAGTACTAAGTTAATGAGAAGATAACTTAATAATCAAAGTAAGAATATTCGAGTTAGAGCAGTGGGGCAGAAAGAGGGCTGATACGTCTAGTTAGGTGGGGTAGCTTAACTAGGAAGGTCTGAAGGCAAGCATTAGGTGTGCACATTAGAAGAAGGGTGAGTTATACCTCAAGTGAGTGTGACACTGCATGCATATTTAATTATTGAAATTTAACTTCTTACTAAATATTTTCAAAATGTTCTACTTGGGCTCTGACCCGTGTCAAAATCTTTTCCAAAACATTTTAGGTGTCCAATCACAGGAATGCCAGTTTGAGGATTCTATCCAGGGATGGGCAGTTATAGCTCATGTAAAAGTTGCAGGACATTGCTATAGACGCTTCATTCATTCATTCCAAGTGTATGGACTTTACTTCAGTATTCATTTGGTCATGTCGCCCTCAGGACTTGTATTCAGTTTATTTATTTGAGCTTGTGTATCCATCTTATTATTTCAATTGGTCGTTGTATTGTATTATTGAACCGATAGTTGATTCGATCATCTTTATTTATATTATTAATCTATGTGGGGTTCAGTTACCAGGTTGTGTGGATGGTTTTATTATTATTTATCTCCTCATATGGTTAATTAATGATATATGAAATTTGGCACTAGCCTATTTTAAATTACTAAGTGGTTAGTAACTCTAAAAAGTTTTTCGACAGTGATGATAAGAATGAGCAATATGAGAGTAATGTTTTACTTTGATGACGGGCTGGCCACCCAGTATTTTAGTACTCGAGGTGTCACAAACCACTAATTGCTTTTAGTACCCCTAAAGGAAACTACAATGGACAGTAATACCCATTGGATTAAATATAGCTCCACAAATATTTCAAAGATGGATGGACAATATCTGTATATATTAATGATATTCTTATGTTTTCAAACAAAATTGAAGAACATATAAAACATCAAAAATTATTATGTTGAAATTTCCAAAAACATGGAATTATTCTATCCCAAAAGAAAATTGAAGTAGAAAAAATAGAAATTGATTTTCCTGAAATAATCCATAACCAGGATGGATTACAACTACAAGATCACACAATTACTAAAATAAGAAATTTTGATGAAAATGTTCAAGATAAAAAAATAATTACAACGTTTTTTGGAAATTCTAAAATTAACATTAGAAACAGACGAATCTGATCATTGCTGGGATATGTTCTCAAAGAAATTCCATCCCATTATTGGAAAGAAAAAATTCTAATATATAAGGTATCCGAGGAAGAAAACAACCAATACCTAAAAACATTCAAGGAAAAAAATTAATATGTGGGTATAATTCAGGTAAATTCAAACCCAATGAATTAAACTATATCATTTTATAAAAGGAATTACTAGCAATAAAACTTATATAAAATTTCATATCTTCTTAGACTCAAAAGAATTTATTGTCAAAACTGATAACCAAGCAATCAAGGACATCCTTATAAATAAAATAAATATTTTAGAAGGGGGAATACTTAAATGGTATGATCAAATTGCAAATTGTACCTTTGAAGTTGAACATTTGAAAGGTACTAATAATTTTCTTGCATATTATCTTAGAAGGAATTTTATGGAGGACCACTAAACAACTGGGCTAGCAAATGAAATTAAATTTATCTCTTTTAGGATGGAATATCCTAACAAAAGGGATGAAACACAAGGAGAATGGGTAACAATTGCTAAAAAAGCAAGAACACAAAATACTGCATCATCTTCCACTACACAATCTAAACCAAGATATGTGTATATTGTCTTCACTGGATGCCATCCAAGCATTTACTATTATTGGTTTCAATGTCATGCCCAAATAAATGGGTATCCTGGAGCATGCCATAAAGTATATGACGATATCCAGGAAGCAATTGTTGGATGGGAAAATGGATGCTATGATTATCACCATTGACGTTGAACTTCAAGTCTCCGAAAATAATGTTTATTTTAAAAATAAAAACTCAAACTGGCAAAGAATTTTTCTGAAAATGATTGGCAAAAACCAAAGGGGAAAAATCCTATAAATTTCTTAAAAGGAGATTTAAGGTAGCCCTAAAATAAGTAGGTTTTAGAGTGACATAGATTCTCGTTTATGTGTTTCAAACATCCTAAGTTGGGCTCAGGGGATATGTATACCCTTAGGGGATATTTTGGACCATTTCAGGTAACATTATAGTCTCAATTGGGGGTCCAAAATTAGGCCTTATGGGGAGATACGGGATTGGGCATCTTTTTTAGAAGCTAAGCCACCTTAATTAGGTTTCACATCCATTTCTAATTAAACCTATCAGCTAAAAACCTTTTGGGGGAAGTTAGCAAGTTGGGAAAAGAGCAAAGGAAGAGAATTTTAAGAGAGGAGTTTTCATTCATCTTCTAATGCAAGATTTTTCTTACAAAATCTTTAATAATATGTTTTGTAGTTTATAAGCGCGCATGTCATACATTTTCGCATTTATAATTATATCGAGGGGTTGAGTCATATATGGATTTGGGATTGGGAATGTTTTGGAATAAAATCATGTGTTAAAAGTTAAAGACTTTGATGACCAAAGCCCAAAATTGATATCGAATAATTAAAGGGAATGTTATTATAATTCATCTGATATGATTATATTTCATTATTGAGATTACACCCATGATTTGATTAGAAGTATTCTGAGAATTTTGAATGATAATTATGAACCTTTATTAGTTTAGATAAGTTATAATGTTCATGATTTAATCAGTTGAATTATAGGAACAATCGTGTTTAGATTGGTTATAGATGAGTATAATCTTTTGACTGTTATAGATTCATAGATGATGTAATTGAGTTCCATAAAACACATAAATCATTAATGGAAATTAGGGAAGAAAATATGCTTTCAAAACAAGGCAAATTTGGGCTGAATTGATTCAGCCTTCAGAAAAATCGATTATGTCCGGGAGAATCGATTTAGCTCTTTGACGAGAATCGATTTGGTTCCTCGACTTGGGTTGGGTGAAACCGAGGGAAATTTTCATGGGATTTTTATGAGTTCATCCGAGTATGTGGGAGGTTATCCAAGTGAAGAGTCTCTAGTTTAATTGAGGATTAGCGTTGTTAACCATTAGTCAATAATTCTAATAATTAATTAAGGATTTAATATTCAAGATAAGGAATTGTATTTTGAGGATTATGAAATAAAGTTGAAGTAGATTAACGCCTGGGAGAGGCGATGGTTTATGAGGGTAATTACATACGTATTGTAATATATATAATAACGGAGGAGGGATTTTTTGTCTCTCCCAACTAACAGTTGAGATTAAAAGTTGATAAGTTTGGTCTTTATCAACTGATGGCTCAGATTTAAGTATCCCCTTGATTTTGAACCCCGTGCTAAAACCCTACTCACCTCGAGCCACTCCCGACTTTGTTTCAGACCCACTCCCCACAACTCTCCTCAAACCCAGAGCCCCTCTCTCTCTCTCTTGGCAACCATTCCCCTGGCATGCTTCTCCCATAATGCTCATCAAACCCACAGCCTCCCTCTCTCTTGGCAACATCTCCCCCGACCTGCTTCCACCCACTCCCCATTACACTGTTCTTTTTTAGTTTTTTCCTTTTGTGGTTCAAATCATAGAATTAACACTTTACGTGTTCATTTATTTGAATTTTTTTTGCAGATCTCATGGATTTCAGACCTGTTTTTGCAGATCTTAAGGCGCTCTCTCTCAGCTCTCCTCGACGAGGTCTGTTTCTTCAGCAATCTCAAGGTTTTCAAACTCTAGATGTTTCTTTTTTTCTCTTTCACTGTAAGTATCTGCTCAAAAATGATAGAGCCATCTCTTTGTCCATGTACCTTCAGTAATCCAGTCGAAAACGATGCTTGATTAAGAAGCCAGAAATCGATTCGTGGGATCTTCGTGAAAAGGGTCCGGGATTGTCTAAGAGGAGGAGAGCACGATTTGATTTAATGGGTCTGCATTTTTTTGTTTGTTTTCTGATTTAATCTCCCATGGTGGAGATTTTTTTTATGGGTCTGTATTTTTTTCTGATTTAATCATCTCCCATCATCTAATCTAAAATGGGTCTGCATTTTTTTCTGATTTAGTATTTGTTTGTTTAGAAAACGTTATTTTGTTTTTTGAAGTGTTGAAACTATGTTGGTGATTTATATGACTTAAATGAGAGTTGAGTTTGTATTTTTCAACGGAGTTTCCGGAGCTCCGATGAGGATGTAAAGCTCTGATGTGTTGAGAGCGATTTTCCCATGGTGGACATCATGGTTCCAGAAGGTACTAATCTAAAATGGGTCTACATTTTTTTTTCATGATTTAGACTATTGTTTTTATGGTTCCCCAGATGATGGTTCGTCAGATGCTGGTGATTTAATCTTTGTTTGTTTAGAAAATGTTATTTTTTTTTGAAGTGTTGAAAATATGCTGGTGATTTATATTACTTAGATGTGAGTTGAGTTTGTATTTTTCGACGGATTTTTTGGAGCTCCAATGAGGATGTGAAGATCCGATGTGTAATTCAGGTACTACTTTCTTATTCTTACATTACAATCAAATTGAAAACAACGTTTATATTTTTACTTTTCAAAGATCAAATTTTTATTTGTTGTTGGCCTTTAGACTAGAGTGGAGTGGAAATGTTTTGGATTATCATTTCAGGTTACACATTTTTTAGATTTGAGGCTTATCTGGGGATTTTTTTACGTGGTCAATGTCAACACCATCTCCATGAAAGATATCAGATCTCAAAGAGAGTTAATAAATTTTTTGAGATATTTGGTGCACTATTCTTTGTCTTGGTGTGAGCTTTTTCCCTTATTTCCTTATTATTTTTATTATATCTTAACATATTATTATATCTTAACATATTTTGGTTAATCCTTAAATAATCATTTCTACTGTTTAGCCTTGATTGTTCATGAAGGGTAGGGGTGGCAATTCGGGTCAACGGGTCGTATTTCGCCCTGACACGACACGACACTACAAGGCTTTTTCGGACACGACACGAATTCGTGTTTTTTTTAGCCGACACGAACACGACCCGAATAAAAAATAACACGCCACGACACGACAACCATAATTTCTTAAATTGCAGGCCTAAAAAACACGATAACACGACACGACTCATAATTAAGACACGACACGACACGACTTCGTGTAAAAAAAACACGACACGAACACGACATGAACACGAAACATCGTGTCAATTTCGGGTCAATTTCGTGTCATTTTGTGTCATTTTTTTGTGTCGTTTTTAAAATTGCCACCCCTAATGAAGGGATAGTTGATTGTTAGTTAAAGATGAATAATTTGTTAAGGTTTTCATAAGAATCCCATCATTCATTGAGGTTCTTACAAATTTTTTAATATTGTAACAAATGTTAATTGTTTATTAAATGAGGTTCTTACATCATGTTAATTATAATTTGTTTGAAATCAAGATACACTTTTAAGTTATTTATGGAGATTTTTTTTCCCAGTTTATTTTCCTAAAAAATGTATGTTTGTGTAAACATTATCATATCCTTGCCCAAGATTTTTTAATTTAGGCTCAAAGTGTTTTTTTTTTCTTTTTTAGCTTATTTTTTTCAATTACTACTTATAAAATTAATTGACTCTTAAATTAGAGAGTATTACATATGGTTCAAATCAAGTCATTTTTAGGTTCCTCATATTATGTTTTTTATCTTTTAGGTTAATTTCTTATTTTTGGAATAAACATTTTTATCAATTTTTTCATATGCTCTATCTTCGGGAGTTCAAGTATTTCTCAAAAGGAAGTCGGTTCCATTTAGTTTGAAAGTTTTTTCAAATTTAAAAGCTTACTAGAAAATGTAAGCACATGGTTAGAGGGAGGTAGGAGTAGGTGAAGCATTGGATACATCGGGAACAAGGCTCAATGTAAAACTCCGTATCTCGAAAAGCGCTTTACAAATTCACCACATGGCTCGACATAACAAGAAAGGAGCAAAATGAGCAAATCATGTTCTCACGTCTTTTCTAAAAAAAGTGATTGTTACTCTTGAACTTTATTAAAATATAATAAAACATATACGCAAGTGTAATTATCAAGATGAGCATTGTATTTTTTTTTAATGGGTCAAATTAATGCAACAAATGTCTAAAAAATGAATATATGGGAGTAGTCTATGTCGTGATGTAGTCATGTGAAATAATACATAAGTATGATGTGTATTATTTCAAGCAAAATACAAAAATTCAGAATATCATCTACATTAAAAAATTAATCGATTGTGCCATCGACACATGTATCCCTAAAGGTGTCCTAAATTTTATGACTTATTAAAATTAATAATTTCATATTCTTATTGAATGAAATTTTAACTAAAGTTTTGTTTTCATAGTGCCATCGAGACATAGTGTTGTTGGTTTCAGTTTAAGCAAATGAGCATATATTGAAAATTTTGTTATTGGTATGAAAACTGAAACGAGGAGAGCATAAACTGAAACCTTTCGATAAAATAAGTGTTGATGGTATAAAATTGAAACGAGAAGTAGAAAAATTAGCGTCGTTCGTTAGAAATTGGCCCCACGCGTGTTGGTATAATTAGGATGCAATGTTGTTTGGATTAGCCATTCTCAACAAAAGTTAGTGTTGATGAGTTTAAACACCACGCGTGTTGGAATAGAGACAAGTAGTGCCAGCAGCACGTGTACGAGTATGTTATAACCAGAAATATTCAGGAGCAAATTTATCACCGTGCCATCGGCACGGGTTCACCCTAGTGTATATATATATATATATATATATATATATATATATATATATATATATATATATATATATATATATATATATATATATATTAGTGGGATCGTGTAACACGCATCAGCTGAGATGTGATAGGATGCAGTGGAAGTCATTATTTTAAATCATTAGGTTACGATCACCGCTTTTTGATAAGAGAAGTAGGATAACTGGATCCATATACATAGCCAGGGTACGGCCCTTAGGTATTACTGCATATTGATCTCCCTATTTATGAGTGTCTTGTTTAAGTCCATTATGGTAAGGACTCCTCTAGACTTGTCGATGCAAGCATGAGGTGGGCACCGAGGATACATACCTTCGAGTGTCATATATATCAGTGTGTGTAAGATGTGGGTTCTTGGAATACAGTTAGTATCAAGCGAGGCATAACCCGTTATCAAGATCAGGATTAATGCTTATGATTGTGTTTAATAATGATAATAAATGAGGATAAGAGAGACAATAACATTCAACATTCAAGATAGCATTAAATGAGATCTTTACATCATAAATGCAATAAAAATATAATAAATAAATGGGACCAGCAAGTGACTTAATCAGAGGGAGAAAGAGCAAGAACTCTTATCAAAATGAGGGGTAGGTAGGAACTTCAAGCTCACTTAGTGCTCAATAATGAGGACATTAATGGGTATGGGGAGAATGTTTGGGACAATCAATGTTCTCATAGAAGCTCTCATGTATGAGGAAAAAATAACATCAATTCTAAATCAAGATTTTCATTCATGTAAAATGTTTTGTTGGTCTATTTTTATGGAGGCAAGGTTACTCGAGTAACCTTGCTGGCATTAAATGTGATTGAACAACATTAAATTCTAAAGTACCGTAGCATTAATGTCAAAGATATTGCATTAAATGCATGGTAAATTATGTTTTGGTGGTAAACTGTTCAACCAGTTAGAAGTGTGGTGGCATTAATGAGTATGTGAAGTTGAAGCTCAAAAGCTTACGTTAGAACACCTATGAAATCAGATCTGGTTCACTAGGCCTGCCATCCTAAGGCTAATACTCACTTGCGTGCTACAACTTGGAGTCCCTAAAAGACAATTTTATGACATCATAAAGTAGGCAAACAGTGACCCCTACTAGACGTGTGGTCACATCAACCAAAGAGATGGTGTATGATTTTGAGGTTTCTCGGCTTGAAGTAGATCGAGCATTAGGTATGCTCTTTGTTTTCTAGTAACTACCTCTAGGAAAAAGATACAAGATTGGGGCTCCTCGAGGTGGTTCCCCAAATATGTTGAAGTTATGGTAGCTCGGGTGGAATTAGCTCAAGCAACCATTTAAGCTTGGTGAAGTTTTGCCCAAGTGTACCAGGAGGGTTGGCTATTGCTTTCTAAACATTGCCTTGCTCCCAATCTTCCAAACCATGTCCCTGTGAGATTCCCAATAGGAGATCATTTGATAGAGCATGTGATCTCTCCCATGCCCTTCCATGCATGGTCCCTCAAAGGTATCGAATAACCTTGCCCATATTACATAGTAAACTTGTTCAATAAATAAAGTACAAGATCTAATACATTCTGCTTCTTATTACAAAATATTATCATTTGAACAACTTTGGTATTCGAAAGGAGTCCTTCGGGGATTGTCTTCGTGGGAAGTCCTTCGAGAGGTCTTCGTCTTCCTTTTTAGTTGCTAAGTACATGATCAACTCCTCTAATCAACCTTTCGTGAGGACTCCCACTATAGTGTGTACATATGTATCACGTAAAGAACTTAAGTAGTCTAATGAAGTTAACAATTGTTAATGGACCTAGTACTATATAAAATACATTATGTGATGTGATTGTATTTCTCTGGAGGTAGTATTAGGGATTAGTCCTTATGACTGAGATCATATATGTGTAGGTATTGACTTTCTAATTATATAATGGTTTGTTGTTTTCAGTTAGTATAATATTTTTACCACGTTATGTCTTGGTTTGGGAATGTTTATAGCATTGCACTTAGAAGAAGGGCGAGATACTTATTACATGTGAGAGCCGATGGGTGGCATGTATTACGAATTAACTGCATTATTATCTATATGTTTTGAAAGTTAATTCTTGTATCTTTAGGGCTTTAACCCAAATTATAAAAATTATTATACACCCACCCCTGGCGAGTTTCGTCGCATTGCGATGTGCACTAGGTCTAAGTAAGCATGGGATATCCTCTAACTCATGTACGAGGGTACAAACGCTGTGAAATCTTCTAAGCTTCAAAATCTCACCATACAATTTGAGACTATTACTACACTAAAATCTGAGTCATTTGATGGATTTTATGTACAATTTTTTGATATCGTTAACTCTACTTTTAATTTCTGTGAGAGAATTTCTGAGACGCATGTTTTGAAAAAGATTTTGAGATGCATGTCGTCCTGTTTTATCCTTAAAGTTTCTATCTTAAATTCTTTAGGAATTTTAGATACTCTTAGGTTAGAAGAACTCGTAGGAGACCTTTAAACTTAAAAATCGATATGTTCCCCAAAACTAAAAAGAAAAAGGAAATAGTTATTTCTTCGAAGGCCCAGTAAACGAATAAAAAGGAAAACGTTTGTGATTCTGAGCTAGAGTTTGACTTTGAACTTGATGACCTTGCCCTATTCGAGAAAAATTTCAAAAAAATTCTCAAATTTAACAAAGAAAGTTCTTCCAAAGAAAACAAAAGTTTAGAGATAAATAAAAATGGAAATGAGGACAAGAATGTTTGAGAAAAAGAACAGGTGAGAAGTTATGAGTGCTAAGGAAAGGTCATAAATCCCATGAGTGTGACACTAGGCTAAATAGACGGGAAAAGGAAAAGATCCATACAGAGCCACTCTTAGCGATACTGATGTCTAGTCGGTACATTCCGGGGATGAATCACCACATGAAACTTCCATTTTGTTCATGTCTTGTCATGTTAGTACTTTGAGTTTTTCCCATGCCCATGAGGAAATTTCTAAACATGATAGCCTAGGCAATTTATTGAACCATTTTGGAGAGAGTGAAAGTGATGAGGAGAATTTTATTTGAGAAAAATTCTAAAATTTAACAAAGAAAGTTCTTCTAAAGAAAACAAAAGTTTAGAGACAAATAAAAATGGCAATGAGGACAAGAACGTTTGAGAAAAAAAATAGGTGAGACGTTATGAGTGATAGGGAAAGGCCATAAAGCCCACGAGTGTGCCATTAGGCTAAATAGATGGGAAAAGGAAAATCTCAATACAAAGCCACTCTTAGCGATACTGATGTCTAGTTGATACATTCGAGGATGAATCAGCACATGAAACTTCCATTTTGTTCATGGTTTGTCACGTTAGTACTTCGAGTTTTTCCCGTGCCCGTGAGGAAATTTCTAAATATGATAGCCTAGATAATATGTTGAACAATTTTGGAGAGAGTGAAAGTGATGAGGATAATTTTAGTAAGGGGGAGGTGGACTTCAACGCACCTATCGTGAACTTTACCAAGAGTCTTTGAGACCCAAAAGGCAAAATAAAAGTTTGACTCTTAGGTTGATTGATTTAGAGAAGGAGGTGAAAGTTTTGAGTGAGTGTGAGTCATTGGTGAGCCAACTGGAAAAGATGAAAGTTTCATTGTGTGAGCAATTGATTGTGTTGGTAAAGGAGAAGATCAATTTGACCAACACTATCACTAGTCTTACGAGAAATCTATAAGTTTCATTAGAGACACATGAGAAACTATAAGCTCGTGCATGCCAACTCAAGAAAGATCTCGAATGTGCTTAGGAGGCCAATGTCACTTTACAGGACATGTCTAAAGGTTGGAAAGATGCTCCTTGCCCCCACGTTAGGTTTTAACAAAAGGAAAGGAATATGTTATGATAGTGCATCCACTTCCAACGTCGCACTCTAGATGGTGCCCAAGTTTGTGATGGATCCAAATGGTCCTCATCCTAACCCACCTAGGAGACTGAACCCACCAAGGAGAGCGCGTCCTAGGCATTCTGATGAAGGTAGAACGAATATGGTTTATGTTTGTTCCCATTGCAAACAAAGAGGTCAACTTAGGGAGTTTTTCTAAGCTTGGGATTTCTTACCCGTGTGTTCCCCAATATACTGCCACATGAGTTCACACACATATTTCTACATGGACTCCCACATGTGTTCCATCATAGAGATTTTAAGAGTCTTCAAGAGCAAATAGAGTTTTTGGTTAAAGCTTCATAAGGTTTAATGAAGGATTTTTAAAGGATTCATATTCCGATTGAGGACACCTCTCGAACCAAGGATTGAGTTTGGGAACTTTGTCTAATATATGGTGATTATCATGTATGTATCATTAATCCCTTTTTTCGGAGTTTATTTCTACGCATTTATATGTTTTTATTTTTAAAAAGAGTTGAAAATCCCAAAAAGATTTTCGATTTTTAGAAAAAGTTAAAAAAAAAAATATTTTTGATTTTTAAGAAAAAGTTTGAAAAATTCCAAAAAGATTTTTTTAACAAAATTATTGAAAAGCAAAAAAAAATATTTTGTATTTTTTTCCATATATGGATGTCAATTTAAGATATTCGGATCACCCCCACATTCCATCCATTCATGTGACCTTTTCATGGTGTTTTGAGACGTGGCTTAGTTTTGTTAGTGTGTAGATTGCATTTCGTTGATCATTGTTGATTACTTTTTTCAATCTAGACTCTTTATCACCTTTATTGCACACGTGCACGTACTTTTTGAACATTGTGTTTTCTTATCACATGTTGAATACGTTGTTCTCATTTTAATCATGTTGAATAACAAACCAAATGTACTAGAGATAAGTTGTGTCTGTAAGAACCATTGCCCATATTTCATTTTTCAAAAAATTTGTTATATGTTAAGCAATAGAGAGGAGCTACGAAAGAGAAGAATTCTCTTTGCACTAAAATCCAGCATTTGCAAAAAGAGACTACAAGATTAACGACTTACTAAAACATAAGTACCAAGGCCATTTTTTATTTCATGCTTCACTACATATGATAATTATGATATCTTAAAAATAATGAGAGTGAATGCTTATATATATGTGATATTTTGAGGGTGACATCAATGGGTTTGCACAAGTGACTCTCTTGAAAAGCATTAAATAGTTTGGCTTTATTGATTTGAGAAGCAGTTAAATTCATGGCATGTTGCATAAGTTGAGTCAATTTTATTTAAGTTCAACATTTTTACACCTAAGGTTGATATTAATTTCTTTCTTTAAAAGTATCTTATTGACTTCTTGAGCCTATATTATGAATGCCTATGTTGATTTACTATGTAATGTGTTCACACAATTACATTCGAATTTCATGATCTAAATATTTTTGTTCTATTCCGTGGTATTATGTATTTTTTACTTATATGTAATCTTTATAGAAATATACTTTTTATAGTTGATTTTTTATTTTGAAATTTTCAAAAATATTTGGTATGCCTAATGGAAATTCATCTCATGTGCTTAATTTTTTTATCTTTGTGATGTTAGTTCTTTTGGATTCATGTGAGGCTTATTATTCATGCTTAGTTTCTTACCCTTTGTTTATTACAAACGAAGGGGGAGGGGGGGGGGGGGGGAATTAATGGGGGGATATTTTCTTTAAAACTCGCACATGTCACAATATTATTTTCTTCCACACGTGATGCTCTCTTCCTAGTTGATGATGATCTCGTGGACTACACAAGATGAAGAATTTCAGTTGAAGACAAAGTTACGAATGTCAATACATTTTTTCTTTTGGGAGGACATTATGATACATTATTTTAGGGGTTTTATTGTAATTTAGATTTCAGTTTTTGTTTTGCAGTGAAATAGCCAAAGGGTGGATTTGTAAGAACAAGATTTTCTAATTACTCATAGATTAGTTATTTTGGCGTATCTCGTTACAAAGAATTGCTATCAACTGAACACTACATATACATTTGCCTCCACAAACGTTTGAAGAAACGTGCGTGACCGACCTTACTATCCAAAATTCAAGCTGTTGGAATAATCATAAACATTTTATGGATGTATATAAACATGTTGTTTTGATTTTATTCTTTAAAATATTTGGGGATATTTGATTTTTACTTGAGGCATTTTTGATAAAACAATTTTTGAAAATTAGTTTTTGGTTTTTAATCTCGTCCGAATGAAGATATAGACCTCGTTAGAACGAAGCTATGGATCTCATTAGAACGAAGATATAGATCGCATTAGAATGAACTATGTAGTTACTTCGAACAAAGTCTAATGTCGTTGTGGAAATCTTAAGGGTTTTTCTTGGGGTTCAGGGTGAAACGCATCTCCCGAGGAGGATCCCTACTTCCTTCCCCCTTTTCTAGTATGCGCATATGTTTGTGTCCTTTATCGAGGTGCTCGACCGTCATCATGTGGGGGTGATATGTAGAGATAGATTCATCAGTCTATATGCACAAAACATGAAAACCAAATGTTGCCGCCTCTAGAGAACGGGAGCAAAAACAATATTGATGCTTGCGAAACAAAGTAGTTCAAGGGTCTGGGGACTAAGTTACATAATGGGGAGATTTTGGGCATTAATCCCGCCCTTTCGATCTCTTATAGGCATGTGTTAATCTTCTCCTACAAAACTCCATGATGTGTGTGCTTATGTGCATAATATAAATGGAGGAAGGAATCGCTCGACTCACGTCATGGATAAAGGAGGAGCGAGGTTACCCATAGGAGTGTTCCCAAAATAATAATTAAAAGTATGATCTAAGTGTTTGTCAATTTACGAGTCATTATAGAGGAACGATTGCGTATATCGGACAAGACATAAGCAAGCAAGTGTATAAAATATATATTATGAATGTATGCTAGGAAAAAAGTAGTAAATGTATGTGGGAGGACTTGAGTATAAGCATTTACCCATGATTCATACATAGCCTGGGGGCATCAAAGTCCACATAGTTCGAAGACAAGATGAGGTGGTGTTTAACCCATAAATCCCATCATGGACTTTATTTTTATATTTTGTGTGTGTAGAAAAATGTGTTTTAGTGTGAGAAATTGTGATAAAAAAATCCCCATTTTGAATTTACAAATGAACCCTCTTTTTCTTGTTTGTCGAGTTATTCTATGAAAATAAAGTATGTGCGAATACTAATAATAAAAAGTTCGAAGTTAAGATATGTGATCTAATGAAGTAAACTAGTAAAGTGAAAATCAAGTAAGTAATGCAAAAATAAGAGAATTTAAAGACAAAGGGGAAGAATTAGACCTCCTTGTGAAGACTTGAAGTGGATCTTAATTGAATATGCATCGATCTTAAGATGAGGTGATGGTGGTTTGAGGAGATAGGTGAGAATTTACGTAAGAGAGTATGAACAGGATGGAAGGAATGTGGGAAATGGGTTTTTAAGGAAAAATCAACTCTAAATTCGAGAGAATTCTCTCTGAATTCCTAAGAGTGATGTTTTGGGGTGCCTTTAAAAGTAAAGTCAGGCCTCTATTTAGAAGGCTAAGGGGGTGCTGATCAGCACGGTCCTAGACCTACCTATCGGCACTGAACCCTAGATACACTATCGATAGGCAAGGTCATGGGCTTGCCATTTGGTAGTCTGAGGTAATTTTTTCATAAAACAGTCATAAAATGCGAACCGTAAGTAGAAATCGAGCACAGGAGGACCCTGGAAAGGGTATTCAGAGCCTTTTAAGAATTCATTGAGTCAATCCCACGTTCGGCTGTTGATAAAAGTTAAATGGGTCCGGGAACTACCTGTTGGTCACTAGACATGAAAACCTCAGAGGTAAATGGATCGTTCGTCCGAACTTCAAGGATGATTTATGCATGGGATGGAACTTGAAAAGGGAATTCAGTGTCCTTCAATTTTTATTTAGCTTTGTTTTGATCGAAGAGTTGACCAAGGTCAAATGGGGGACGAAAGTTATGACGCACCAAATCGGAATTATGGTAAACGTCATCCTTAACCCACAACCAAGTTCGAGGTGCCAATGGGAGACGGGAAATTACTTTTAATTTATTTAAAAAAATATTTATTAAAATTGTCATATTAAAGAAAAACCATTTATTATCCAATCGTTCAACAATAATTTAGTCCATCAATTTGAAGAAGTCTCATTTAATTATTTTGAAAAATAGTCCAGCTAAAATATAATTCAACCACAACTAATAGAAGATGCCCTGTATTATAACAAACCAAGGTTCAAAGTTCAAAGTCCAAATTTAAATAGTACGACTGATACATAATTAAATCTCGGATATCAAATGTTTCAGCTACGGGATAGCGGTAATCAGAGCTCTAATAACGACTGGAACTCTCGGGAACATTACCTATACAAGCTTTCGCGTCCTTACTTGAAGCACCTGTGGGTTTTGGAAAATAGGTATGAGCGGAATGCCCAATAGGGTGGGAGATACTAAGTAATAATTTTGTACTAAAATAATATGCTTATACAGTATCTTTTAATATTTCCAGAAAACAATTTATTCAATTTATGCAAATGAATGCAACTATTGTAATCCTCGTGGTTTAGGTGCCCAAACTCACACTTAAGCCATTTCATGTCTCGTGCCAGAGACTTATTTAATTAACCATTAGTCCTTAACAATTCATTGACTTAAGTACCTTTAACTTAAGAATATTCTCATTCTTAATTATTTGTCGCAAGATTTATCATTCTTTTCCTTATAGTCTAGCCATCAGTCCCGGACTTCACGGGCTCCACACAATCGGTCTCTAGTTGCCATATGTTCTTCTGTACAGGCTTTGGGGTGTTTCACCACTAGGGACGTAATGCCCCTACTTAATTATTGGCATCAACCAAGTATTCTTTCTTATATTTTCCACGTATTTCACATTTATCACACGTCATATATTTCATTATTCTCATCATTTTTCAAGTTGATTATTTTTTTCACTTTAACTTATGTCGCACTTTATTAATTATCACTTTCTTAATTTCTTCAATTAAACTCGGCCTAGGAGGCCCTAAATGCAACACCGTCTTCAAATATAATTTCTATAAAACTCATTATTTTTATTCAGTAAAAATGTATCATTAATCTCTTTTTATCAAATTCACATAATACATTTAATTGCAAAATAAATTCTTGACAGTATACTATTCACTGTATTTATGACAATGCCACTACTATTTGTTTTACACAAATGTTATCATCTTAAATGGGTTTAAACACACTAATTACACCAAAAACTAATTTATAACTTCTCAAAGTATATTCTGATTATTTCCAACATTAATTTCGTAATTAATTCCAGATTTCATAAATAGACTTTATTTTAAATTAAATGGGTATTCTAATCTTGTTTATGCCTTTGAATACCAAGTTGTGAATTTAACAATTCAGGGGCTTCAGTTTGTGATTTCCCATGTTAAAACAAACATATTCATACTTTAGTCATGTTAAAAATTAAGTCTACCAATTATTGCAACATAATATTCATGGTACACAAATTTCTGCCTAAGAAATCCCTTAATATGCCACTATTCATGTGAGGTTGATGTAGTATTTCATTACTAACTTTATCCCTCTATTTTGAAGCCATGAATGATCATTAAAATAACTTTGGCAACATGAAATATTCTTAAAGTCATTTTAAATCATCTTTCAACATGAAACATGGATTTCTACCTAAGAAATCCTTTAATATGCAGCTAACATGCTCATAATTGTGTAGTCTTTCACCTTACTTAATTTCTCAAGATTTCATGCCATGACGACCCATTAGAAACATAACAACATCAAATATAATTATTTCAATTTGAAGACAAATTTCTAGAACGATTAATAATTTTCAACAAAGAAAAATAGGCAAAATACTTCATCATTTTAGCATGAAATTATCTGTGTCTACACATGATTTTGAGTTTAAAAAAAAGAGTTTAGAGGAGAACCCTACTTGGATAATATAGTTGGATGATATTCAAGAATAGATAAGACCAAACTTGCTCCAACAAAAGCTCCAAGAACTCCAACTACAAGCTCCAAAGTATAGGTTCCCAAAACTTCCTCAAGGTATTTACTCCTTGAATGGTTATTTTGAGATGTTTTGGGGCTTCTTTAATGGTAGTTTGGTGGGTATTTGAGGTATGGGAAGTTTAGCTACGATTTTGGGCAGAACTCTAAGGTTTGTGGAGCTCAAAGGAGTGATAGGAAAGAGGATAAATCTGATGGGAAAAGAATAATGAAGTCTAAGGCCACACACACACACCCTCTTATAATTAATTTCTAACTCACACAAGCCAACAAGCCCATGTGATACATTCCCCCACACTCAATGGGCCAAAATATCTTCAACCAAGGTCTTAATAAAGGAGTGGGACAACCCCAAAAATAATTAGGAATAAAGTGGGAACAAAAGGCATAAAACAAGGAGGAGTTGTTGGATATATGTCAACCAGGCCCCCCATAAAATTTGTATTATTATTAAAAAAAAATTAGTTTAATTATTCTTCTACAAAAATTATGCATGTTTGCAGTTTTATGTGTCGGACACAATTACGTGCTTTTAATTGTAAAACTTATAACTCAATTTTCTAAATTACGTTGTGTCAAATAAAATCATTTCCTTTTAATATAAGGAAAAAGAATATAAAACCATTCATGCGACTTGAAAATAGAATGCAATGAATTAATATTTTTAATAATTCGAAGGCAACAGGATGACGAGTAAAAATAAAAAGGGGTGGGTATTACATTCTCCCCTCCTTAGGAGATTTCTTCCTCGAAATCAAAACATAACTACTCCAAAAGATGAGGATGTTATGTTCGCATCTCGTCTTCTCGTTCCCAAGTTGCTCATTCAACACCATGTGATTCCCAAATAACCCTTACCAACAGGATGACCTTGTTACGCAGGACCCTATCGTCACGATCCAAGATGGATATAGGTCATGTTAAGAAAGTGACGTCTTCATCCAAATCGATGTTATTCCAGTTGATGACATGACGTGGGTCTTGAAGATACTTCTTCAGCATCGAAACATGGAATAGATTATGCACACGGGCTAACTGCAGAAGCAATGCTAAACGATAAGAGACGTTCCCAATTCATTCCAAAATCTCAAAAGGACCAATGAAATGTGGAGCGAGTTTACCCTTCTGTCCAAATCTTTGTCTTCTGGTCCGTGCCTGAACTTTCAACAAAATATGGTAACCTACTGAAAACTCCAAAGGTATGCATCGATTACTGGCATAATTCTTTTGCCTATCATGAGCTGTGACAAGTCTCTGTCGAATCAACTAAACCTTGTCTATCATCTCCTTGATTAGATCAGAACTAGTGAGCTTCTTCTCGCCAACCTTTTTCCAACATATTGGAGAACGACATGGCCTTCCATACAAAGCCTCAAAAGGAGCCATCTCAATGCTGGCTTTATAACTTTTGTTGTAAGAGAACTCTTTCAGATGCAAATTCTCATCGCAACTCCCTTGGAAATCTAGCACACATGCTCTCAACAAGTTTTCTAAAGTCTGAATCGTACGTTTTGATTGTCTATCTATCTCTCGATGATATGTCGTACCCAAATTCAGTTCTGTACCCAACTCTTGCTGAACCTTTTTCCAGAATCCAAAAACAAATCGTGGATCACTATCCAAAATAATCATAAAAAAATTCCATGAAGTCGGATTATCTCTCGAATGTACAACCTTGATAACTTGGCTATATTATCTATAACCTTCATCAGGAGGAAATGAGCCGACTTAGTGAGACGGTCTACAATAACCCAAACTATGTCATGACCCCATTCAGATCGAGGTAGAGCAGTGATGAAGTCCATGATGATATGTTCCCATTTCCACTTTGCTATAGGGAGTGGTTGCAGCAACCGTGCTGGTTTCTTGTGCTCATCTTTTACCTGTTGACAAGTATAGCACCTTATAACAAATTCAGCCACATCTCTCTTCATACCGGACCACGAGAAATCCCTACATAGGTCCTTATACATATTTGTTGACCCAGGGTGCATACTAAATCGAAACTAGTGGAATTCTGCCAAAACCTCTTCTCATAGTTCTCTAATGGACGGAACAGTCAACCTGCCATTATGGCATACGCCACCGTCCTTGTCCATTGTGAGAGTATCAAACTCAACACTGACCCGAATATGTTCCCTGAACTGCACAATCTCTTCATTGAGTGACTAAGCATCGAGGACTTTCTGATGAGCAAGTGGCCTGGATATTATTCACCATAAGTAGGCCCTATCGCTCCTCCTCTGAGCATGCATTTCAAAATTTTGTAGGTCATTGTACATCCTTCGTCAATACCACTTCATCGCAGCTAAGGAAGGTTTTGACTTCCTGCTTAGAGCATCTGACACTACGTTAGCCTATTCGGGATGATAATTTAAGGTAATATCATAATCTTCCAGGAGTTCAATCCATCTCCGATGTCGTAAATTAAGGTCTCGCTCAATGAAGATGTACTTGGGGCTTTTGTGATCTGAGAATACTCCGAATTGTTCACCATACAGATACTATTTCCAAATCTTGAGAGTAAACACTATAGCTGCTAACTCCAAGTCATGGGAGGGGTAGTTTCTTTCATGTATCTTGAGCTGTCGGGATACATAAGCAATTACTTAACCCAATTGCATGAGCACTGCGCCAAGTCCTGATCTAGAATCATCACAATACACTTTATAACCTTTCCCTCGCTCGGGAAGAACGCTAACTCGTGCTGATGTGAGTCTAACTTTAAACTCCCTAAAGGCGGCTTCACATTCACCTGACCACTCTAAGAGAACATCCTTTTGTGTCATCTCAGTAAGACGTAAGGCAATCTTGGAGAAATCCTGAATGGATCTTCGGTAATAAGCTACTAATCCGAGGAAACTTCTCACCTCAGTAACTGACTTTGGCATATCCTAACCAAGAACTGCTTCAACCTTGGATGGGTTGAACGAAATTCCTGCTCCAGATACCACGTGGTTGATGAATCTGACTTCATCCATCCAAAACTCGCACTTGCTAAATTTTGCAAATAACTGATTTTCTCTAAGAACCTGAAGATTAGTTAGAAGATCCTCCTCGTAATAGACATGGCAGGATGAGTACACCAGAATGTCGTCAACAAAGACCACTACAAATCGATCCAAGTACAGACGGTAGATACGGTTCATAAGGTCCATGAAAGATGCTAGGGCATTAGTTAGGCCAAAAGGCATAACTAAAAACTCATAATGACCATATCGAGTATGAAAATCTATTTTTGGAATATATCCTTCCTTGAATCGTAACTGATGGTAACTGGATCGAAGGTCAATCTTAGAAAATCTGCTTGCTCCTCGAAGTTACTCAAATAAGTCATCAATCAGTGGCATAGGATACTTATTCTTTATAGTTACCCTATTAAGATGTTTGTAATCGATGCAAAGTCGGAGAGAATTATCTTTCTTCTTGGAAAATAATACCGGTGCTCCCCACGGAGACACACTTGGCCATATAAACCCTTTGCTCGATAAATCTTCCAACTAGGTCTTTAATTCCCACAGCTCTATCAGAGCCATTCTATGAGGGGGAATAGAACTGGGTGAAACATCGTGATGAACATCAATGGTGAAATCAATCTCCCGACACGGAGGTAAACTAGAGAGGTCTTCAGTAAAAACATCGGTAAATTCTTGGACAATTAAAAGGTCTGATAACGTGCGACTAGGATCTTATTCAGCGACAATACTACTCAACCAACCAAAGAAATGTCGTTACTCTCGAATCATAGATAACTTACGCGAATATTCGACACTTTGTTCATTGTTGAAATGATAACGAGATCCATATGGAAGTAGTACTGAGACCATATGTCGGTGGCACTCAATAATGGAGTCAAAACATGACAGCCAATCCATACTGAGTATCACCTCAAATCCATCCATATCCATAAGTATTAAACCATATTCCAGAATAAAATCTCTCGCAATAATTACGCAACTTCTATAAATCTTGTTCAGAATAACACCATCACCTACGGGTAATCCTACGAAGATCGGGGGACTAAAATTATCTACGTCAAGACCCAAATATAATGCTAAAGAACTCGTTATAAAGGAATGAGATGCACTCGAATCGAATAATTCTTTAACCCATGTACTAAATAATAAAATAATACCTTCCATGACTGAAGGATTCGGGGGAGGTGTTGAGTGCTGGGTAAGAGCATAAACAAGACCTGGATTGAACCTGTTGGCTGGGCTACCATGCGTTTGTCTATGATTGCCCTGGTTTGGATGAGGCATCCCAGAATTCGGTCTAGACTACTAGAGTTGTCCTAAGCAATGTTATTGCTTCTGCTGCTGAGGAGAAAAATGACTAGAATTTCTCCCGAGTATGAAGTTTCCACTCTGATAACTGCTTTGTCGTTCCCTGTTTTCCAGCTAAGGGTACTCTCGCCTAAAATGATTAGTGTATACGTAAATAAAACAAGCCTTAGGGTAGGTTGGGATCTAGTTGTTACTTCTCTCTCGCGTGCCTGTTCTGATGTTGGTAACTAAACCTCTGTTATCGTATCTGAATTTCTTCCCATTAGCAGAAGATCCACCATTCGACTTTAGTTGGGTCCCTTCAGGAATTCTTTTCTTATCCCTAATGACTCGGGAGTCTTCAGCCTCGAGATCAAGGTGGATCACCTTGTTTACTGCCATCCCAAAATCTAGATGATCAAAACCCAAGCTTACGAATGTGATGATTTAATCATTTCATAAATAATCTCGTCTTCTCGGCATCATCGGATCTGACAGACTTTACGTGCTTTATTAGGTTTTCAAATCGAGCCTCATATTCTTTCACTGATAGTTTTCCTTAAATCAACTGGGTGAACTTGTCTTTCTTAGCGTCTTTATACGCCTGGGGAAAGTACCCATCAAGAAAAGATGTCTTGAAACTGTCCCATGCCACTATCTCGGTAATGCTGGCAAGGTGAGTGGTCCACCATCACTGCGCTTGTTCCGTGAGTTGGAAAGTAGCCAACTTAAACTTATGCCCATATGGGACATCGAGAACATCCATGACTCGTGTAACTTCCTCGAGTCATTCTTCCATGTCATCCGGCCCGGTAGAACCATTGAAGGTAGGAGAATTTAACCTCCTGACCTCTTTCAGTATGGATGCCACTTTGGAGCTTTCGACGGAACCAATGTGGTTAAACCTTTCATGTTGGGATAAAGTGTCAGCCAATAGATGTATGGAATCTTCCATGCATTTAAGACTGTTGTTCTCGGCTTCAACGCTAGTACGCTTGGGAGGCATCCTATAGGAAATAAGGTGAGTTTAGCACAACGGTAAAAAGGGAAATCGTACTAGGGTATAATAATGTGAATTCGTATCGCAACACACATTGAACCTAATTCTCTGATACCCAATTGTGACGCCCCGAATCGGAATTAGGGTAAGCGACATCCTTAACCCATAACAAAGTTCGAGGTGCCAATGGGGGAGGGGAAATTACATTTAATTTATTTAAGAAAAATGTTTATTAAAATTGTCATATTAAAGAAAACCCATTTATTATCCAATTGTTCAACAATAATTTTAGTCCATCAATTTTATGAAATCTCATTTAATTTTTTGCAAAAGAGTCCAGCTAAAATATCATTCAACTACAATTAATAGAAGATGTCTTATATTATTACAAACTAAGGTTCCAAGTTCAAAGACCAAATTTAAATAGTACGACTGATACATAATTAAATCTCAAATATCAAATGTTGCCGCTACGGGATAGCGATAATCAGATCTGTAACAACGATTGGAACTCTCAGGAACCTTACCTATACAAGCTTTTGCATCCTTACCTGAAATACCAGTGGGTTTGGGAAAATAGGTATGAGCAGAATGCCCAGTAGGGTGGGTGATACTAAGAAATAATTTTGTACTAAAATACAATGCATATAAAGTATCTTTAAATATTTGAAGAAAACAATTTATTCAATTTATGAAAATGAATGAAACTATATGCAATGCTCTCGGGCTAGGTGCCCAAACTCACACTTAATCCATTTCATGTCTCGTGCCAGAGACTTATTTGAGTAAACAGTTGTCCTTAACAATTAATTGACTTAAGTACCTTTAACTTAAGAATATTCTCATTCTTAATTATTTATCGCAAGATTTATCAATCTTTGACTTAGAGTCTAGCCATTAGTCCTGGACTTCACATGCTCCACACCATCGGTCTCCAGTCGCCATATGTTCTTATGTACAATCTTTGGGGTCTTTCACCACTAGGGACGTCATGCCCTGCTTAATTCTTGGCATCATCCAAGTATCATTTTTTATATTTTTCACGTATTTCACATTTATCACATTTCACATATTTCATTATTCTCACCATTTTTCAAGTTCATTATTCTTTTCACTTTCACTTGTGTCACATTTTACTATTTATTATTTTTTTAATTTCTTCGATTAAACTCGATCGAGGAGGCCATAAATGGAACACCGTCTTCAAATATCATTTCGATGAAACTCATTATTTTTATTTGGAAAAAATGTATCATTAATATCTTTTTATCAAACTCACTTAATACATTTAATTGCAAAATAAATTCCTGATAGCATACTATTCACTGTATTTACGATAATGCCACTACTATTTGTTTTACACAAATGTTATCGTTTTAAATGGGTTTAAACACACTAATTACACCAAAAACTAATTTATAACTTCTCAAAGTATATTTCTGATCATTTCCAACATTTCTTTCGTAATTAATTCCAGATTTCATAAATAGATTTTATTTTAAATTAAATGTGTATTCTAATCATATTTAAGCCTTTGAATACCAAGTTGTAAATTTAACAATTCAGGGGCTGAATTTTGTGATTTCCTTCAAACATGTTAAAACAAACATATTCATACTTTAGTCATGTTAAAAATTAAGTCTACCAATTACTGCAACATAATATTTACGGTACATGAATTTCTACCTAAGAAATCCCTTAATATGTCACTATTCATGTGAGGTTTATGTAGTATTTCATTACTAACTTTATCCTTCAATTTTGAAGCCATGAATGATCATTAAAATAACTTTAGCAACATGAAATATTATTAAAGTCATTTTAAATCATCTTTCAACATGAAACATGAATTTCTACTTAAGAAATTCCTTAATAGTCCACTAACATGCTCATAATTGTGTAGTCTTTCATCCTACATAATTTCTCAAGATTTCATGCAATGATGGCCCATTAGAAACTTAAAAACATCAAATATAATTCTTTTAATTTCAAAACAATTTTCTAGCATGAATAATAATTTTCATCAAAGAAAAATAGGCTAAATACTTCATCATTTTAGCATGAAATTATCTACTTATACACATGATTTTGAGTTAAGAAAAACAGTTAAGAGGAGAAACCAACTTGGATAATATAGTTGGATGATAATCAAGAATAAATAAGACCAAACTTTCTCCAAGAAAATCTCCAAGAACTCCAACTACAAGCTCCAAAGTATTAGTTCCCAAGAAAATCTGTACTAATAACATTTTTTTACAGCAAATGTCTCCTTCAGATATTAAGGCGAAGATGATGATGTTGTTCATGATGATGTCGTCTGGGGTCAGTGGTAGTGGAGGCGACGAGGTCTCTTCCGCCCCTAGGCTCCCCAAATATGGGAAATATGGGATTACCGTCGAGAACAAATCGGAGATATTAGCGAGATCCCTCGTTCCGCTAAAGACGGTCATCGGCCCGGGGTTTATGAGTTGGAAGGAGGTGCCATATGAGCTCAAGTTAGCTGTTTGGGCGGCACTATAGGTAATATATTTATATTTATATTGATATTTATATTTCAATTTCAATTTCAATTTCAATTTCAATTTCGATTTCGATTTCATATTAATATTAATATTTATATTTATATTTATATTTATATTTATATTTATATTTATATTTATATTTATATTTATATTTATATTTATATTTATATTTATATTTATATTTATATTTATATTTATTCGCAACTAACATTTTATTTGTTGGATAGGAACAATTCAACTTGGATCCAAAGCTACGCGATCCCGTGTTGGAGCAGATTAGTGAGCAACTCAAGTCGTGGAAAAAAAAATATGCGGGCACGGTACTTTGGGAAAACACGAGAGTCGATTATCCATTGGCGTGAATCCGTCCACCCCCCCTCCCCAAGGAGCCGATCTCATTGGCACAATGGTAGAAGTTCATTGATAATGAGATTGAGGATCGACAATTGGCATCTCGCCAATCGGGGAGGGAAAATCGGGCAAAAAAGACGGACGTGCACTACTCCGGCCTGATCTCTTACGCCGAGGTGGAGCATAGGATGCAGGTAAGATTTAATTTTTTTATAACTACAGAAATATATTATTCTTCATTATTTTACTTTGCGGGGCCGATACTAATTTTACTTTACTTTATTTTATTTCAGGGGGTAGGGAGTGGGCCATGGGGTAAGCCACATAGGCTCGATACTTATGTGTCTCTTCGGATGAAGAAGGGGAAGGACAAGGAGGTGTCCCCGAGCGTCGCAGCCACGATTGTAAGTAATCCGACAGTTTAATTTTTGTTAATTACGTTATAATTTTTTAGTATACTTATTTTACTAATCATGTGCTTTTTGTCGTTTCAGGCAAAGCTTAAGGAAGTGCATGAGTCGCAGTCTGATGCCGACAAGGCATCTTTGTCAACAGATGCACTCATCCAAGTACTTGGCTCTGATCGCAAGGGGAGGACAAGGGGGGTGAGATCACGGGTGGCCAAATCTAGGATCATTGGATTGGAGAAGAGCGACACCGGGTTGGCTCGAACGGTGGATTCACACGATGCGAAGCTGTCCCGTTTGGAGGTGACGGTCCAAGATATGTACGCATTCATGAAGCGTACGTTTGGTGGAGGCCGTAAAGGGAAAGGGAAAGGGAAGGAGAAGGCGGTGGAGGAGGATGTGCGGGAGGACGAGGCGCAGGATGACGAGGATGTGGACCTCGCTGCTTCATCACTGACATGGTCGTACTTCGATGATCCACTTCCCTATTTCGAGCCCTTAAACAGACCAATGTCGACACTTGGTTGGCCGAGCGTGTTCATATTGGACGTATTTGATGGCCAGCAAATAGGGCGGGGGTTGAGGGACCCGAATATCGTCCAGGGTGGAATAGTTCATGGATGTGCGCTTCAAGAGATGGAGTCCAGGGTGCTCGTCACGCTGTCATACCCGGGAAGGAGAACTCCCTATTGTGGTTGCGCGAACAATGCGGCACGACGTATATTAGTGGGTGCGTCAATTCGTATGTCGTGTGGCCTACTCACCTCCTCAGTTTTAACAATACACCAGACATGTAGTGACATTGTTTTAAGTTTGAATTGAATTGTTATAAGTTTGAATTGAATTGTTTTAAGTTGTTACATTTGAATTATATCGTGATGCATATTGTATCTATTTGAATATATATTTGCATTATCTTTAGTTTGTTTGGATATATGATGTTTGGAACAGGTACAACGTTGCTATAACAGGTACAAATATACTGCTGGGCTGTGGTAGTGGCCATACTGCCCAGCAGATTTTTTTTAAATTCTGCCCAGAATTGTCACGGTCATTGATCGTGACAAGTTCGTGACAACTTTTTGTCACGCACTTGTCACGGTCAATGACTGTGACAATTTTTTTAAAAAGGATCACGTCTTTGTCACGGTTATAAATCGTGACAAACGTGTCACGGTCATTGACCGCGACACGACCGTGACATAAAATGCGAGTTTTGTGTCAAGGTCAATGACCGTGACACGACCGTGACAAAAAAAGTTGTCTCGCCTCGAAATGTCACGGTCATTGACCTTGACAAGTTGGATTTGTCAGGGTCAATGACCTTGACAATAGTGAAGATTTGGTGTAGTTTTATATACTCCTTGAATGGTTTTTTTGAGATGTTTTTGGGCTTCTTTAATGGTGGTTTGGTGGGTATTTGAGGGATGTGAAGTTTAGATAGGATTTTGGGCAAACCTCTAAGGATTGTGGGGCTCAAATTAGTGAGAGGAAAGAGGAGAAATCAGATGGGAAAGGAATTATGAAGTCTAAGCCCCCCCCTCTTATAATTAATTTCTAACTCACACAAGCCAACAAGCCCATGTGATATATTCCCCCACACACAATGAGACAAAATCTCTTCAACCAAGGTCTTAATAAAGGAGTGGGACAACCCCAAAAATAATTAGGAATAAAGTGGGAACAAAAGGCATAAAATAAGGAGGAGTTGTTGGATATATGTCAACCGGGCCTCCCGAAATTTTTATTATTATTATTAATTTTTTTCTTTTCTTTTCTTTTCATGGAATTAATATATATATATATTTTTAGATGTTGAAAAAGGTGGTCAAATATTTGTTTTTGAGTTTAATTATCCTTCTACAAAAAATTACGCATGTTTTTAGTTTTACGCGTCGGACGCAATTATATGCTTTTAATTGTACATCGTATAACTCGATTTTCTAAATTACGTTGCGTCAAATAAAATCATTTACTTTTAATTTAAGGAATAAGAATATAAAACCATTCATGCGACTTCAAAATAGAATGCAACGTATTAATATTTCGAATAATTCAACGACAACAGGATGACGAGTAGAAATAAAAAGGGGCGGGTATTACAAAAACGCTTGGTGACGCTTCCGAGTAAAATGGGTCATTCATCCATACAGCAATGCTAATTCATGCATGGGATACACCATTGAAAAGGGTCTTCAGAGTCCTTCAAAGATTTATCCATCTTCGTTTGAGCTAAAGAGTTTATAGGAGTTAAACGGAGCCCAAGAGCGTCTGATGGAATCTAGATTAATTTTTAGGATAAAACGGACCGTTCATCCAAACCATGAGGCTTATTTGCACAAGGGGTCGACCATTAGAAAGGTTAATAAGAGGACGTTAAATATTCATTAATCTTTCTCTCAGGCGAGGAAGTTGATGGGAGTCAAAACAGGTCCTAAGAGCACTCGATAGCCTCTAAATCAGTTTTTGATAGAAAAATGAACCATTGGTTCGAATCTTAAGGCCGATTCGTGAATGGGGTGGACCATTGGAAAGGATATTCATATCCTTTCAAAGATTTATTGAGCTTTAGGTTAGGAGATAGAGTTGACCAGAGTCAAACGGGTCTCGAGAGTGCTCGGTGGCCTTCAGATCAGTACCCGGGATATGACCTAGGGGTTGCGGTGAATGAGTGAGTTCTAGGGACCTAAGGAGGAGCTTATGAGGGTCCTAGGATGGGGTGTATATAGAAATACCCTCAAAGGGTGAGCTTGGAACATGTGAAGACCATCGAATAATAGACACCACATCGGTATTTGGAAAGAGGTTTTTAGGTCGATTCTGAGGACTTAGAGGATGAGGTAGATCGATTCAGCGGGTCGAAGTTAGTTTCGAGGTCCTAATGGGATGAATATGACTGATTCAGTGCGTGGGGGTCAATTCTAAGTACCTAAGGAGATGATGATGACCGATTCAATGGGTCGAGGTCAGCTCTGAGGACCTAATAAGACGATAATGACTGATTTAGTGGATTGAATGTGTTACGATTGGTTATAAGGGGTTAAGGGACCAATTCGATGAGTCGAGGATGATTATGGGGACCTAAAGAGATGATGATGATGATCTATTTAGTGGGTTAAGATTAACTTTCAAATTATGTTGGGATGACAAATTCAGCAGGTCGAGGCTGATTCTGAGGACCTTAAGTTGTGATAACCAATTCTTAGGGTCGATGTTAATTCTCAAGACCTTGAGTTGTGACAACCAATGCTAAGGGCCATGGTCCATTCTGAGGACCTTAAGTTATGATGACCAATTCTATGGGCTGAGGTCCATTCTGAGAACCTTAAGTTATGACGACTAATTCTGTGCGTCAAGGTCAATTTTGAGGACCTTAAGTTATGATGACCAATTCTGAGGGTCAAGATTAATTCCTAAAACCTTAAGTTATTACGACGGATTCTGTGGGACAATGTCAATTTTGAGGACCTAAAGTTGTGATGACTGATTTTGAGGGTCGAGGTAAATTCTGAGGACCTTAAGTTATGATGATCGATTCTAGGGGCCGAGATCAATATTGAGGACCTAAAGTTATGATGATCGATTTTATGGGCCAATGTATATTCTGAGGACCTTGATTTGTGGGACGAGGTCAATTAAGGGGACCTTATGTTATGACAATCGATTATGTGGGTCGAGGTCAATATGGAAGACCTTAAGTTACGATAACAAATTCTAAGGGTCGATGTCAATTCTAAGGACCCCAGTCGATTCTGAGGGATAAGCCTAATTCTGAGGACCTTAAGTTACGATGACCAATTATTATCACCGAGGTCAATTATGAGGACCTTAATTTGTGATGACCAATTCTATGGGTCGAGGTTAATTTTGGGGACCTCAAGTTATGACGACCAATTCTGAGGGTCGAGGTCAATTCTGAAGACCTTAAGTTATGATGCGGGGAGTTTCTTTGCTGGAGAATTTCAAATTACCTTATGGGTATAGATTCATCTGTGGTTCTGCTAGGGATTTTTCTTTATTCAGACTTCACTGGTGATGTTTAGGTTGGCGAATTATAGTAGACTTGGATGTGGGCACATCATTGCTTCCGCTTATGGAATATGTTGAGGGTAGGTATGTAAGATTAATTCGACTGGGATTATGATGGAGATAAGGGTGTAAGATTAATCTGACTGGGGATTTTGAGGGTTTATAAAGGGCTTAGTTCTCCAGAAAATGATTTTCTTAAGGAAACTGAGATTCCATATTTTTTCTAGGATTTTGGAGAATATTTCGTGCAATTTATGGATTTCTCTAGAATTTTCTGGCCTTTTTTTGCGCAAAAATTTGGAAGGGGTACGATAGGCAATCCTGGGAGGGTGCCAATAAGCAAGGGCACAAAATCTTATGCCTCTTTTATAAAGGGAAAAGATGACTTTCGACTTACATGCTTAGGAGGCGGTCCATGCAACTTTCGGAGATGTGGGTAGGATCGTATTTGGGGATTCAATGCATTTTTTTTCTTTGAAGGAGAGGCTCCTGAAGAGGAGGGTGGATGTGATCGATGGGAAACATGTGAGATAGACGTCCCGTGTGTTTATTTTTCTTTTGTTGGGTTGCTTTCTGGTGACAACGAGTGCCGACGTCGTCCATATCTGGTTCTTAGTGTATCTAAGGACGATTTCAAACATCCAAATGTATGATTGGGGGAGCCTGACCTTGTCTTCCATTTATTATTCTTTGGATGCTTTCATTCGGTATTATTGGAAAACTTTTACAAGAGCCACATATCTTTTGGAGGTAATTTGGAATTCACTTTGCATTTTTTATGCATTTCCTTGCATTCTTCTTTTGTTTCTTTCATGCTAATTTCACTCTTTTATAGACGTGGTTTTATGATGTGATCGGGTAAAATGAGAGGTTAATATCCATAAAAGATGAGGTTTTGAAGGACTTCTATCGGATGTTCTGATGGCGAAAGTCCAATCGGTGGTCAAATCTGCCTTTGTCCATAGTGAACGTGTGATAAGCTCTGATTGTGTTGACGAGCGATCGGGTTATCTTTCTTTATTTTTTTAGTCGTTTGGCATATTAATTTCTTAAAGATATATTGATTCTCCATTGTGGACTACTGGTGAGCTTTTACCCCTGGGGGTGACTCTGCATGATATGGGGGTGATGTACTTACACACACAAATACGATGGTTGATCGAGCATATTATGGAGGAGGAGGTGGCGGTTCCACCATCGGTACCCCTATTTACATGAGGGGGTGAGAAATATTTTGAGCGATGCCTAGCTAAGGTGATGATTGGTGAGCCCTACATGCACTATAGGTATACAGCGGCAAGTTATGATTATCTGGATTTTTTGACAAGCTGGTTGATGCCTGCTTATATCTATGATGTGGACAACAAGCCTCCACCGGCCACAACTTCGGATAAGGGGACTTACGCAATGGTAGGATTGGCCCACATCGCAGGTGGTGGCACTTCAAAAGATATGGCAACATAAGAGGCTCTGATTATTTAGATTACTCCCCCTTCCTACGAATCTCGATCGGGTAGAAGGGAGTCACATGTTATATTTCCTTCATCCACCGTTGTTTGGATGGATAAGTCTTATGGATGAGGCCCTCTGGCCTAAGGTATATTCTTTTTGTCTTGTCTTATTCTTGTTGACTTTACTTAGCTTCTTAAATGATTTAACTTTTTCTTGTTTCTTCTTTGCTTTCAATATATTTCGGTGAGATATCAGGATTGGATCTCCTCTATGTTGGAGTATATTAAGATTTCAGTGTCTTCCTATTTTGTTTTGCCTCCCACTTCTGATGAGGGCTCCGGTTCTAAGTGTGAATGATACACCACTCCTCGCAAGGGAAAGTGCATCCGTCGTTGGGGTTAAGGGTTAGAGAGAGAGAGTTGAGGGTTCGGGCCCAATCCCGTTTGTTTTTTTGGTTTTTATTTCTATCTGACAAATGTAGCCAAGTGAAGCTATATATATATGAAAAATATGCATTTTCTTTTTTGGCATTTTTCTTAATTTAGTGACTCATCCTATATGTACTTTTAATTTTCTGCCGAGACTATATATTTTTATGTACAGACAGACATAAGTATGAAAATAATAATGAAAGGTAAAAGCATTATTATTATTATTAGAAAAAATGAGTAAAGGTAATTAATTTAGGGAAACGATTTTATAGTATGAATTTATTTTAAGAGAAAATGATCTTCTTGAGAGATAAATGAGTAAATAACTCGGGGGTAATTTTTCAAAATGACAATTTTTCTGAAATTGAATTAGGTAAAAGAGGAAAGATGGAATTTTCCAAAATAGGGGGATACCGATAGGTATACCACTTTACCTACCTACTACATGGGGGTCAAGTCAAATCATCCCTAGGACTTGATTGAACTTTCTTGCACATCACAGTACTCTTACTCGGTTAAATTTTAATCGAGTTGAGCTCTTCTCTTTTTCCAAAGATTTTGAATATAAAAGGAGGTGTGTGGGGTGCGTTTTCTCCACCAATACCCACATTTCTCTTCTTGCTTTATATTTCTCATTCTCAAACGTCTCCTCCCTTGTGTGAAAGATTCTCGTCTTCTTAATGGTATGGAGGCCATGTGTTTATCCAATGTGGATTTCGATGCTTTCATCTTATTTCCAGTTTCTCTGTGGTGTAACCGAGCCACAGATTAAAACTTATTGGCAGCATTAGTATAGTTCTGGTATCCTGAGGACCATTTTTTTCGTTTTAACCTGGATGAGGTTTATCCCACCTATAAGGACTTCTTGGCCATGTGCGTCTGTCCTAGTGTGGCGCGGACTATGCTTGACTTCTCATGTTATCCCCAAGTATTCTTTTCGGAGTTCCTTTATATTTCACCTTCAATAGCTCGATCGTTAGTTATTGGAGGGACCATTCCTCTTCAGGATGTTATATATTCACTAGAGTTGTTTCCTTAGACGTTACTACGAGGATTTTATTGGTGATGGGGGACTTAACAACGTATCCCTAAATGGATGCAATAATACCCTGGATGTCTTACCTACATAATCTAGCAGCGGTTGTGCTAGCTGAGAGCTTTAATGGTCTGGATTCTTAAAAGGAGGGTCGTTCTAACTTTCTGAGAGGGATCCCAGTAATATTATTTGTGTGGATTGTAGAGAGGTTTCGTCTGGCAGCCCCTCCTAAGTAACCCTTGGCGATTGTGCCCAATTTCTTTATCCAGCCTTTCTTCTATTTCATCCCATCTGTAAAGTGTTAGGTTAACTGGTATGTATAGCATTGATACCAGTGTCTTCAGTGGTTAGTTCCATGGTGGGGGGATTTACTGCCTGTCTTCCAGCTTGGAGAGTATCAATATGTGAAGTTGGTGGGCCTTTGGCAGACATCCGTCTATTTCCTTTGGCATCTTCCATTCTAAGTCGAGTGGGAACAAATTATGCCCCATCGTATAATAAACTTTTTCTTGATGGAGGATTTGAGGGAATCACTTCTCTTTGTGACAATTCCATCTGCCCTCTATCCATTTATCAAAGTTTGTGGGAGGGTCCTAGCATGTGTCTAGGGACTACTTAAAGTGGTTATGGAAGCGGATAATAGATAAAGTTATGGCGGAAGATAAATTTATGGCGAAAGAGAGCGGTCAAAGGTGTTTCATTGCCTTAGACACCATAGAATATAGTTTTGTAGTTCTTCCTAGCCTTGTCATGGAATACCACTTCATGGAGCGCGTACAAAATGTCAACTAGGAGTGGGAAACTTGGCAACCTCTAGGGGCAGGTAATGATGATGAAATGAGGTCATCGGGTCGTTGAATGCAATGTTCTCTAAAGCTTGGGTGATTTTTTGTGAAGCTATGGTAATTTCGCTATTATGTGTTTTTTTTGTTATTTTTTTTTTGGTGGGGGGGGGGGGGGGGGGGGGTAGAATGATTTTTGTTTAACTCGATGTAAGGTTATGTTTTTTTAGAAATGGTTCAGTCGAAGAGGGTGGTTGGTTTAACTCCCTTCGCTAATACTTCATGTAACAACGTTGTATTCCTTATTAGAAATAACAATTAATTTTGCTCATTTTTTGTTGTGCCTCTTAATGAGTTTTGCATTTCAATTACCTATACCAATCACTACGGCACACATAATATTTTTTTTTATGAAAATAATAAAATGGACCACCATTCTCGGAGGTTCAAAAGAATAGCATTATGTGAAAAATAAAGGGATCGGACCCATGAATGGCGTATGGACTGCCTACGTACATCTTGAGGTTTTGAAAATTTTCATGAGTTTCATTTTGAGAAGAAAATATTTTTGAGGGGATTAGGTCCCATGTTGTTATGGGTAGGGAAAATGAAGAATTTTTTTTAGAATAGAAGGGGGATGAGAAGAGTCATAGCAAGTCGAGATTTCAGACTAAGGGTATATTTTTTTTGTGACAGTCCAGTTGACTAGACACGCCATCTCTTCTCGATCGAGGTCTGTGAGCATACCAACATCTCCTAACAGAATTTTCTTTATGATGAAGGGGCTACACCAATTATGTTTGAATTTCCCTCTAGGGTCACAAACAAATTATATGTTCTCTTTAAGGGTTAGGTATCCTTCTTGGACACGATGGTCCTTTACTTTTTGATTGAATGATCGCGATATTCGGTGATGGTACCCTTGTATATGGTAGAGAGCCTTCAGTCTCTTTTCAACCAATAGTGATAATTCATCAGAGCGACTTAATGCCATTCTTCTTCGCCAACATTTCTTTCGAGTAAGACGCAGATGGAAGGTATTTCCAATTCAATGGGTAAGGTTTCTTCCACAACGTACACTATAGAATAAGGGGTATCCCCAATGGGTGTTCTTATTGAAGTGAAATATCCCAGTGGGCGTAAGGAATATGGTCAGGCCAATATTTGCAACTCTTAGTCATTTTGATAATTATGGTTTTGAGGATTTTATTGAAGGCTTCAACAACACCATTAATTTGGGATCATATAGAGAATATTTGTGTCTCTGAATCTCATACTCGTCAACTAGTTCTACAACCTTAGCTTTAAAATGGAGCCTATTATCTGACACTAACTCATGGGGAACGTCATATCATAAGATGTTGTTCTCTCTGATAAACTTGGCCACTATCTTGGCATTCAGCACCATGTATGAATCGACTTCGACCCACTTGTTGAAGTAATCAATGGCGACCAGGATGTTGTGACCGTTTAAATCTTTGGGAGTAACCTTCCCTATTATGTCAATGTTGTAGGAGGAGAAAGCTAGGGAGGTGTTATGTTATATAGTTCTCGGGGAGGCACATATTGGATATTGGCAAACTATTGGCAGTGGAGGCTTCTTTGGACATAGGCCATGCAATATTGAATAATGGTGGTCCAATAGTATCCTTGGCGAATGATCTTTTTGGAAAACATGTGGCCAGTCATATGGGGCCCTCATTCCCCACTCTGAATATTTACATCATATCTTCAAGATCAGCCCCTGTTATGCAATGCAAATTGGTTGCATTTAAGTTTCTCTTAAACATTGTTGCATGTGAAATACTGGGTAATTAGTTTGCGAAAGGCCGCAGGGTCTTGCTTATCATTATTTTGGGTATACTTACCATGTTTTAGGAGGTGAAAAATGTCGTAGTACCATAACCCAGGCATACCAGAATCTTCTTTGGGAACAAGTTAAATGTGGTAGCAGTGTGTCGTCTTACCTTGGTTCTAATTCAAGCAAGGGATCATTATTATTCCCTTAGCCATGTAGACTATGGAGACCAGGGTAGTAAGGGCATCAACCAGGTTGTTCTTTATATGAGGCAAGTGGTGGAAGGTGACATTATTAAACTGGGAGGCCAGTTCTTCTAATGGGCCTGGAAGGGTAGGATAGTCTCATCTTTAAGTTTCCATTTTCTAAAGATTTGACCGATGATAAGGGTAGAGTGTCTGTAGACGTCTATGTGCCGAATTCCTTTCTTGAGGGATATCTTGAGGCCTGTAGTGCATGACTGATACTTAGTCATGTTATTAGTGCAGGGAAAGTTTAGTTTGATAGCAATAGGGTTATGAGAGTCATTGGGGGAGATTACTAGTATCCCAATGTCATATCCTTTATTGTAGGCAGCTCCGTCAAAGAACATTTGCAATCTAAGATCCACTTGAGAGGTTCAGAGAATATCTTCATCAAGGAATTCAATGTCCCAATAATCGGCTTCTTTTATAGGCTAATAAACACGGTAGCCTCCCTTTCACATCTTTCTACGTGACATACACAATATAGAATTCGGCTAGCAACAGCAACCAATGGGCCATTCTCCAAGACAGAGAAGACTTTTATAGCATATATTTGATGGGATCCATAACTAGTCTGATGGTGATGGCGATCATGTAGTGTTGTAAATTCTTTGTGACCCAAACTAGGGCAATACATGCTTTCTCCAAAGCATGTAGTTGACTTCGTACCCGACTAATTTATGAATGGCGTAATAAATGGATATTTCCTTACACTATTATTTAATGTATTAGTCTAGAAAATCCTTTGTTGTGGAATATGTGATGGTTAAGTATAGGAGTAGGGTGAAACCAGGTTGCGGAGGCATAAGCACCGGAGGTCGGGTAAGGTATCACTTGATTTGTTCAAAAGCTTCTTGGCAGGCCTCATTCCATACTTTAGTTGAATCGTTTCAAAAAAGTTTGAAAATAGGTTCATAGATGGAAGTTAGTTGGCTGATGAACCGACTGATGTATTATCATTTTCCAAGGAATCCTCGGACTTCCTTCTCCATTTATGGTGGTGGCATCCTTTCTCACTGACCATAAATCCCAATATTTTTCGTTTTAAGATGCCAAAAATGCATTTATGTGGGTTTAGACACATTTGTTATTCTCGTAGTTGCTGAAAAAACTTTCTAAGGATGGGAATATGACCTTATTGATTCTTAGACATGATGATCATATTGTCAACATGGACTTCGACCTATTTGTGAATAAAGTCATGAAGGATGGTGGTGGAAGATCCTTGGTAAGTAGCTCCAGCTTTCTTGAGTTCGAATGGCATGACGGCGTATCAGAAGATTCCCCATGGAGTGATGAAGGTAGTTTTATCCTGATGGTTAGAGTGCATCTTGATATGGTTATATCTATCAAAACCATCAACAATTGTTGAGGGCGTGGTTAGCCGTGGTGTCCATGATCATATCGATATTAGGTAATGGGTAATCATCCTTTGGGGATGCTTTATTAAAATCCTGGTAATCGACGCACATAGAGACTTTTCCTCCTAATTTTTTCATGGGGATGATATTGGCGACCCATGTAGGATATTTAACTATGCGAATGAAACACACGTTTAATTTCTTGACCACTTATTCTTTGACTCTGAGCCACCATTCGGTATGAGCTTCCTTAGCTCTTTTTAATTGGCTTGCACTCTGGGAATGTTGGTATCTCGTGTTGAGCTATTTATGGGTCAATATCAAGGATGTCATCATAAGGCCATGTGAAAATGTCCAAGAATTCCTTCAGCATCTCTTCCAATTGTGCATGCTCATGCTCGTTAAGGGTGGACCCTATCCTAATCTCGCACTAATGGCTACTAGAACCGAGATTAATTATAACATTCTCATCATTAATAATGGAACGTGGTTATGCTGTTTGTTATTCTCCATATTAAGATTAGTTAAGAATTATTGATTTAAAAAATCATCATCATCAAGACTTTGATTAGAATCAAGATAATTAATGTAAGGAACAACAAGATACTCAAAATTTTTGTTTATTTCATTTTGGGGAAAATAGAATTAAGAATCTCATCAAAGGAGGTCTTAGTTACATTAATATCAGAGAAAGGAGCAACAACTTCGGGTGAAAAGACTGAGATAGGGTAGAGAACAGTGTCAAATTGAATCTGAGTAGGTTGGACAAGCATGGCATTCTAATTAAAGAGAGGTGCGTTAGTAGCTTTGATTTGAGTAGACAGGTCTGACGGTGCAGCATCTGAGTGGACAATGTAGAGACACAACCCCAGTGTCCATAGGTTGAATGAGTCCTAAAAATAACTTTCCTCAGAGTCCTCGTTAACTGTCACGTCTTTCTTGATGAGAGTTTAAACTTCATATTGGCAGTCTTCAGCCCAAGAGTTGCTTTCTTCAAAGAAAATTTCTAGCCTCGGTTTCATCTTCTTGTCGACATGGTCATACCATGATTCAGGAATTCCACAAAAGGGGAAGTCTTGACCTTCCTTGATAAACCTTTCGTTCAGAGAGTCTTTTGAAATAGTACTTTCTTCTCCTTAACTTTTTTTGGTCTTGGTCGTCAGAGTGCCTTGAGTTTTTCTAGTGAGGGCTGGTAACCTAAGCCACATAAGGGAAAGGCCTCATTTAGGACTATGGTCTCAAGCATCCCTTGATGGGGTCACCCTTGCCCCATTCAAGGCATAAAATGCATGTTCTTGAATATCTGAATCATATTGACGTTGCCTTGGGTTGTGTTTTGGACGGAATCGATCTTTGAAATTATATCATGCCTGAAGGGGAAGAGGATCAACTTTGAACCCAGATAGGATCATGTTATTCTCCCATGTTAGATCTCTAATACTATATTACTAGTATTGTAAGTGTTTAAACTGTTATCATCCACCAAGATGGTGATAACGTGACCGTTGACAAATAATTTTAGTTTTTCATGAAGAGAAGAAGATTCCCCTCGAAGACTATGGAGCTATAAACGGATTAGGAGAAGGTTGATACATGCAAGTATTATAATGACTTGGAACTCGATGACATGATTGATAGGGACAATCCAAACTTTGAGTTTTATGGATCCTATTACCTCTCGGTGGGTGTTGTCATCAGTAGGCATAGCGGCTGAAGTGGGAGTGAGATCACTAACTTTCAATCCCAAGAAATTGAAGGTTCTTAGAAGACAAACATTGAGGTAATATCGATTATCAACCAGGGAGAGTGGAACATTTTTTCCCAATACTTTAACAAATATGTTGATGACATAATTGTTGTCGTGGACAATTTTTGGTATCTCATCTTCGAAAGAGAAGAGGAGTATGGAAAAGGTAAGGACCCAACCATGTTTATGACTTCTTAGGAAGTGGTAGAAGGAGGGAATGTAGGCCTGGTGAGGAGTTTTATTAGATAATTCTGGTGAAGTTGGGAGGACATGAAAAGCCCCCACAAGGTGGTATTGGCTTAGGTTTTCTTGATCTAGTCACGAACCTTACTTTCTTTGATGGACATTTCTTGCATGGTAAGTTCTTCGGTAACTCCTTTTCCTTTATCTATCTTGGTCACATGAGTTATCGAATATTTATCGTGTCTTCCTAACCTGGTATATTATTTACCGAGGTGAGGAAAAATTGGAACCCTGTGTCTTCATCTTCCTCTGGATAATTGGTCACTTTATTGATTTCCCCTAACAAATCTTCAAAGGATATCATTGCGCACAGGCTGGCTGGTTTTTCTTGACTGGGTTCGTCATCTGAACTGTCAAAGTCATCCCCATCCAGTGGTGATTATTAACTCTTTCTAAGAGATATTAATACATGCAATAACCTCAACGACATCATCATACATATTTTCCCACTCAGCGGGTAGGTGTAGGAGTGAAGGGACCAACCATCGTTGAAGCTTCAAAGCGGTGAGTAGCTCATCAATTATGAAAATTTCACTTGTCTCTTGAAAATCATTGGCCATTATCTATACCATATCATAAAGACTTACTTATTCAATAGGTAACACCGATTCATCTGATTTTCGAGCCCATTTTTGAGCTTTCATGAGCAAGTCACTAAATTTAGGACAATCAACAGTTATCTCGGTGGGTTATTTTAACCAAACTCCAAGAATTGGTTCAACACAGCTGGTAACTCCATATTTTCCACTTTTAACCGGGTATGGAGCGCGATGCAGGACCTTATAAGGACTGATAAAGCTTGAACTATGAAGTAGGTAGGGTTTAGGAGAAAATATGGGCAATATTTGAGTGGTTTGGGTGAGATTATTGGGACAATGGGTGCTTTGTTGGGCACAATTTAAGAAGATGGATCAAATTCTAGGTCACTCTCTATAAATATGGCATTTGTATAGGTTAGAAATGGTTTATGAGTGGTATTGGGTTTATGATTGGCTGGTGGGGCAATGATACCCTAGTGGATTAGGCCTTGGATCACATTTCGAAGGCGGAAGCATTGGTAGATAGAATGTCCAGTAGACTAGTGCAAAATCATAACAATCATCGGCTTTGAAGTTTTTAGACGGGGGTTTGAGGGTTTGATGAGATTTTGGCTCAATAGAGACTGGTAGAATTTTGATAGGGGAGCATGGAGCTCAGTGTACTCTTTATTGTTATGATTAAGGCAACTTTTCGATGCCTAAGAATTGGTTCAACACAATTGTAGCAGTGGTGGGTTTCTCATATTTTTGGAGAGTGAATTGTCTAGTTACTTTCTTTGGCCGAGATTCGACTTTGGTGACACCTTTCTCAATTTCTGCACAACCCTTTCGAAGGTCTTTGAATTGTGGGTAGTATTGTCCTCCCATGGATGCTCAAATATGAGGCAAGAAGTTCTTCATAATACTGATTTATTCCTCCTTGGAGGGTCTGTTAGTCATGGTGCCATCTTTCTCTCTCCACTCCCATATGAGGATACTAACTATTTCACTAGGGTTACGTTTAAGAAGCTATAGATCTCGGTCTGTACCCTCTAGCTCCTCCTTTTACTTGTACTGAAACATAACTTAATAGGAAGTATCCTCCCAATTAGGTACCCTTGATTCTTTGAGGGACATAAACCAACAGAGGGCGCTTTAATTCAAGTTTGCTGGAACATTTGGGCCATTATCTATTCAAAAGCATTAATGAGGGTCACGTCTTGGTGATAGATTAGAAGGTGAACAATTTGGGGGCTGCTTCTCCCAAAATTCTCGATGTCTGTCATCTTAAACTTCTCTAGAAATCTATCTTTGGGATAGGGAGACATATGGGTGTATTCCATGTAGTTACCAAATATCTTGACTTAGTCAAAACTCTTTGATAATAGCTTGAGGTCTCCTTTGACCTTGTTCAGTTCCTACTCCTTAGGATCCATGGGTACTGGCTGGTTCGACCCTAGTTGGGCAAGGTTCGGGATGGGGAGTTGAGCTAGCGGTGGACCATTGGATGGCAGGGCACGAAGAGCATGCTAATACTCTTTTAGGACCTAAAAAGATTCGAGAGCGGGTGAACCCATAGCACGAGGAAATAAAACCTCGGGTTCTTCGAGAATCTGGACTCAGTGACGATGCGTCTCATGAACCTCAATTTAAAGGTTGTCAATCTTGGCACTGAGGTGGATAAATATGGTTATCGAATCGGGCCACAAATTCAATGCTTGGTTAGTGTTCTCCATGAAGAGCTCATGGAGGTAAATCCCAAACTCAAATAAGGTAGTGAAAGAACCGATGGAGCTTTGGGGTGGTTTGACAAAAGACCGAAGCCAGTTAGGAGGCAGGCCAAAATTAGGTATGTGATTGACATGAGAGGGAAAGCGGCTTGAATTTATTTTTCAAAGAAGGAGGGAGAATTTTTTTTGTATTTCGAAAGGATGAGAAAAAGTATTCATAGTATTTTTGGATTTTTGAAGAAAGGAGGGAAAAAGGAGAGGAATCTCAACATTATTTTTATTAATGCTATTATTAGGTTCTCACTTGTCTTTGTGTGCCTAAATGAAGAAAAAAGGTTTAACAAGACCCGATCCTAGGAAAATAGGGTTAAAAATATGTAAGTCAGGGTTTGACTTATTTCCAAGCTCACGAACAGGGTCTTGTTTTGGAAAAAGTGGTGAAATCGCTTGAAAATTCGAGTGGTATGCCGACTTGGAATTTTGACAGAGTTTTGTATGGTAACCAGTAGACTAAATATGAGTGTCCTAGGTTTGACACATATATTAGGTTTATGAAATTGTTGGGTTAGTGGAAGGTTTTACCCCTTTGGCATGACTTCCATGATATACCTCTTACCTACGAGGGAAATCATCCATCGGTACATGTGAATAAGCCATTTGATATACCTGAGTGTACATGCCTGGACTCACATATATCTCATGGCGATAGTACGTGCGAGAGAAAATTTAATATACTCGACGTACATGAAACAGTTCTTTACTATATACCTCCCATCGTGAGCTCATGGAGCGGTACGACAAGGGGGAACCATTCGATATACGTTGAAGGTAAGAGGCCAATGGAAGGTGAGAGTCATGTGGCTTGGGCTAACTATGACCCGCAGCACCAGCGCCCATAACAAAGTGACCCCTCGGTACGGGATAAAATTTTGGTCTATATAGCCATGTTCTTGGTGATGTAGTGTTTAAAAATGCATGAGTCTTAATTGCCATATTATGGAAAGAGACTATTTTTTATCACTTTTTATTGGCATGATGAGTACAGGGAATATTACACTAATGGGGAGCATATACTAGTAAATTTTTCTTGGTAACTATACTACACATGGATACATGTGAGTGAGTATATGACATAGGAACATATACAAGTGAGTGTGTGTGGTAGTGAGCCTATAAATGGATTAACTACAAGTGATGTGTGATATGTGTAAGTGAGCATATATACAAGTGTAGGAAGTGTGGTTCTGTGCTAGTGAAGCCTAAGCATGGATATTCTAAGTGGTGTATAAAGTATGTGAGTGTAAAGTGACACTAAGTGTAAGTGTGTGAAGTGTGAATGGAGAGTATATATAATTGTGTGCTTATGTGCATAATATAAATGGATGATGGAATCGTTCGATTCGTGTCATGGATAAAGGAAGAGCGAGGTCACCCTTAGGAGTGTTCCCAAAAAAATAATTAAAAGTATGATGTAAGTGTTTGTAAATTAACAAGTTTTTATAGAAGAACGATTGTGTATATATGACAAGACACAATCAAGAACCATATAAAATATACATTAAGAATGTATGATAAGAAAAAAGTAATAAATATATGTGGGAGGACTCGAGCCTAGGGATTTATCAATGAGGCTTACGTAGACCAAGGGAATAAAAGTCCACGTAATTTGAAGAAAAACTGAGGTGGGATTTAAACCATAAATCCAATCGGGGACTTTATTATATGTGGGTGTGTAGAAAAAGGCATTTTAGTGTGAGAAAGTATGATGAGAAATCCCCATTTGGAATTTAAAAGTGAGCCCTCAATTTCTTATTTTTTGTGTTTTTCTTGAAAATAAAGTATGTGCGAATACTAATAGTAAAAAGTTTGAAGTTAATGTATGTGACGTAATGAAGTAAACTACTAGAGTGAAAAAAAAGTAAGAGAATTTAAAGACAAAGGGGAAAAATTAAACCTCCTTGTAAAGACTTGAAGTGGATCTTGATTGTAAATGCGCTAATATCAAGATGAGGTGGTGGTGGTTTATGGAGGTGGGTGGGAATTTACTCAAGAGAGTATGAAAAGTATGGAAGGAATGTGGGAAATGGGCTTTTAAGGAATGAACAACTCTGACTTCAAGATAATTCTCTCTAAATTACTGAGGGGGATGTTCAGGGCTTCCTTTAAAAGTGAGGTCATGGCCTCTATTTATAGGTCCAAGTGGGGTGCTAATAGGCATTGTCCTAGACCTACCTATCAGTATAGAACCATAGACAAACTGCTAATAGGCAGGGTCCTGGGGTTGCCATTTTGCAATCTGAGGTGAGTTTTTTGGTAAAATGGTCTTCAAATGTGAACCTTAAGTTATAATCGTGCGTGGGGAATACCATTGAAAAGGGTATTTAGAGACCTTTAATAATACATGGAGCCACTCTTAGGTTCGAGAGTTTACCAAAGTCAAAGCAAGCCCGAAAGCGCCTCTTGATCACTAAATGGAAAATTATAGGAGGAAAACTGATCATTCGTTTGAACCGTAAGTGAGATTTGGGCACGAGGTGGATCCTTGGAAAGCGAATTCAGTGAATTTTGAAATTCCATTCATCTTCATTAGTTTCGGAGAGTTGACCTAGACAAATGGAGCCTAAATTGCGCGGTGATCCTTCAGAGTAAAATGGGCCATTTGTCTGTACCATAAGGTTGATTCATGCACGGGGTGGAGCATTGGAAAAGGTATTCAGATTACTTCAAATTATCATTCCCCTTCATTTGAGTTAAAGAGTTAATGGTAGCCAAACAGAGCTCAGGCGCGTAAGGTGACCTCCAGATCAGTTTTTGGGGTAAAATGGATCTATTGTCCGAATCGTGAGGCCGATTCGTGCACTACATGAACTGTTGGAAATAGTATTCAGAACCTTCAATGATTCATTAAGATTTCTCTCAATCAAGGAAGTTGATCGAAGTAGAATTGGGGCTCGGGAGAGCCCGGTGGCCTTTAGATAAGTGTTTTAAAAAAATGCACCATTCGTTCGAACTGTAAGGCTAATTCGTGCATGTGGTGGACCATTGGAAAGGGGATTCATAGACCTTTGAATATTTATTGAGCTTTCTCTTAGGAGAGAGATTTGACTGGAGTCAAATAGGGCTTAGGAGCACACACTGGCCTCCAAATCAATACTCGTGGTATGACTTAGGGTTTGCGGTGAATGAGTGAGTGCAAGGGACCTAAGGAGGTGATTAGGAGGGTCCTAGGATGGGGTGTCTATAGTCACTAAAATGAAATGAAAATTTCATGAGAATATAATTCTAATAATCATCTAACGAGAAGGTCTATGTTTGACTGAGCAACTCCCGTTGGAAGTTCGGTGCAAGGTCGATCGAATGAAATATGATTTTCCTTCGAACAAGATTCGAACTTATTATAATGAACCTATAATTTTCTTTCAAATGAGATCCTATTTCATTCGAACGAGAGCGCCAGCTTGAAATTCATGGTTTTCTATTAAAAAACTTATTTTCAATAGTTTTTCTTTAGACTTTTAGCAAAAAGGAAATCATATTCCTGTTCCAGAAGTGTTCACATCTTTGTTTGTATAAAATAAAATTTATTTTTCCAAATCACTCGTCCCATAGAATGATTTTTGAGTTTTGAACCCTATTTCCCAAATACTACATCAAAAAGTTATAGATTTTATTTTATTACTGATTTGTGGAGCCGAGGCTCTACCACTAAAGAAAAAAGTATTCCATAGTCCTGAGGCTGATCAGTGGATACTGAGGGAAAAGATGCTTCATGTGGATGGTAGTGGAATGTTTCGTATGTTTTATAGATTTCAAGATCCACGCATTTTACTTAGTGGAGCTCTAAGTGTTGTGTAAGTTATCAAGTCTGTCAAATTCTTTATAGTGCTGAATACATATTTTGCCGAAAGGGATTTTGCCTCAATTCTTCGTCATGTGTTTGGTTTGATTGTTTTAATTGGGAATTGAGTTGGCATGCACATATAATTATAAATCAAGAGAAAATTTAGTTCAAAATTAAATATGTGTGTGTGTATCCTAAGATAAGCCCCATTTGCATTTTTCCCCATGATTTGATTTGAAGAATTTTGAGAATTTTGAATGAGAATTATGAATCTTCATAAGTTTAGACAAGTTATAGTTTTCATGAACCTTTATTAGTTTAGATGTGTTATAGACCTATATAGATACATTAACTTGTTCATTATGGATTTATAGTTGATGTAATTGAGTTCCATAAAGCTTAGAAATCGTTAATGGAAATTAGGGGGAAAAACCATCTTTGGAATAAGGCAAATATGGGCTTACTATCTTGCCCGAATCAATTCGGCCTTAAGAGAAAATAGATTCGATAAGGCTAATTGATTTGGCTCCTAGATTTGGATCAAGTCAAATCGGGGGAAATTTTCATGGGATTTTTACTAGTTCATCCGAGTTTATTAGAGGTTATCCAGGTGCAGAATGACTAGTTTAATTGAGGATTATCGTTGTGAACCATTAGGTAATAATTTCAATAATTAACTAAGGATTTATTCGAGATAGGTAATTGTATTTCGAGGATTATGAAATCAAGTTGAAGTAGATTGATGCATGGGAGATGCGATAGTTTATAAGGGTCATTACATATGCATTGTGTAATATTATATATATATATATATATATATATATATATATATATATATATATATGTGTGTGTGTGTGTGTGTGTGTGTGTGTGTGTGTGTGTGTGTGTATTTTGTATTTTGTATTTGTGTGGACATACCCATGTTCGTGGTGTATCTATCAGTTGGGGGTTGCATTCAACATCTAGAACATGTAACACGTGCTAGTTGAGATGTTCTAGGATGAAGAGGAGGTTCGTTCTTTTAGATAATGCATTTAAGGCCATCGCTTTTTTATGAGAGAGTAGGATGAATGGATCCATCTACATAGGCAGGGTATGGGCCTTACGTGGTGCTAATACGTAGTGATCACCCCATTTATGTATGTTTTGTCTAAGTCCATTAGGTCACTGAGGATAGATGCCTTCTAGTGTTATATATGTGTGTGTATATACATATGTATCACATAAAGAAATTATGTATTCTAATGAAGTAGACAATGGTTAATAGACCCAATACTGTATAAAATACATTATGTGATGTCACTCTATCTCTGTGGGGATGGTATCATTGGGGTTAGTGCTAGTGAGTGAGATCGTATATGTGTAGGAACTGACTTTCTAATTATATGATGGTTAGTTGTTCTTAGTTAATATAATTGTGTAGAGATCATTGATCGTGTTATATCTTAGGTTGGGAATGCATATAGTGTTGCACTTAGAAGAAGGGTGAGACACTTATTACATGTGAGAGTCGATGGGTGGCATCTATTGCGAATTAACTGCATTATTATCTATTACTTTTGAATGTTAATTCTTACAACTTTAAGGCTCTGACCAAAGTTATCAAAATTATTATTCGGGCTTTCCTAGACCAGAGCAACAGGCCTGACGAAGGATCAAACATGTTGTTTCAGTTGCTTAGGGGACTCAACTATTTGATTCTAGCTTTGGTTGTTACTCCTTTTTTATTTCATTCATTTACATTTCAGAGATTATATGATCATAGGCCCTAGATTTATTTATTCTAGTCGATTTATTTCAAGTCATATTAGACAAATGTTTTATGCCTGTGACAATTAAGACTTTAATATTTATTCAGATATTATTTTATCTCCTTATTGATTGAGTGGTTGTTTTAAACTAAAATTTTACTTTACAATTTAATGTTAAGAATGATATAAATTGTTAGATAATTCCTATCTTAGGCGTATTTTGTCTGGCCAACCTTTACATGGAAAATGGGTGTCGTCACAAGACCTTTACCTGTTAATCTTCAGCTGAGGCTGAAATCCTTGCAAATTGAATGGTGGGTCCTTAGACCTTAGTTTTTTTGTAGGAATACATCATTAGAATCATAAATTTTCCTTTAATTTAAATAGGAGATTTCATGATTTATAATTTATCTAAGGAGATAACATATATCTTTAGAAGCCTCTACTTCTTTCTATGCCCGTCTCAGTCCTAATGATAATGGCCCTCGCTCTATAGGGATGTGCATCCTAAATTCAACTTTTAGCGGGATCTCAAAGATCTTTAGTGCGTCTTTGGATCCTCTATGAAGCTCTATGGTGCATTGATAAACTTCATTTTATCCTTTATGGCAGTTATTTAGAACTCCTGGGCCTTTTCTGTTCTCCAAAGACCTCTTGAACTTCCTTAGAGGTTGGGAATCTAATCACTAGATTATGGGTTGAAATCACAGTGTCAAAATCATTGAGATAGGATCTTCTCCGGATGACATTATAGGCTGAGGGGAGATCCACCACTATGAATTTGTTCCAAATGGTCATGCATGAATCCTTGGAACTAAAGGTGTGGTGGAGAGTGACATATCCCAAATAATAGGTCCGCTACCCGTTGAACCCAATGACATGGGTAGTGGATGGCTGCATGTGTTTAGCACCAAGGCCCATAGCTTCAAAAGAATCCAAGAATAGGATGTCTACATAGCTTTCGGTATCTATCGGGATCCTTGTAATGCCCCATAATTTAAAGAAAATTAAACAAATTATATTTGCAAATATTTATGTGTATTTAGTTGTTGTGACTAGTGACACCACAAAAAATTGTTACGATTTGGAGTTGAATGAATTTAAAACACAATAATAAAATAATAATTATTTAACAAATAAAAATAATTATTTTATTGGGATAATTTTTGTGACTTCTAGGGTGTATATAAGGTCCATTTACACGTAAAAGGTTGAGTTTTAAGGCTCGTAGTTTAATATATTACTTGGGATGTACTTTAAACTATTCGGAGTTAGTTTTGGGCTTATGGGTTAGGTACCATATGGATTCTAGCACTAAATTCATACCATTATAAAATGAAGATTAGAGCTATGTTATATCATTTTTGAAAACTTTGAGGAGAAGCCTAGAGCTAAAAGAGGTTAAGTGGAGAAAAATAGGAATTGGGATTATTAACTTGAAGTTCAACCCACTAAGTTTAGAGGTAAGCCTATTTAGTGTATTTTATAATTGAAATTGTGTTTTAGTATGATTACTTATATGATTTTGATTCAAATTAATTAATCAGAAATTGTAGTAAAGTTAATTAACTAATTAAGTTATTAGTTATATAATGACATTGTTAAGCATTTACAACAAATTCTTCATGAAAATGTATTTAAACATATTAAAAGAATTAGAACATTATTAATACTAGAATAGTATCAAAAGCCCTTTGATTATTTAGATAATGTATAATTGTAACAACTGAATTGATCAAAACTACTAATCTAGGGTTCTTGAATTTATTTTGCAAATCCCATTAGTTTCATGTTGAAAAGTTGAGAATTTGTTATATATTGGGAATAATATGCGGACCTGTAGATATGATTATGGTATTTTATATTGTTTATTTGAGAGCTTAGATAATCGTTGATTGGAGATGGAAATTCCATAAGGAAAAAGATGAGGAATTTTGGATATTTGATCGATCGACCCCTTTAGTTTTACCCAAGTTTGGTTAGTGGTTTTCTTAATTGGTTTGTGAGCCTAGTTTAGGATGAGCTTTACTTTTAGTAATTTAACAAAGAATAAAAATAATATTGATGTGGTTAATGTGAATAATAATCTTAATTAACTGAGGTTAATTAACTAATAAAAAATGAATTAAGTCTTAAAACCCTTGACTGTGTTGGATTAGTTTATTGGTGTATTTTATGAAACATACCGAGTGTGTGTACTCGTGGAATACGTAATAGAATGGATATCCTTATGGGGACGCGATTGACGAAGATCAGTACCCTTATAAGATGCTGAACATATTGAATTGGTTATATTTATCCCAGACATTACATGCTGAAATTACCATTATATCTAGAGTAAGATGCTCGGGCTAATCCTCTTATATAACATTGAGTATGGGGTTATATGCCTGGTGTGAGGCATAAGGATTATCCCGTTGGATGTGATTTGATGGTTATAGTTATGGGACATGATATAACTATGCCTAGTAAGCCTGAGCGATCCATGAAGGCAATAGGATATGCCTTTGTTATGCGCGGTCTTGAGAAGGGCCCTTATACGAGGTACAAGTGTTGGACCATTCGTGTATTATGTTGACATAGATGTAGCGAGTACTTCTATTGAGATATTATACAATTAGGATGTATAGGATTATTTAGTAGCGAATAACCATAATTGTATTATGTGAACATAGATGTAGAGACTACTTTCCCCAGTGACATTATACATTTATGACATATGAAAATAGTAGGAACCCCCGATCTTTTAATATATTTGAAAACTATTTGATGCGGAAGCGTAAAAGGTGATGGTTCAACTTAAAACAAATTTTAATTTTCTTAACAAATTAAAATCAAACCAAGTGAAATAAACTTAAACACACACACATAATTCAAATTTCACTTAAACCATATTAATTAATCCAAGTCCTAGAAAAATTTGCCTAAGTCATGTTTTACAATTATATCAAGTTAGGCCAAACCAATTTTAACAAATTAAATTAAATGACTTGAATTGAATTAACGAAACATTACCCAAAATTTATAAAGCACCAAATTAAATTGGTAGTGATTAAATTAAACCAATTTTATCTTGAATTATCCTAAGAATGCGTTCTAAGTTATTATGAAAGATAAAAGTAAATCAATCACACTACGCCGCGATATACGAGGAAAAACCCAAGACGGGAAACAACCTCGGACGGCCCTAGCCTCAAATCCACTAAGTATGTAATTTACAATTACAAGACAAAAGACTTACATAACACAACTCGATCCCTCTCAAGCCTTGACGCTCCTTCTTGTAAACACTTCCACCAAGCAAATAACCCTGAAGTTCCACCGCGGTCTTGGAATCCACCGATCGGACTTTATGTGGTCACCGTCACCCAAGCTAGGAGCATTTCTCCAAGTGGGTAAATCACGAAAAACTCTTCTTCTTTTTCGGATTTAAAAGCAAACCCAAACTTCTATTCAAACGGTAGAGATGGTAAACTGGTGCTAAAACTCCAAGTAAGATGTATATATATATGAACTTGGATAAACAAAACTATGGGGGTAAACTAGAGTGGTAAATGATTTTCTCTTTTAAAATTAACACTCAAAACAATGAACTTTTTCTAAAAATAATTTTTCTCTCAAACACTCTCTAGACGTTGGTAGGATATGAAAAAGTTAAACTAAAAACTTTGGTTCCCGCACTATTTTATTCTGTCAAAAGTTAGTGGGTAGGGTAGTGGGAAACATGGCTAAAAACTGCTAAGAACTGCCAGAAATTTTTCCCGCCTGAAATCTCATTCGAACGACATTTCGTTCCAACGACATTCTCGTTCGAACGAGTCTTTTAACGAAGGTCCAGTATGAACTCGTTAGAAGCTCGTTGGAAAATTCGTTAGAAAGACCATCTCGTTCGAACGAAGTTCCAGTATGCCATAATGGGAAGTCGTTGGCAATATTGTTCGAACGACAATCTCGTTTGAACGACACTTCGAACGAACTCACAGAATGTTCAAAAATTATTTTTAAGCCTAGAAACCTTTATATACTTTATATATAAGTTTTAATAGAAAACATTCTGGAAACAAAACATAGTTTTAAAAACCTAACACCCAATATAAACTGTTCCAAGCTCTTATATATATATGTAATGCATTCATTCCTTGGGAGCATAGAACCACTATTGTTGACGTAGAAACGAGGCACTTAAACTCGGCATTTTCATGAAGCTTTATAAACTTGGCCGCTACTTCTTCAACAAACATGTCATAGGCTTGAAAGATGATCAATACACTCTATCCTATGACTCAAACATTTTTGTCTGGAATTGAGCCAAAACTACAAAGGACTCAATTAGAAATTTGCGTCCTTACAAATCTCCCCCTTAGCTATTCCGGGACAAAACCCAACAAAAATCCTAAAGGGCCATCAAGCTCTACTAGACTAATAAAAAATCCCACCCAAATAAAATTACAATGCTCGACTCAAACAACCCAAAGGATCAACAGTCTTTGCCGTTGAAAGTTGTCGCTTTATAAAATAATTCCTGCACACTTAAGCAAACACATTACACGCATAGGGAATATCAAAATATTTAATGCAAGCAAAGTAACTACTCCCCCTAAATTAATTCTCTCCCTTTATCAAGTATGATCAACTTAGAAATACGTCTACCCCAAGATAAATCTCCTTTAAACTAAGATACGATAATAATAGGATTAGATACCATTTCTCCCCCTATCATTCTCCCCCTTTTTGTTGAGGAATAGACAAAGGCTTAAAGAATTAAAAATTGACTTATCTCCCCCAAATAAAGCATATACAACCTATAAATTAATCAAGGGATAAATATGTAATTGTGCATTTAGTGAAGAGAGCGTTAAAGCATACGGGCAACAAAAATTCAACTAATCCAACAAATGATACTGAGAGTGCAGCTACAGCGGAAATATTGCGACTTCTCAAATAAAAAAAACCAATTTTAATTAATCCCAAATTTTAGTTAAACCCTAAACATGCAACTGGGTGTGAGTGCCACAATATGAAATCATGCACGAGTTATTCAACACATAAAGTTAAGGAAAAATCCCCCACAGGGGCAAAACCATTTGTATATCACTATAATTTGTAAGAGAAACGGCTTACAATCGGATTTCACTGAAATATAAGTTTTTGACTAAGAATTACCAGCAGGCATCGGATTCTGTAGTCGCGGCTGGAATATCCCTTTCCAGTAGGGTTGGCGGTTGGAACTATCCCTGTCCAGTAGGGCTGCAATGAAGAGGAAGGAACGGTCCACTTCACAAGGGTTGAACAACATCAATGGTGTTCTTGGGTTACCAAACTTGATTCACATAGATATGGAAGATGTGTGAATCTAAAAACCTAGAGTATTGGTACTCAATAGGTGAAGACTTGGGGCTTTCTCTGCTCTAAAAAATCGTGTATCGAAGTCTTAAAAAATAACTCTCCCGAAGTTGGTATAAATAAGAAAACCAAGGAAAGATTTTTCAAACACTGGGACTGCTCGTAATTATCCCAGGCGGACCGGTCCGGTTGATGGGCGGATCGATCCGGTATACTGGATCGATTCTTTTAATTGCAGGCGGATCGGTCCGGTTGACATCGGATCGGTTCAGCTTTTTATCTTCATCGGTTCGCTATGGATCCGGGGTATACTGGCCTCACTTTAGCAGGTGGACCGGTCCGGTCTCTTTAGGCGGATCGGTCTGATCCTCAGGAACCAGATTCCTTCGAGGAATTCTCTCCATCTTCAAAGGGCCATATCTTCTTCACCGTAGCTCGGAATGAGATGCCGTTTCTTCCAGTATCTTTGTTGTGGCAAGCTCTTCAACTTTCCAGTTGACCTATCCTCTGGACGGTGGATGTACAATTAGCAAATTTCCCTTGAACTTCCATATCGTGACTTTTTTCATAGATTTGACTTCTCTTGCATACCACTAGTTTATAGACCCTAAAAGCATGGTATGTGAAGTTGTTGAGGACGATGTGGGACACATGATGGAGATGTTGGATGCTTGATTCCCGGAATTCGGATAGAGGCCGTCATGTGAGATCGTGAGGTGACGTGCCAAATGTAGCGGCGTACGACATACATAAATGTAAAATGTTGGACATGAGAAAAATGTCCTTACAAATCTCCCCCTATGTCTATGCCGGTACATACATAAAAATCCGATTTATCAAATAAGAAATGGACTAAACAAATCTACCCTTCCATGAACCCAAAACTAAAAGAGTACAAGTGAATAAGACTGCATCGTTTGATCTTCAAATCTTCGGGAATGTCAACGCTTTTCTCATCAGGGTGTGCAATTCAGTGATCATCAAAGTAGTACCTACACACATGAGAAAAAGAAAAATACCAAGTGACATGTCGAGTTTGAGATAAATATAGATATAGATATAAATTTATGAGCAAACTCAAAACTCAAAACTCCTCCAAAATTCAAACTCCCCCATAATATGATAATTTTTTCTCCCCCTTTTTATGATGTCCCCGAATAGACAAATGAGAAGAATGAAACAAATAAGCACAATCGGGGTGCCACGGTACACAAAAAAAACAGAAACTATTTTTGAATATTGCAAAATTTTTCATACAAAGATAGGATACCAATATGAACAAATATGATACAAAAATCACACCATGGATTTAGACTCAAACAACCAAGTCATGGAAACGGAATGACTGGGTGTGAACACATTCGATAGGTAAATCAACTCAATCAATCATATGTGCACGATGCATACGTGTACTCCTAACGAATGAACATCAAAGGTATCCTTAGGTGTAAGAATTTGTTGAATTTAGATGACATCGTCTTATGCAAATCAACAAATCAAAGTCAAATGATTTCCACACCAATAACGTCCAAAACTATATAGCGCATTTTCAAGAATTTCAAGGACGTGCAAACCCATTTTAAATTCTCCAACCAAACTCCCTCATATATATTTTCTTTTAGAGGTGTATAAACTAAATTCTCAAACTTTGGAGAATTGGTGCAAAAACCTAAATGGCCCATAATTGGCATGAATTTCTTTTTATTGCCTTTCACTTTTTTTTCGGGCTCTTTTAACCTCTTTGGACCTCGGATAATAAAATTCCTCAATTTTTTAGGTCCTTTTTAACGGTGGCTTTTGCGCAAAGGATAGATGATTACCTTTCGCAGCCCCTCCCCGTTATCAAACAAAGCACACAAACTCACAAAACGGTTTTTATATGCACAATTTCCTTATCAATATTTATCGCGCTTGGTTCATTTTAAGGACAGGATTGAAGTGAAAACACCCAACTAACATGTGATAAGACAAGCACAATAATCAAACAAATCCGTGCGTGTGTGCGATAAAGGAAACATGAGTCAAACATGTAGGAAGAACCACTTAATCACATCTTAATGACTCCAAACATTATAAAGAACAAGGATGAATTGACCTATTGTCTCAAAACACTATCAAACAGTCACATGAAAAAAATGGAATGATGTTGTGACTTGGTCATCCAAAGAGTTCATCCATAAACGGTGCAAACAAAAAAAATCTGTTTGGATTTTCTCAAAATTTTATCAAAATAAAATCTTTTTGTATTTTTTTTAAAAAATTCAAAAACAAGAATTTATACAAAAAGTACAAGTCATCACACTAGTAAAAAAATATATTATGAAACCACAACTAGTGTATGACAAACATGCAATCACAATCAACCAAAAGATTTCACATGGGGTGAATCACGTGCAAGCAAACGGGAATTGTGGACAAATAAACCATAAGCCTCTAAATCCGATTTTCTAACCCAAATAGATTTGTAACGAAGTGTGGGGGTTTTGGAAATCGAATTTATTCTTTCATTAACCATCCTCGGTCCATTTAAAAGCTTGTAACAAAATCGCCTAAGATGACCTTGCCTACCGCAATGTGTGCAAGTGTAAATCGGGCGGTGTGTGTTACCTAAAGGTGGCCCTCTCCTCAAATTTCTCGGTTGCTCTCTCCGAATTTGCCTAGGTGGGTCTCTCCTAATGATCCTAGGAGGTTCTCTCACGATGTTCCTAGGAGGCTCTTTCCTAACAACCTTAGGTGTCTCTTTCTTAACAATCCTAGGGGTCTCTCTAACATGTGTGGGAATGGGTGCACCATGTTTTTCAAAACCAATCCCACCCCTATCCTTTTTAAACTCGATAGTGCCTAAAATCTTATCAAGTTTAGACTCCAAATCAAATTTCACCTTACTCGAATCTCTCAAACTTTTCTCAAGTTCATCTATCCTAGATTCAAGTAAGTGCCTAGACTCCTCAAACTCAAGAATCTCCTTTTTCATAGCCTCCATCAATCCTCTAAGACTATCTCTCTCACCCTCGACGTACTCAAGCTTCTCTTTCAAAATTTTCACATGAGCCCTAAGTTCTTCAACTAAAAAATCATTATTTTTTATGGCACACTCTTTCAATTGAGCTTTCAATTTCAAATTTTCTTTCTTTGTTTTCAAAGTTTCAGCATAAAGTTCATTGAAAGCAGTTTGCAAGTCATGCTCATTTACACTTTCCTCCTCACTTTCATCCACACTCCCATCACCCTCACTATCATCACTAATCACATGGATGGGAAACTCTCGCCTAGAAGCATAAAAAACTTCTTCTTCCGAATCACAATCACTAAGGGTAGAAACATGAGAAATCAGTTTATTCAATTTCTTCTTTAAATTTGTGGTACACTCATGTAACGTGTGACCAACACCCTCACAACAAGGACACCTCTCAGATTCGTTTTCAACAGAAGATTTAAAACAAGAGTTCGTGTGAATTTTCCAATTAATTTTTTCAAAAATTTGACATCGAAGATCATCAAAACCATCAAAAGCCATTTTTGCAAAATCAGGATCAAAACACAATAACTTAGTGCAACCTGCTCTGATACCAATTTGTAAACGTGAGTAGACAAATTGTATCAGAAAATAAATCCTTGAAAAATCAGGATCACGCGATAAATTAGCGTAACCCACTCTGATACCAATTTGAGAGTGCAGCTACAGCGGAAATATTGCGACTTCTCAAATAAAAAAAAAACAATTTAATTAATCCCAAATTTTAGTTAAACCCTAAACATGCAACTAGGTGTGAGTGACACAATACGAAATCATGCACGAGTTATTCAACACACAAAGTTAAGGAAAAATCCCCCACAGGGGAAAAACCATTTGTATATCACTATAATTTGTAAGAGAAACGGCTTACAATCGGATTACACTGAAATACAAGTTTTTGACTAAGAATTACCCACAGGCATCGGATTCTGTAGTCGCGGCTGGAATATCCCTTTCCAGTAGGGTTGGCGGCTGGAACTATCCCTGTCCAGTAGGGCTGCAATGAATAGGAAGGAACGGTCCACTTCACAAGGGTTGAACAACAGCAATGGTGTTCTTGGGTTACCAAACTTGATTCACATAGATATGGAAGATGTGTGAATCTAAAAACCTAGAGTATTGGTACTCAATAGGTGAAGACTTGGGGCTTTCTCTGCTCTGAAAAATCGTGTATCGAAGTCTTAAAAAATAACTCTCCCGAAGTTAGTATAAATAAGAAAACCAAGGAAAGAGTTTTCAAACACTGGGACTGCTCATAATTATCCCAGGCGGACCGGTCCGGTTGATGGGCGGATCGGTCCGGTATACCGGATCGGTTCTTTTAATTGCAAGCGGATCGGTCCGGTTGACATCAGATCGGTTCGGCTTTTTATCTTCATCGGTTCACTATGGATCCGGGGTATACTGGCCTCACTTTAGCAGGCGGACCTGTCCGGTCTCTTTAGGCGGATCGGTCCGATCCTCAGGAACCAGATTCCTTTGAGGAATTCTCTCCATCTTCAAAGGGCCATATCTTCTTCACCGTAGCTCGGAATGAGATGCCGTTTCTTCCAGTATCTTTGTTGTGGAAAGCTCTTCAACTTTCCAGTTGACCTACCCTCCGGACGGTGGATGTACAATTACCAAATTGCCCTTGAACTTCCATATTGTGACTTCTTTCATAGATTTGACTTATCTTGCATACCACTAGCATATAGACCCTAAAAGCATGGTATGTGAAGTTGTTGAGGACGATGTGGGACACATGATGGAGATGTTGGATGCTTGATTCCCGGAATTCGGATAGAGTCCGTCATGTGAGATCGTGAGGTGACGTGCCAAATGTAGCGGCGTATGACATACATAAATGTAAAATGTTGGACATGAGAAAAATGTCCTTACAGATACCAATGTGATATATAAATATTAAGCATGTGATATCAAACAAGAATGTACCTAGATAGATACCAATAAATAAGTATAAGCTTAGATGGACTAGAAAACAAGGCAAAGACAAACAAAATATCAAATATATGTACACATAAGATATAACTAATAGACGTAAGTACACATATATAGATATAGACACACAAATGACACACACAAGATATAATAGGAGTCTTTCACACTCGTAAGGAAAAAATGTGTCATATGTAAACGGAAGTGTTGGGGTGTGAACAATTACCAATTAAATTTACACCCAATCACTTAAAACATGTTCACGGAGTTATCAATTGATTGCAAACTTCATCACTCTTGAATATAACCTCATGTGACAATATAGATTGAACTCAATGAACAAACATACACAATGCATACAAGCCTAGAGTTTTGATGATTCTACAAACCAAATAGAGTCATGACAATAAAGACCACTAGGATAAACGAACATTGTGCAAACCGTTGATATACCATCCAAACTCCCTCAACAAGCATTTATATTAATCTTGAATGAATATATCAATCAAACATAGGCCTTGGAAATTATTTTTCTTTTAGAGCCACTTTTCTATTTTTAGGACTTTGGACCACGTATTTCTTTTAGGTCCATTCAAACGGTGGCTTACAATCGCAAAGGATTATTATTCCTTTAGGAGCCCTTCCCCATGCACATTTATATATCGATTTTTATATCTCACAAACTCATGTGCAACGGATTTTGACATGCACTAGTCCTCCTAGGTCATAAATATGTAGATGGCTAAATTGGAAAGAGAACATCTCAAAAAGCTCAAATATAACATGTGACATTAAAAATTTCAAAATATCTCGTGCATGTGTGAATGGACGCATATAAAAATAGAATCCATTTAATCAATACAAAATCCAACTACTCGATAAAAATATGGTAAAGAACATTTTAAGGATTGACAATCTAAACCAAAAGTTCTAGCCACATGGGAGCGTTAGAGAAGGGATTCAAACACAAGTATATGCCACATAAAGTGTGTCAAACTAAAATACACAAAAAAAAATCTTTTTGAGTTTTTGAAATTATTAACCAAAAAAAATAAAAATATATACTCAAAAGACAAACAAATCATTTGAACTTTTCATTAAGCTTAAATTATCAACAGGTAATAAACCAAATGATAAACAAAAATATTTTTGTATTTTTCATTTAATGCAAAAAAAATGAAGAAATAAAATACAAAAGATAAACAAAAATCATTATTCTAGCATGTGATTAAGCATCGGGCATAGACTAGAAAATGATTAAATAAGCATACATTTAGCATGATAATATAGGATGAAGTACAAAAGCTAAAATATGCAAGAACTAACACATTCATCCTTTTGATTTAGCAAGGGAGGAAGCATGTGAAAATAAATGAGAATCAAAAACCCTATTTTGCAAGGCAACCAAGTCGGATTTCCTAACCCAAATTAATGACGAATGACTATCTTGGGGTGTAGGAACTTTAACTACCGTGGTTACTTTACGATGGGATTTTCTAGGAATTCGTTTAAGATCAAAACAAAATTTCCTAAGATGACATTTTCGACAACAATGTGTACAAGTAAAATTACGTCGAAATTTGGTACCTAAGAAATGATCTCTAAAGACTTTCCTAGTCGATTATTATAAAACGTTGGTTTTGTCTTTATGAGTAGATTCATTACAAGAATTGAAGCCTAAACCACACATGTTATTTTTAATTTGGACCGTTCCTGAGATTTTATCTAATTTTTTCGAATGACACTCCAAATTAAATTTGACATTACTAGAGTCTTTTAATTTATTTTGCAATTCTAAAATGTTAGACTCTAATAAAACCTTTTGCTCCTTAAAAGCAAGAAGATCCTTTTTCAAGGATTCCATTAAACCCGTAAGGCTATCTCTCTCGGCTTCTACATATTCAAGCTTCTCTTGAAGAGTCCTCTCACGTGTCCTAAGGTCTTCTACCAACATACTATCATCAATGACCTTGACACGCTCTTTTAAACTAGATTCTAACTTCAAATTAGCTCTTTTTAATTTAATAGATTCTTCATATAATTCTTGAAAAGCATTTTGAAGTTCAATCACATTAACCTCTTCATTATTTTCACTCTCTCTCCTCTTCACTTTCACTACCATAAAAAACAGGGGATTCATAAACTTTGACCAAGGAAGTGTCATGTGTTTGAATATCTTCATGAGGAGATTCATTATCGATGCTCACATGACTAGCCATCAAAACCACAAAGTTGGGCTTAGTGGGGGAATCGGGTCCCTCTTCCTTATCACTATCACTAAGGGTTGCATTATATGAAATTGGTCCTTTACCCTCTTTCCTTAGTTTAGTGGGGCACTCAGAAGCCCTATGTCCATAACCCTCACAACCAAAACACCTATTAGACTCGTCCCTATTTAAATTTTCATTAATAGGTTTAGGGATCCTCTCGGCTTTGTCATGCTTAGAAGTTTCAAATTTCTTAAAATCATTTTTAAATTTATCTTTGTTAAATTTAAGAAATTTTCTAAATTTCTGAGCAAACAAAGCCATGTCTTCCGAGTCACTATCACTCGCGCTCTCTACTACTTATTTGACCTCTTTTCGGGCTTTTAAAGAACACCCTTTTTTATTTTATTTTCAGTTTTAGAGGGAAACATGTCTAGTTCATAGGCTTGTACATCACCTACTAGCTCTTCTAATTTCGTAGAGGCTAAAGTTGGTAAAGAATTTAAAACGATCACTTTTGGAATAAATCTATCGGGTAGGGACCTTAAAATTTTCTTTTCAACTCGATTGTTGGGTATTTTCTCTCCCAAATTAAAAGATGAATTGACAATATCGAAAAGTCTAGCATAAAATTCATCAAAAGTTTCATTATCGTTCATTTTCATGGTTTCAAATTGAGTGGTGAGGTTTTGGAGTTTAGAAGCTTTAACGACACGTGTACCTTCATGAGTGAATTGCAAAATATCCCATTCTTCTTTAGCGGTCTCACACATCATAATAAGTCGGAATTCATCAGGTGTGACAGTGCTAAATAGGGCATTTAAACCTTGGGAATTAAAGTTTGAAAGTTTAAATTCACCCTCACTCCATCTATCGGCAGGTTTGGGTACACATTCATTTTCTACTAAATAAGTTGGTGGAGACCACCCGTTAAAAACAGACATCCAAACCCTTTCATTAATGGATTTAAGTGTCGATTTCAAACGCGTTTTCCAATACGCGTAATTAGAACCATCGAAAATAGGAAATTTTAAAAATAGGGAAAATTCCATTTTAGCCAAAAATTATATAAAGGATCTTCAACGAAATAATTTACCGCTTTGGCTCTGATACCAATTTGAAAATAGTAGGAACCCACGATCTTTTAATATCTCTGAAAACTATTTGATGCGGAAGCGTAAAAGGTGACAGTTCAACTTAAAACAAATTTTAATTTTCTTAACAAATTAAAATCAAACCAAGTGAAATAAACTTAAACACACACACATAATTCAAATTTCACTTAAACCATATTAATTCATCCAGGTCCTAGAAAAATTTTCCTAAGTCATGTTTTGCAATTATATAAATTTAGGCGAAATCAATTTTAACAAATTAAATTAAATGACTTGAATTGAATTAACGAAACATTACCCAAAATTTATCAGGCACCAAATTAAATTGGTAGTGATTAAATTAAACCAATTTTATCTTGAATTATCCTAAGCATGCGTTCTAAGTTATTATGAAAGATAAAAGTAAATCAATCACACTACACCGCGATGTACGAGGAAAAACCCTAGACGGGAAACAACCTCGGACTGCCCTAGCCTCAAATCCACTAAGTATGGAATTTATAATTACAAGACAAAAGACTTACATCACACGACTCGATCCCTCTCAAGCCTTGACGCTCCTTCTTGTAAACACTTCCACCTAGCGAATAACCCCAGAGCTCCACCGCGATCTCGAAATCCACCGATCGGACTTTATGTGGTCACCCTCACCCGAGCTAGGAGCCTTTCTCCAAGTGGGTAAATAACGAAAAACTCTTCTTCTTTTTGGGATTTAGAAGCAAACCCAAACTTCTATTCAAACGGTAGAGATGGTAAACCGGTGCTAACACTCCAAGTAAGATGTATATATGTATATGAACTTGGATAAATAAAACTATGGGTGTAAACTAGAGTGGTAAATGATTTTCTCTTTTAAGATTAACACTCAAAACAATGAACTTTTTCTAAAAACAATTTTGCTCTCAAACACTCTCTAGACATTGGTAGGATATGAAAATTTTAAACTAAAAACTTTGGTTCCCGCACTATTTTATTCTGTCAAAATTTAGTGGGTAGGGAAGTGGGAAAAATTGCTAAAAACTGCCAAAAAAATTTCTCGCCTGAAATCTCGTTCGAACAACATTTCGTTTGAACGACATTCTCGTTCGAACGAGTCTTCTAATGAAGTTCCAGTATGAACTCGTTAGAAGCTCGTTGGAAATTTCATTAGAACGACCATATCGTTCGAACTACATTTCGAACGAAGTTCCACTATGCCATAATGGGAAGTCGTTGGCAATCTCGTTCGAACGACACTTCGAACGAACTCCTAGAATGTTCAAAAATGCTTTTTAAGACTAGAAACTTTTATATACTTTATACATAAGTTTTAATAGAAAACATTCTAAAAACAAAACACAGTTTTAAAAACCTAACACCCAATATAAATTACTCCAAGCTCCAATATATATATTTAATGCATTCATACCTTGGGAGCATAGAACCACTACTGATGACGTAGAAACGAGGCACTTAAACTCGGAATTTTGATGAAGCGTTATAAACTTGGCCGCTACGTCTTCAAAAAACACGTCATAGGCTTGAAAGATGATTAATATACTTTATCCTATGACTCAAACGTTTTTGTCCGAAATTGAGCCAAAACTACTAAGGACTCAATTGGAAATTTGCGTCCTTACAACATATAAATTAATTAAAGCGGAATTGGTCGGTAAAAGTATATACTGATGATTAAAGACTTAATCATGCAGAACATATGGTCTTGGTGTAGACGCGTGTGATATTTAGGGTTATTTTAAAAGCAACTAAAAGACTAAAATAATGTGCGTACTTATGTTATAACCTAAAATCAATTATATTATTATACTACTTTGGCTTGTTGTTAATGTCTCCTATTAACATTTTCAAGGCATAGACAGTTGTGTCGCCTTTGACCTGAGATCATTTTAGTTTTGGGGTTAGTTGATACATTTATAGTTATACGATGTTATTTATATTATTGGTTGGTTTGGTATCAAAGTTATGTGGTTCACCAGTGGAATATTTCGGTAATAAATATTATTTTATGCATTTAGTTTTTGTTACAGTCATACTTAAAATGATATTCAATTATTTGACCCTCTTGATTTTATATTAGACCTGATGAATCTATTATTAAATTTTATGGGGTATCCCGATCCTCCTGATTTTAGCATTTTCCCATGATGGTTGTCATAACAAAGAAATTGTCATAAGGTAATCGGACCCTCCTAGGGTTATCTTCTGGGAAGATCATCATTTGGACCTCCTTGGAGGCCTGATGTGGGAGAGAAACATGGTTTATCTGAATTCCATTATGCTAGAGGCTTTTGAGGTGGGACTTTATGGCTTTAGTACAGAGCCCTCCTTTAGAAAAGCCCTAAAAAAGGAATTGGATGTGAATGAGAGAAATATCGTCTTTGTTCTTATAATTGATGTTGTTGTGCTGACCTTAACCTACTTCTTTGCCCATAATTTCCTTGTAGTACACTCTTTTAATCACCCCCTCAATGGCGTCTTTTGTGTATGAAGCACTCGTTTGTGTTGTGACCATGTGGAACTAATAATATTTGGAATTGTCCCTTTTTTAATCCCATTCATCATAGGCTTTGGTTAGGGAGAGATATCTTAAGTTTTAGTGGTTGCGAAGACTTCTTCCATAGTGGTTGTGAGGGAGGGAAAGTGCTTGGCCTCTAGAGGCCCACTTTTCTTGGCCTCGTCCTTCTTCTTTTTTCCTCAGTTGTTGCTTAGGTCTCTTCGAGATATGACAAGACATATTTTCTCTTCTCGTGATGGGGAGAAGCTATAGAATTCCTTGATGAAATATAATCCTCAACATTCATGTACTTCTGAGATCATTCAAGTAACTTGATCATAGTCATAGGAGGCTTCTTTCTACAAAACCTCAACAAATCCTCTGAGGTGAGTCCTGATATGAAGGAAAAAATGCATATGGTGTCATTCAATTCGTCCATCGAAGAGACTCCTAGTTGAACGTATTGGTATAATCCCTGAGGGATTCTCTAACCTTTCACCTGAAGTGAAGGAGGGAAGTGACAGGCTTTCTTAATTTCTAAGATCTAATTAAATGACTAACAGAGGACCTTTCCAAATTTATAAAACTTGTAATGGCTACTGGTTTAGATGGTCACACTAATTCCTATCCATTCCTCTTAAGCTAACATGAAAGGCTCCGTAAAGGACCTTATCTGGGGTGTCTTATAGGAGCTTGAGTGTCCTATAGGTTTCCAAATGTTCGATGGGGTACTTAGACCCATCAAATGGCTCAATATTAGGCATCTTCCACTTTAAGGGAAGAGAGTAATGTTGAAAATCATTGGAAAATTGATACAATGTCTTCTGGAGGACTAACTCGGTGGTGTTAGGGGTTTGAGTTTTTTATTCGTTGAGGAATTTCCTCAACTAGTTTTTACCTTCTTTATCTCTCCATCATAGGGTCAATCTTCCTTAGAACCTCCCTAAGACTAATCTCTGGGGAGTGATAACTATTCCTTGTCAAGGATGTGAGTTGTTGATCATTATGGGGCCTTGGGCACACCCTCAGGCTCATTTTCTCCCTCTAACTGTGGCTCGTGGATTTTCCCACTATCTTTGTGCTATATTATCACAGTATGTTCTACTATAGGTGGTAAAGTAAGCCTACTAAATATGGTGGCATGTTCTTACTAGAGCATTTTTAATAGGCCTCAATATCTTTGACAGAATGAACCAAGGTGGCATTAGTCACCATTTTCCAATGGGATATGTTATGTGTTTGAAAGGAATGGAACTTGTCGTTCCCACAGATGGTGCCAAACTGATGAGTATTAAAATCACAAGTGACATAAGACCCTCAGGTTCTCTCCTTTGGACCTCATATAGGTAAGAGAAGAGATGTGCCAATGTAAGAGACAAAGTTTTAAAGTGTTTTGGGTCTTAAGATAATGTCCTATGTCCACTGTACAAATGTGTTGTCCCTGTTTATTAGAGTTTTGTTGAGTATTAGAGTCTAAGAGACCTATTGGGCAATGACCAAGAGAGTTTGAGGTCTTACGATCTTTATCAAAGGACCATATGAAGAAACTGAATGACTTCTCCAAGTGTTCCTAGGTACCGATTTAGGTCTTTTGGAGGATATAAAAAGTGTACAAAAAATAGAACTCGCTCAAATACAAATATAGTCTCATAATAGTATGTCATGAGTATGGAACAAGGTAGGAACACCTGAGAAATGCTAGAACTCTTATGAGTCTAAGGTTTTGGGAACTAATGATGTCTTTGAATGCTAGATATATATTCCCTTCACCTTCTTCCATCATTTTATTTACAGGAGAACTCTTGGGGTGTCACTGAGGTGTGTCGGTGTTAGGAAGGTAGTGTAGTGTTTGGCAAAGTAATTTCATATGGTGTAAGTCAGTTTTTGAGTGAATTAGTGATGATGGGATCATGCATTATAAGTTGAGATGCGTTGGAGTAGCCCAAAACTGATCTTGAGGTACCACATACCACCACATCCCATGTCTGATGCTAAGGGGTCCTTAAGAGATCCTTATCCTTCAAACAGAGGTCGGCTCTAAGCATTGATCATGATAGAATCTTGATGTTATGGTCATTGAGCAATGTTGGGGAGGTACACTAGAATGACTAACCTTCCTAGGGGGAAATGTCTGACCAATGTTTATTGTGGTACCATAGCTTACTCTTGAGGGAAGCAGAGGATCTATGAGACTAATTTCATTTTGCCTGAGGTTTAGGGATAGCCTTGGCACCTCTTCCCTGCTTTAGGGTTATATAGAAAGCTGGAAGAGCTTTTAAACACCAATTATGAAATAGGGTATCATCATAAATGAATTTGTAGGGTAACTATCTGAATGTCATCTCTCTCTCTCTCTCTCTCTCTCTCTCTCTCTCTCTCCCTCTCACTGTGTGTGTGTACACACACACACACACAGGTCTGTTTGAAAATGAATAAAATATGGTTTGGAAGTCACATATAATGCGAAGGAACTCCAACCAAATTATGGGAAACTACATGCCCAGGATGTTGGGAAATGCTCGTGTGTATAGTATTTATCATCTAAAGAACACCAAGTCGTGCAAAGGGCTAAAAATAGATCACAATGAATTGTTGTAACATTTTTCTTAAGAACCCCAATTCAAAAACATGTGTGCATGCTTCCACAAGTCCCCCATGCAAAAAAATTACACAAAAATCAAAGCCTCTCAATAAAATTAAGACTGTATGCTTAAGGTGCTGAAATCAAACTATGTGCGCGCTTTCATGCAAAAAAATGTCAAGGTATACATATAGAAAACACATGATGCGTAAGAATCCCCAAAATCCAAATATGCAATAAAAACAAAAGAAATAAAAAAAAGAAGTATATACATATAAAGAAAACAATATGCAAAACAAAATACTAAAACTTGACACTAACCAAACGTCAACATCAGAAGCATTATTAAGAATTTTAATTTATTAAAGATTGTTTGGCATATAGAATTTGTTCAAAAATACATTACACTTATCTTAATTTAATTTAAACTCAATCTAATCATTTGATATTAGACTTGTTATAAATTATGTGCATAAAAAAGAAAATGATTCAACAAATGTTTCAACTACCATATAATTCAAACCATGTGAGAACTAGTCAACAAAATATCAAATCATACTATGGATTAGAAAGAAGTTTACATCCACTTTAAGAACTCCCTCAAGAACATGTTTAGGAATATTTTAAATCCAAACTAAGATACAAATTTCAATTTAAATAAGTTATTCCCTATTATGTTTTTCATGCCTATGAATTTTGATTGATCTTAGCTATTGGCTATTACTCAACATATAGGCTTTTTTCAACGATTGGATATTCACACACGGATTGGATTCCACCTAACGACCAATACTTAAATTTATATTGGGAGCTATCACTTCAATGGTAGAATTATCATTAAAAAGACGATGCATTTTTAACTTCGCCATGTATATTTAATAAGAAATCCATACTATGATTACAATAAATAAATTTCAAATCAATAAACATAGTTAGTCCCACCAAACTATGAAAACAAGTGTGATAGTGCGATATAAGTGACATACAAGATAACGATCCACAATACATTACCATAAAATAATTTTTAGGATATTATTTACATATTCATAAACATATAGCACATAAACAAATGAAATTAAACTTGTAGTAACACCCATAATTTTGAGTAATTTATTTTAGTGGTTAAATTGCACGTGTGATGTAATTTAATATAAATGGGAAATAATGTGAAATTAGTAAATATGAATTTGTGAGAATAAGAGTAATATATGTGGTAAATTTACTAGCCTGTTTAAGTGAATTTAATTAAGTGAATTGCAATACGTCGTATGTGAGTAGAAACGATGGATATTGATAGTATCACAAACGGGGCATTTGACCAGGCTATTTTTGGGATGAAATAGGATGATTATGTTTAGTGACTCAGATGGTGATTTTGAGTGCATAGTTGATCCGAAAAAGGTTAAAATAGTCATAATTATATATGCGGGGGTAGTAATTAGGTTTCGTGGGCTTTTTAGACTAGCCCGGGATCACGTAGGGGTGTTTGGGACATTTTAATGTAGTCTAATAACCTAATTTTCAGATTAGTGAATTAAAATATAAGGGTTAGAGATGAGGGGAAGCCATAAAATTTATTGTAAACCCTAAGAGAGAAGGGCAACAGGAGCAAGAAGAGAAATCAAAGGAGAAAGCTAGAAGAGGCTAATTTGGGAGGAGATTCAAGGATTACAACATCAATTCAACACACACACGGGAGATATGAGACCATATGAACATTCAAAGACAAGTAATTCACTTTCTTTATATCAAATTTAGGTGTATTCATGTTCATATCCTGGTAGGTGTAGAACAAAAGAAATTTTGGGAATGGTTCTCACATGTAAATGGTTTTTTCTATGAAATTTTTATCATGTGTAGTTTAGAGGATTAATTGATGAAGTAAAACAATTTACGATTTCTGAAATTCGAATATATTTCTAAATTTTAGTTGTAAGATACTTGAAGATGGAATCTTGTTGGATTTTTGGTTTGAAGAACATGAATAAGTTAGGGTTCAATTGATGAATATAAAATGACAATCTGCCAGTATTTTTTACGTTACTTTAAAGTTGTGACATTTTAATTATACTTATAATTAGATTGCAAGCCATATATTTATGTAATTTTCTATGTCTTTGCTTTCCAATGAGATTTGAATCAGGTCATTAGGAGTTTTGCAGCGAGAGAAATCGCAATTTTACTACAGGGCGTTTAATCCGTCAGCATATCAATTGGTCAGAATTTTGTACTTTAATTTATACTTATGTCAATTTAATTGTACTTAGAATTAGATTGTGTGCCATGGGTTTTTCAAAATTTCTACGTCTTATATTTCCAATGAGCTTTGAATGAGGTCATTTGGAGCTTTGTAGAAGGAGAAATCGCAATTTTATAACATGGTGTTTAATCAGTCATACAACTTACGACCCGATTTGGTTGCTTAGAAAATGAAAATTTTATTAGCTTAGGTGTGAATCTTGAAATAAATTATTGGAACCATAGTTTGATTAGTTTAGGATTATTGATCGATCGATGAAAGATGATTTTTGGAGAATTGTTGGTTCTGGTTATTATTTAAATTCCGGATAGTTTCAAATAAAATGTTTAAGCCCTAAAGGTCAGAGAGAGTTTAGTGGAGTGATACAAAGAGATTTTATTGCCTATGCGTAAGTGGGTAATTAAATTTGAATTATAAATCGTGAGAGAAATAATTGATGATAAGTTTTAAATATCGAATTGATGAGTTAAATTTGAGAATAAATGAACGAGTTGGTTGGGTTAAGTCCGGGTTCTTTATGGGAGTGATGTTAGTTGATAAACTTAAATGATTATACGACGGGATGGTTGGATATGTTTGGGAATTTTAGCAGGGTGACACTACTATATTTTAATTAAAGGATGAGAATTTAATTATATAAGAGTTGTGAGATAGACTCAGGATTTGTAGGCTATTTCTTTAAGCGATAGGCACGGGTTAGCCAGGTTTTATGATTTAATTAATACATATGGGTATAGTGATAGTATATATAGGAATGTGAATAATATATGTATGTATGTATGTATGATATTTATATGAAGCATAACTATCCTAGATGAAATATTATGAGGGAAGTAGGACATCGTGGGAGGTCACTCTGGCAAATCTAAGCCGCGGTAATGCAGTTCCTCAGGGTCATAGGTGTTGTGCACACCCGTGTGATGTAGAGTTGAGTATCGTGGAATGATGTGGTGTGGTTATGACCACGGACATAAGGTCATGACCACCTCAAATGTTCGTTTGTTATATTTGGGTTTGGCAGTCAGATTCTGGCCCAGTTGCCCAGAATGTGGTGGATATTCCTAGAGCACGATAGCATGCTAGTGAGCTCGCTTTTAAAATGTGGAGGAAATTCAAAAATGAGACTGCATATATTACGAGTGATATATATGTATATAGTTTCTTGGTGTGACTATTTCTATATAGCGTATATAATAGTGTAATAAGTTATATACGGGCTTATACGTTAATGATGAATGTGGCTAAATAACTAGAGTAAAGTTATAGATTGATTAATGATTTAGTAAGCTAATGAGAGACATGGCTAATTTAGAAAGGAAAGTTAGATAACACTTAAGTCAGGGTAGTGTGCAAGTGAGATTTTGAATGAGACTAGTTAGATAGGGTAGTGTAACTAGGTGGGTTAAGATGTTGGCACTAGGTGTGCACAATAGTTAAGAGGTGAGGGATAATCTCATGACAGTCCGACAACGACTTACGTATGGAAAGTTTAACATCATATTTTTTTACTGCTTCTTAATTACTTGCTACATGTTTTTAAAAGGCTTTGGTCTCTGACCCGTTTCACATATATTTTAAAAATGTTTAGATGCCCAACCACAGGGACACCAAGGATGATTATTCATTCCAGGTTTACATAGCTGCAACTGATGTGGAAGCTTGGAGGATTCTTGAGTAGGCGACTTCATTATTGATATTCTAGATTAGGTTCTGTATTCTAGTATTATTGGTCATGTTTCCACTTTTATTCAGACTTATATTTTCAGACATTTTTAGTTGGTTGGATTTATTATATTGGATTCTTACTCGGTGGTTTATTCGGGAACCTTAATTTTTATCTCAGTTTTAGAATTTATCTAGTGTTTCATTTGTGTTGTTATTGTATATGGATTTCTTGGGTATTAGTCAATCTTTTTATATATTAATGAAAGAAAAAATTTGTCACTTCTTGTTTAAGTAATTAGGTGGTTAGTAATTAATTATGTTTCGATAATGATGCTAAAAATGAGACATATCAGACCCACGTTTTATTTTGGTAGAGGGATAGTCACCCATTATTTTAACAAGTGGGGTGTCACAGATGGTATCAGAGCATCTGGTTCTAGTGTCCTTGGGATTTGTTCGGTTTTTACGTTTCAATGTAGAGTTCTTTGATATAGAGCCTTATTGTAGGATTATTGCATTCCTCCTTACGTACGTGCATTTATGTTCTTCTGATGATTATTTTGTATTTGAGTGTGAGCTTATACAAACTTCAATCTCATTTAAGATGCCACAAAAGAGAACCCATCAGACGAGAGCAAATGCTAGGAAGGTAGCTAGGAATGGTGTCAGTGGGGCATAAAAACAACAGGATCGGGATTCCCAACAAGGGGATTCAGCTAAGAGGTTTAGATCAGTAGGCTTCAGACCTGAGAGTGGAGGGTTCAGACAGGTCCAATAATGTCCTCATTCTCCATGTCCAAGGGAATAGCGGGGGCGATTAGTAGGGTAAGGGCAAGAGGCAGTAAGGTTTTATTTTAGTTGCGAAGAGACGGGCCATAGGAAGAGGGATTGCCTAAAGCGAGGCAAGGGGAAACTACAGGATGGAATCCTGGGGGTACAACCATTACAGCAAATCGTGGGTCAGTTCTGACGTGAGGATCACGCTAAGGAATCCATCGTCTAGACGAGGCAGTTAGCAAATGGAGGTAAAATTTTTGTTTTATCCTTATGAGTAGGGGGTAAGTTTCGGGTGACATGAGTGCATCACAATATATAATTATTAGCAAAAATGTACCTGTGAGTTGGGTTAGTGGATGCATTGACAGTGTCATCCTTATTATGAATATATTTACCATTGGGCAGTGGGACTCTATAGTGTCACCTGTAAGGGAGCGAGTGAAGACACTAAGGGGATGTTTATAATGTGTGTTAGCTTTTCTCCTTTTGAGAGTTATGAGAGTAGAACATAGTATTATCCCGAGTAGTGATTGGTTAGCGAGGGTTTGAGCACTAGTGGACTGTTATAACAAGACTATCATATTCGTTATTCCAGGGTAGGATGTATTATTTAGCAAGGAATCATTTCAAAGAGGGTAGAGACTATATATATTATATTGTATAGAAGAATTAGGAGAGTATATTAGTCTCGTTACATTTTATCCCAATGTGTAGGGGCTTTTACTAATGTGATTCGGGGTATACACGGTGATAATACGCAAATATTGCATATTTCATCCCTCGAACCGACGCATTTTAGCCCCCTCGGGTATCTTATTCCCTATATTTATGCTCGTTAACCAGACAACCTCGGATTTCTATGTTCACTTGTTTTGAAGGGGTTAATTGAGCTTTTATAGGTATTTGGATGCTAAGTGTGAAGTTCAAATGCTTTTCGCTCGATTTTTTTACACGATCGCATGTTCAAGGGCATTTTAGTCTTTTCACAGCTTGTGCACCTGGCCCAACATCTACACGGAAGTTGTATATCTCCTCGCAAGCTTTGTGTGGCAACAAACGGTGCGCAATTTTGATGCAGAACGAAGAAGTTACGATGATTTTATCGGAGGAGAAATGTAAACATGCCAAAATAGGAGGAATTGTGATGCAGGCCTGCTTGATCGATCGATCGATCAAAAGGATTGATCGATCGATCCTTCACATTTTTCCATCAAGCTGAGACAGTGGACTATGATTTTCAGCATCGATTGATCGATCACAGAGGATCGATCGATCGATCCCTCGTTTCCAACTGATATTTTGCCTTTTATTTTATTTTCTCTTTTCTTTTCTAATTTAATTCCACTTACTATAAATACCAATTTTGTTGTAAATATCATATATTAAGTAGTATAATTAGTTTTAGAGAGTTGTAGCTTAGGGTTTGAGGGTTTTTGGTTAGTTTTTCTTCATTTCTTCTTGGATTGACATCCTTTTGGGTTTGTAAGTTAAATATTCATTCACCCTCTCCATTTAATATAGTTGTATTTAATTAATTCCGGCTTTGTATTGTAATTTACATGCTTTCTAAATGAGTTTTACATTCTTTGATTTAATTGCTTTCTAGCGTAAATTTACCACATTTATTTACCGCATTTTTAATATGCTTTCTAGCTAATTTAAATTACGTTGCGTTTGAATGGAACTCACTCGGGTTGACGCGTTACTTTGCTTTGGTGATGGTGTTTATGGGTCTATTTCGGGTGCGTTGTCCTAGTTATTATGCCTAGGAGATTTGACGGGGCATATCATGTATGTCTCATGCTTACGACCTTGCGTGCACAATTTATGGGATATTTGTTGATGCCAAAATCATATTAGGCTTTTATGCGGATTTAGGGTCGTGACAACCCTTGATTCAATTAACTGTCAAAACCAGACGCATCTGTAATAACTCATCAACCCATGTGACCATTTTATACTAATTAACTCGATTGAGGTATATTTGACGCAACCTATAGTTTTAATCGATTCGTTAATCTAGTTTAATTTACACTCGCCTAGATTAATATTTTTCTTTTACGCATCTTTTTCCTTTTCAGTTTGCAATCACATTTTAAATTTTCATTTAGGAGTATTAAATCCTATAAATTATAGCGACTCGTCTCAGTGGATTTTCGATACCCGACTTACCGTTGTGCTTGCCACGCAAGTGTAGTCGTAATTTAGGTTTGTTTGTATTATCGCAGTGAAACGAAAACAACAACTGTGCCCTTACACGAGCACGCATTTCACGCGACGATCAAAATGGCACCATTTCAGGGGATGAGTTTGTTTTAGACTTTATTTGATTTAGTATTTCGTAGTATCTTCTTTCTATTTATATTTTTGGCTAACCTTTTTGCAGGACTTCCACATTTGAGCACATGGAAACACTTTAATTTTTTTTGCGCGCACCTACTTTGTGGAATTCGCCACTTGAGCCATTTTGGGGGGTAAGCATATCTTATTCCAATTCTTTCGGTAATCATTTTTATAATTTTCAAAATTCCCATAATCTGTTGACTTTTGGTCAATACTTAGAATCCCAAAGAATTTCAAATTCAAATATGACTTTGGGCGAGTATAACGAAAGTCAAAACTTAGGTTATTGGAATTTTGATGATGGTGATAATGATTTTGGGCCTTTACCTCCTTATAATAGGAATTTTTAAACGAATTGCAATAGTTTTCAAAATTCCTATAATAATGAGTCTAAGTTTAAGTCCGATGGTAATTTTCAAAGTTCTCATTTTCATGTATCCCCACCTCGACCTATGTCATTCGGTGAGGGCTTGCGTATGTATGAGAATGACAAAATTGAAAATAGTTATCGAGAAGAAAATCGTTTGTGGGAACATGGATTGGATTTATTATTTGAGTCCGACAGCGATTTTTCTTCCGAAACTTTCAAAGTCGAAGAATGCTCTGAACCAAATGAGGACTTTGTGCCTACTTTGGAACAAACCATTCTAGACTTTGCCCATTGCATAATAGATATTGAAAGTGAGGATGAAAATGACGTAATATCTATTTGCAATGAAATGATTTCTTCTTTGGCCCTCAAAAGAAGAACATTTCACTGAAAATGATATTATTTCCTTCGAAACTCAATCTCATGCGATGATGATTCATCTCATGAGTTTGAATTTCTTTCATCCCCATTTTCATTCTCTATTATCACACCGTCACAAGTAATCGATGATTCGGTTTCAAACTTTAATGTTTTAAACCTTTTCGCCAATGAGGAGTGCTTGCTTGAGTCGCCCTCCATAATCGCATTTTTGCCTTTGTGTGCGCCGCCTCCCATTCCAATTTCAAAATCATTGGGAGGATATTCGGCTTTTCTTAGTCCCCACATGTTTTTATCACCCGTTCAATCTAAATCACCCATCGTCCCTCCAAAAATTTTAATTGGCGATGGTTCATTTCTTCCGCCTTACACATCCCTTCCGTTGTTCAAACGAAATCCATATTTTTCGGAGGGCATGCTTGTATGTGAGGGTACACCGATTATCCTCTAAAATCAAATCGTTTTTGCGGTGGACCCTCAACTATTTATACTTCTACTATATAGTTAGTGTGAAGCCTAAATAGTAGGTTGTATATAGTTATCTTTTTATTCTTTCTTTTTATCTTTTCTTTCCTTTTTAATTTAGTCTAGTGTAATTAGTTAACTTTTTGTTACTTATTTTTGCTATGCTCGGTACTAACTTGTTTTGTAGAATAATCAGACTCGCACTTTCCAGAGATCGCTCCATTTTAGGTAATATCGCTCTTTTCCTTTTTAAACTTGGTTCTTAATTAACATTGAGGACAATGTCAGGTTTTAAGTTAGGGGTGTGGGATATTCTATCCATTCATTGGTAGTGTCCATGTTTTTTCTCACATGTTAGTTACTTAGTATGCTTTTCTTAGAAAAATAAAAAATTTCAAAAAGATTTTCTTTCTTTTTTTCTCCTTTATTGGGCATTTTGCCTTTGTTTCCGATGATAAATTTCAATAATTGCCCGGTCCAATAGACAACCCAATGATGCATGTTCTCGATTTTAGAAGTTATTAGACTTTAGTCTCAATCACTGATATTATGAATAACTTCATGAATTAAACTTTAATCCCATGAGCACATGCGTTTTATTGCTATCTTGATTTGGTTTAAGATTTTTATAAATCGGTAATCTTTTGTTACATTTTATATACTTACACCGAGTAAGCTTTGTACCTTTCATCATTTGTGAGTGTGTACACCATTCTTTTCTCATTGAAAACGTTGAATTCGTAGGTAATCTCTCTATTCTTTCATTGATCGTCCATTAATTGAGTTCATATCATGAAATGTGTTACTTGAGCATGATTTTCATATTTTCTTTTGACTCGAGAATTGCATAAAACTCTGTGAAATGATCATAGACCCTCTTCGTTATATCACCCATATTGACCTTGACCTCACCCTTATATGTTTACCCTCATTAACCCCTTTGAACCTAAATTTAGCCTTTCGTTTCATAACCCAAATTCCCATAACCAACTCCAAATTGGAGTTTTAGCCCATACATACACTTTTCGCACCTTTGTTTGGAATGTTACTTGGGATTGAATGATTTTGTGATGTCGATTGCAATTTAGTCATATGAGAGTGAGAAAACTAAGAAAAGAGATGTGAAAAAAGTGAAGAAAAAGGGAAAGAAAAAAGAAAAAGAAAACATGAGAAAAAGAAGAAAAGAAAAGAAAGAGAAAGTTGTAAATGTTGTGTATATAGTTCAATAAGCTTTGATTACTCTCCCCGATGATATATTTAATGCCTGTTTGGAACTTGTTTTCTAATTTTGATATTGCCCGCATTTTCCCATTATCCCAAGTTTTCATTTCCGAACACTTTGAATCCGTACACACATATCCTCCATTTCGTACCCTAGCCTAACCTACATTACAACCTTATTAAAGTCCTATGTGATCTTAGGTTGATGTAATTCAAAAGTCATAATAGTTTTGATAATATGTGAAAATAAGTTTCTCCTCCTTTAATGTGTGGTATCTTTCATTGAGATTACAATTTTTAATTTCATATATAGCGTTCTTCATTTGTGACATGTGTGCGGCCTAGTTTCCCTTTACATTTACTCTTTATGCCCACATGTTCCGTGCGTTATCTCCCTTGTTTGAGTGAATTCATTTGATGAGTGTAATTCCCGTGAGGATTGAATATATGCTTGCTTTGACGTTCATTCAGTTTATATAAGTTTTCACCAAATCATACTTTGCATGTGATCGCTCCCCTCCCACATTTTAAGGTTTTAATTCTATGAGGTGCATTCTATCATGTTAATGATTTCAGACTTTTGTTTGAATTCATTCACTTTGTTAATAATGCGTTAGAAATATTGTTCGATATTTTGGACTTGTCGCATGTCGGTTTGGGCATATTTTGAGGAAACCATGTGATGTTTGTGGGTATCATCCCTGAAAACCCTCACAAGATGACACTCGTCCACGAGGGTGACCTTGGGGTTTAACGGCCTATTGCATACGCTAAATGCAATCGAATCACCCGCGAAAGTGGCCTTATGCTTTTATACCATATTTTTGTACTTATCCTACTTTTGGTTTGCTTGTAGTTCTTGGTGCATCCTATTTCATTGCAAGGGACTAGCAATGTGTAAGTCGGGGGGTGTGATAATAAGCAAATATTTCGTACTTCATCCCTCGAACTGATGCATTTTATCCCCCTTGGGAATCTTATTCCCTATATTTATGTTCGTTAACCAAAAAACCCCGGATTTCTATGTTAACATGTTTTGCAAGGGTTAATTGAGCTTTTATAGATATTTGGATGCTAAGTGTGAAGTTCGGATTCTTTCTGGTCGACTTTCATACACGATCTCACGTTCAAAGGAATTTTAGTCTTTTCACAGCTTAGGCACCTGGATCAACATCTACATGGAAGTTGTATCCCTCCTCGCAAGCTTCGTGTTTCCGTGAACGGTGCACAATTTTGATTCAGAACGAAGAAGTTACGGCGATTTTAGCAAAGGAGAAATGCAAACATGCCAAAACAGGAGGAATTGTGATGCAGACCTGCTTGATCAATCGATCGATCAAAAGGATCGACCGATCGATACTTCACATTTTTCCATCGAGCTGAGATAGTGGGCTATGATTTTCAGCATCGATCGATCGATCACAGGGATCTATCGATCGATCCCCTGTTTCCAGATAATATTTTGCCTTTTATTTTATTTTCTCTTTTCTAACTTAATTCCACTAACTATAAATACCCATTTTATTGTAAATATCAGATATTAAGTAATATAATTATTTTTAAAGAGTTGTAGCTTAGGGTTTGAAGGTTTTTGGTTAGTTCTTATTCATTTCTTCTTCGATTGATACCCTTTTGGGTTTGTAAGTTGACTATTCATTCACCCTCTCCATTTAATATAGTTGTATTTCATTAATTCTTGCTTTTTAGTCTAATTTACATGCTTTCTAAATTAGGTTACATGCTTTGATTTAATTGCTTTCTAGCATAAATTTACCGCGTTTTTAATATGCTTTCTAGCTAATTTAAATTACGTTGCGTTTGAATGGAACTCACTCGGGTTGACGCGTTACTTTTCTTTGGTGATGGTGTTTATGGGTCTATTTAGGGTGCGTTGTCCTAGTTATTGTGCCTTGGATATTTGACGGGGCATATCATGTATGTCCCGTGCTTACGACATTGCGTGTACAATTTCCAGGATATTTGTTGACGCCAAAATCATATTAGGCTTTTATGCGGATTTTGGGACGTGACAAACCTTGATTCAATTAACTGTCGAAACGAGACGCATCCATAATAACTCGTCGACCCATGTGACCATTTTATACTAATTAACTCGAGTGAGGGATATTCGACGCAGCCTATAGTTTTACTCGCTTCGTTAATCTAGTTTAATTTACACTCGCCTAGATTAATATTTCCCTTTTATGCATCTGTTTTCCTTTTTAGTTTGTAATCACCTTTTACACTTTTATTTAGGAGTATTAAATCCTATAAATTCTAACAACTCATCTCAGTGGATTTTCGATACCTGACTTACCGATGTGCTTGCCTCGTAAGTGTAGTCGTAATTTAGGTTTGTTTGTATTATCGCGGTGAAATAAAAACAACGACTGTGCCCTTATACGAGCACGCATTTCGTGCGACGATCACTGGGTTTACTGTCGAGCGGAGATATTTAGCTCGTTATTGATTTAGTGCTGAAAACATAGTGATAGTGAGAGTGTCGCATTGTATAACTCCTTTTGTAATGTGGAAGTGAGTGATTAGACCTATACATTTGGGAACATGATTTTGGATATCCTGGTAATGTGCTTTGGGCCTACGGGTATTAATGAACGACAATGATAGGTAGTAGTGTATCAGGGGGTTGTATCGGGGGGTTCCTCGTTTGGATTTCACGTGCAAGACGTCCCACAGAAGAACCTTTGTGATAGTCAAAAGTCGAGAGATGTGTGGTCGTTAGGGAATGGAGTTAGTACATAGTTGCTGCACTTGTATGTGGATAAAACTGTGAGTTGATAGTTGTTTGATGATTTAAGGCCAGTGGAGCCAGGTGGTATTTGTACAGATATGCACATGATATAAGGTGTATGGGCGCCCTGATCAGTTGGATCTAAGACGATAAGACGTGGAAATGTATGGATTGGACGTATGCATATATGTATGTTATAAGCAGGATTAGAAAAAATTGGGGCGATAAAGGTGAAATGATAAATAAAATGGTGGGTATTTTGGTGTAAGGTGACTCAAGCGGACTAGTCACTAGTTTGAACGGTAGTGTATATAGAATGTCAGGATGAAGAGTGCCACATGTTGGGAAGATATGGATGCTATGCGAGGAAGTTCCCGAAGCTATTAGTACGATACTTATCCGAATTTCTAGGGAAAAATTCCTTTGTAAGGGGGGGAATATTAAACACCCAGTAATTTTGAGTAATTTATTTTAGCAGTTAAATTGCACGTGTGACTTAATTTAATCTAAATTGGAAATAATGTGAACTTAGTTAATATTCATTTATGAGAATAATATATATATATATATATATATATATGTATGGTAAATTTAGTAGCGTGTTGAAGTAAATTTAACTAAGTCAATTGGCGTACGTCGTATGTGAGTAGAAATGATGGAAATTGATAGTATCGTAACTGGTGTATTTGTGCGGGTTATTTTTTGGATGAACTAGGATAATTATGTTTTGTGACTCCTATGGTGATTTTGAGGGCACGGTTCATTCAAAATAGGTTGAAATAGTCATAATTATGTACCCTGGGATAGTAATTGGGTTATGGGACCTCTTTAGACTAGCCCGGGCCAACGTAGGGATATTTTAGACATTTTAATGTAGGCTAATAACCTAATATCAGGATTACTGAATTAAAATATAAGGGTTAGCGATGAGAGGGATCCATAACATTTATTCTAAACCTAAGAGATAAGGGAGAGAGGAGGAGGATGAGAAATATAAGGAAAAAGCTATAAGAGCCTAATTTTGGAGGATATTCAAGAATTCTAACATCAAATCAACACACAGAAGAGAGAGAGATCAGACCCTACGAACATTCAATGGCAAGTAATCAACTTCCTTTAGATCAAATTGATGAGTATTCATTTTCATATCCGGGTAGGTGTAGAACACAAGAAATTTGGGGAAGGGTTCTCACAAATAAAGGGGGGAGTAGATGAAATTGATATCATGTGTAATTTAGATGAACAATTGAATAAATAAAACCATTTATGATTGTTGGAATTATATTATATTTCCAAATTTGAGATTTAAGATGTGTAAAGATAGAATCTTGTTGGTTTCTTTTTTGAAGAACATTAATCATGAAGAAGTTAGGGTTCTATTGATGAACATAAAATGACAATCTGCCAAAAAAAATTATGTTGCTTTAAACTTTTGCCATTTCAACTATAATTAGAATTATATGGAGTGCCATACATTTATGGAAATTTATAGGTCTTATATTTCCAATGAGCTTTGAATTAGGTCATTTGGAGTTCTATAGAGGGAGAAATCGCAATTTTACTACATAGTGCTTAATCTGCCAACATATCAATCTGTCAGAATTTTTTGCAGTAATTTAAACTTATGAAATTTTAATTGTACTCATAATTAGAATTCTTACCATAGATGTCTAGAAAGGCCTATGTCTTATCTTCCCAATGATCTTTGAATGAGGTCACTTGGAGCTCTGTAGAGGTAGAAATCCTAATTTTACTAGAGGGTGTTTAATTTGCTAGAAAATTTACGACCCGATCGGTTGCTTAGAAAAATGGTAATTTTGTTAGGTTAGGTGTAAAACTTGAAATAAATTATTGTAACCATAATTTGAGTAGTTTGGAATTATATCGATCGATGAAATATGATTTTTGAAGAATTTTTCGATTTAGTTATTGTGTAAATTCCAGAGAGTTCCAAATTAAATTTATAAGTCCTAAAGGTCAAAGTGTTTAATGGAGTGATATAAAGAGATTTTATTGCCTAAGGGTGAGTTGGTAATTAAATTCAAAATAAAAATCATGATAGTTATAATTTACAATAAAGTTTAAATATCGAATTTATGAGTTAAATTCGGGAATAAATGAACGGGCTGGTTGGGTTAAGTCTATATGTTTTATCGGAGTGATGTTACATGATAAACTTGAGTGATTATACGACGGGTTGGTTGGGTAAGGCTGGAAATTTTAGCAGGGTGACTATATTGTATTTTGATTAAAGGATTAGAATTTAATTAATTAAGAGTCATGAGATATATTCAGGATTTGTAGGCTAGTTCTTTGGCCGATAGGCACGGGTTAGCGGGGTTTTGTGATTTAATTTATATATACGGGTATAGAGACATTATATATACAAATGTCAATAATATCTGTGTGAAGGATATTTATATGAAACAAACCTATCCTAGCCAAAATGCTATCGGAATGGTTGCGCACTGTGGTAGGTCACTCAAGCGAATCCCAGTGGAGGTAGTACCGTTTCCCAGGGTTATAGGTATTTTACACGCCCATGTGATGTAGGGTTGGAGTACCATGGAATAGTGTGGTGTGGTTATGACCACAGACTTAAGGCCATGACAGCGTCCAATGTTTCTTTTTAATTTTTGGGTCCGGTGGTGAGATTCCAGCCCAGTTGCCCAGAATGTGGTTTACATTCCTGGAGCATGATGGCATGCTAGTTAGCTCACTTTCAGAATGTGGAGGACATTAGGAATTGTGGTTGCATATATCATGATATATATATATATATATATATATATATATATATATATATATATATATATATATATATATATATATATATATATATATATATATGTGTGTGTGTGTGTGTGTGTGTGTGTGGAGGGGGGGTTATACGTTAATGATGAACATGGTTAAATAACTCGGTTAAAATTATAAATTGATTAATGATTTAATAAGCGAATGAGATATATAGCCAATTAAGAAATAAAAGTTAGACAATACTCTAGTCAAGATAGTGTGCTAATGAGATTTACAATGAGACTAGTTGAACAGAGTATTTTAACTAGGTGGGTTAAGATGTAAGCGCTAGGTGTGCACAATAGTTGAGAGCTGAGGGGTATTCTTAAGAGAGTGCGACACCGACTTAAATTTTAAAAGTTTAAATGCATATTTATTTACCGCATATTAATTACTTGCTAATTATTTTTAAAAGGTTTTGGGCTCTGACCCGTTTCAAATCTATTTTCAAAACTTTTATGTGTCCAGCCACAGGGACGCCAAGGATGATTGTTCTTTCGAGGTATATGTAGTTGCAGCTCATTTGGATAGTTGAAAAATTCTTCAGTACCCACTTCATTCTTGATAGTATAGATTAGGTTCTTCATTCTAGTATTGTTGGACATGTTGTTCATTTTATTTAGACTTACGTTTTCAGACTTTTTTAGTTGGTTGGATTGATTGTATTTTATTCTTACCCGATGGTTTATTCGGGAACCTCAATCATTTATCTCAGTTTTAGACTTTATTCAGTGTTTCATTTATATTGTCACTGTGTATGGATTTATTAGGTATTGGTCATTCTTGTTATATGTTAATGAAAGATAAGATTTGATACTTCTTATTAAAGTAACTAGGAGGTTAGTAATTAATTATGTTTTGACAATGATGGTAAGAATGAGTCATATGCGACCAATGTTTCATTTTGGTAGAGGGTTGGCCACCCATTATTTTAATAGGACGGGTGTCACACTTATTCGGTTCTTTTGCATAAGAAGATGCACTTTATAGGTCTAAGGGTCGAATCGATAGGGGCATCCCAGGATGCATAGTGAGGGTATTTGTGTGGTTATTGGATGGGTTTCCATAGTGGTTGGTTCTAGGGTTATTTAGAGGTTATTTGATGGATTGTTTATTAAGTAGGGTTTGTTTTATATCCTTTATATGTGATTGCTATGTATTTTGGAGGGATACAGATATAACTATATTCTTTAGTTGTGTAACGTAATAATAAAAATTGAACTTATATGGTGAATATAAGAGAAAGGGTCTGGTAACTACACTCTACGAATTGGATAGTTAGTGGCATAAGGTGAGATTGAGCTAGGGTTAAGTAGTAATGATTATGTAAATGTTTTACTACATTTATCTAGTAGCTCGTGACAATTTATATTATTATATTGAATTTTTTAATAAATGTTTCATGGTGATCGGAAGTGCGGATGACCCACTTGGATTTATAATCTATTAGGATGCTTAGTTGATAATTGATTATGTTCATAGTTATGCACTGATAGTTTTTCCTGTGTGTTCTGGAATTCTTAAATCAAATGTATCCATAGTTTGAGGTAGAACATTTGACTATGAGTACAATATAACACCCTCAGTTTTTCCACGTCCATTTGATCGTGCCAGATAGAAAACACCACGAGTGCTAAACAATTTGTATCATTCTCGGCATCAATATAAACATAAAAAGAAAATATGCAACCAAGAATAATTTAACTGGAATAAGTGAAACTCCAATAACTAAATCCACTATATAAAAATATTTTTTATACAAATGTCTCAATTGAAATAAAAAAATAGAACAGTAACCTCCTATGTTTGAAATTCCTTGATACAAAACATACCTGAATGAAACCACATGCCCACTGTAAGGATGATGGTTGAATCTCCAATGCTTCAAGTCTGACTCATCCCTAGTACTCCTGTATAATAATAATAATAATAATAATAATAATAATAATAATAATAATAATAATAATAATAATAATAATAATAATAATAATAATAATAATAATAATAATAATAATAATAATAATAATAATAATAATAATAATAATAATAATCACGTGGAGGAAAAGATTTATAGATTTGGGTCAGAGCCCAAAAGTTGCAATAAATAACTTATAGTATTAGAACAGTAATAATTGTGAGACACATTTACAATAAATATGTCATCCCATCGATACTCACATGCAAGAGATACCTCACCCCTCATCATAAGTGAAATACAATACAAGTGTCCCAATCCAAGGCATAAATATAATGAAAGTCTCTATCTCTAGACTAATAAGTACTATCACATAACGAATTAATAAAACGTGATGCAACAAACTAATTAGTGGAGCATAGAACCCAATACCCAATATTTTACTTATTTAGATGCTAACGACCTTATAGCATAAAAATTTTCTTCATCTTAACATGTTTAATTAAGCATGTTCGTCACTGAACTATGGCATATGCACCAATACTATCTGATATTGACCCCCACCATGCCACCCAAAATATAAGATAACACAATCTCATAACTCACACACAAATGTGACATGGATTCTAAGACAAAGTGTCCATCGCTGGACTAATATCATACACATGTATACAAGTCTTATAACAACCACACGAAGACATCTACCTTTGGGGTACCTTCTCGTGCTTTTATCGGTAAAATCATAGGAGTCCCATACCAAGCGGATTTAAACTAAAAAATACACACACATAAGAATGGGGAATCAATACCTAGTTACACTCTCTGGTATCCCCATTAAAAGACGCCACTAATGGCTAGATCATCAACCTCTCTCATCATGAAGTCTAGATCGATAGAAAGTATGATCTAAATGTGTCAACATGCAGTGACACCATCGTCTAAATTGCCTGATGGGTCTTTATATCTTCTCATGAGAGGATGGACATCTAAACGTGTGAACATAACACATCTACCTCCATAAAAATTCTGCATCAACAGTTAGGCATGCATTACACGGTCACAACCACTTGAATCCAAAGCCCCGACCGATAGATTTGCTATGAGTAATTGGTATGTTCATGTAAATAAACAAATTATATATATGTAGGATATCGCATACTCTCAAGCGTACCTAACTCATCCCAATCCCCAACTGTCGGGTTGTCACTTAATTAGGTCTATTATCTCTTAAAATCATGTTAAATATATACTACCAATTAGGATACCGCGTAATCCCAAGCATACCCCAAATTATCTAAATACCCAAATGATGGATTATTCATTATGTTCTTAGGTTTATTAACTCTCAAACCTTAGCTACATCAAACATATACCATTAAATAGGATAACGTGTACTCTTAACCATACCCCGCTCTCCTTATCCCCATCGCTAGATTGTACTAAGTATCGAAAGGTTTAATCAACTCGAAACCCATATCAACTTCTCATTTTGGTAATTAAATAGTTTAAATTTAATATTGAACTAAAAAGTAGAAGCGGGAGATTCTCACGAAAACTAGCTATGCAAATAAGCTCCGAAACAATCCAATTTCTTCCTAAATTTCCGTTACCAGCATAGGTCATTCGAAATACCATCAAAACTCATTTGCACGAAAATACACCTCTCATTTAAATCACACCAAAAATCACATTCTAACGAGACAATAAATATCATTTGAACAAGATTGACAAAATTAGTCATTCGTCCCAGAACACTAAAATCGAGCAAATATTCCATTGATGAGGCTCAAGCTCAATTCAAGAAACCAAAACATCAATATTTTCACAACCATTAATAAATTTATGGTTCTGAATGATTTTCAAAGTTATTTAAGATATAAAAGAAAAATTAAAGGCTTTCCCCATGATTAAACCCTAGTTTATCCTCCGCACAAAATGGATTAATTACACATATGATTTTAGACCCAATCACAGAAATAACATATGGATCCAATGAATAAACGAAATTAAATCCTATACATGGGTTCCAAACACATAATCAGATTGTAAAATAAATAAATCTATTGGTCTCAATAAAAACCCCCGATTCCTAATTAGATTTTACTCCTAATAATGATTTAATTATGTAACCTAATTCAATCCAACTATAAACATGATTGAGATAGCAGACTATAAAAACTCTAAAAATGGTTCTAAATCCTAAAACAATTACATGATAATGAAATCATAAAAAAGTTACGTGTTATAGACGGATAAAGCATGACATTTATTTCCTGATATGACGAACGAGTCATTCCTCTTCTTGATCCCTTGATCTTCCTCTCCAAAGATCTTTCCAATTACTCCTAAATCTCCACGATTTTTAGGGTTTGTGTTTTATGTGTAATACATCCTACTAATGAGGGTTAATACGCTTTAAATAAGTGTAATCCAGTTGGTCACCAAAAGGCCTAATTTTAGTCCTATAAATGAACCCAAAATACTACCCAAATCACTCTAAAACTTTTTCCGAAGGTATACCTACCCCATGGGCCCAATCTAAACTACTAAAAACACATATCTGGTCCTCTGTGACGCTCTAGAGCCCAATCCGAATGGTAATATCTCAAACACACATAGTAGAACCTCACAACTTAAATAAAATGTAAACTTAATTTTTTTATGCATACACGTAGTCCAATATCATAAAATAAATGCCACGAATTAATTATTCCAATCACATGTTACAAAATCCCATCGCATGAAAATTTAACTATCATCGAAATTAAGAATTTTTAGTTTTACTAATCATGCAAGTAATAATTTATCCCATTTATTAATTTATTCTCATATAATAAACAATAAATAATTACATGAATATTCTGTGCACACATGCACAAGCATCGCATACTTATATCACACATATATATACACAAAGCTCAACCATATATATAAGTCATAACAATAAAGGTATACTCTAATAACTTACTAACCACAACTTATCTCTTCCTAAGATTATCCCACCTATGGTAATGGTGGTGCGAACGTTCCTCGATGCTTTCGACGCTACACTCCTTGGACCCATTGGCCCTAAACCTTGGGATATCTTGTCACTTAATGATTTATCTCTCCACATAGGTAAGTACAATGTATTAAACCAAATGACCCGGGATCACAACGTTTCTCAGCTTTCCACCCTTACTAAGCTTAGTGTGTGGGACGTTTTGTAAGACAAATCCAAACAAGGAACCCTATCATTACATTATTTCCTGGATTAATCGGTTATCGAAATTCATTGTCCCTAGACTAAACATGAAAAGATGTACTATCCACGCAAATTAAAATATGTCATAAGGTAAATCCCAACTGTGAAAATTCCAACAAAAGGCTCACCTTTTCCATGAGTGATAGTGAACCCTTAAGTTAATCAATCCAACAACGTTAAAAAATAACACAGTTTTCTTAAACATGCGGTAGGGCACACTCTGCCCATCCTGAAATCCAATAGAGTGCTTAACCATTCAAAAACCTCTGGGCATCTAACTATTCTAATAACGATTTACTATCATAGTCACCCATGACAATGTCACTATGCGAACACCTTAAGTGACCATATACACTTCATGTAACTGAGGCCATCTCTAGCCATAAAGTTCTCAAAATAACAATGTTGGTTATAATATTAATGCCTCTCATCATGCATATCCTCACATTCTAAGAGAAATGTTTAGTCGACTAACCATCCCACATTGCCATCCTATATAGTATGCCACCACTAGAAAATAACACACATAAGTAATTAGAACTAAATAATCACATCCAATAGGAATACGAAATCCATGATTCAAAATATTTATCATCACAATAACTATGAGAATCCACAGTAGTGCATTTCCACCATCCAAGAATAACTAGCACTTCACATAGGGAATTTACGGAACCCATCAACCACTAGGGCTCTTCCATAACTTGCAAATAGGTAAAACCGAGTAGTGGAAACTCACATGTCCATAACTATCCAAAATAAGAGGGAAAATATTCACATAATCTACTCATACACAATAAATCGCATAGTCATTTTCATATGGGATGACGTCTTTCACTACCAAAATCATATCCTAGTGAATACCAACCCATAATCCATGAGATTATATTAATAGTCAATCCACATATAAAGAGATAACTCTCAGGAAAACCACTATGGCTAATAAAGTACATCACTATACAACATATATATTATAAATACTACACTTCATTATGTCCTTAATCAAAGAACTACGTCAATAGCCAATATAAAATATCCATATAACTAAGGTTCTCACTCCCCTCGTGTAACAAAAAATAATATCACAAAATAGGCACACCCTAAGGTCAAACATCCACAAAATAGAGACTCACATCAAACTTTGTACCCCAAAACTATATCTCATAAATTCAACCTTCATCTTGCATAATGGAAGGTACACTTAACCATTTATCGACAACCAGTGGTGGGTTGTATGCAAAACCAAACCATAATACTCCAATCTAGGTCAACTCTCAATCTAGGAGGTATCAAAATCCATTATCCCACATGTGGTAGAAAGGAAAAAAATAAACGTTGACTTTAAAAAATCATATAAATCACACACACATGAATTCCCACATCGTTGCACCCACTCTTAACAAGATGTTATTCTTAAATCAAGTGAAACCCACATCTATCACCTAAGTGCCGGTAGTAATACCAATACCTTAAAATCTCAACTGAAACTTATTTGGTTCTTATTGACAAAACCAAGAATCCACATTCGGGCACTTGCCAACTACATGGTTATACACAAAACATAATGAAATGATGATCGTAATACATCCTAGGTGATCTCCCTTTTGGCTCAGCTTGTGATCTTGTAACATCCTCTTTTGATTCCCCTATTGTCTTTATTAGGGGTACTTTCGATCTTACATTCATATTTACAATCCTCAATCAAAACGTGATCTTCCATTGAGCCTCTTAGAACTTACTTATTCCTAAACCATCTACATAACTAATGCATTAATGATATACACACAACAATTAGGCAAACCCATTATAATATTAATCTCTAATTGAGTCTCCTAAACTTGAATAAAAGGAACAATAAATCCCCTCCTCCCAAGTTTTTACTTACTTAGGTGTACCACTAATCATTCGTAACTAGCTCCGGTCCGTATTCTGTAACCACGCGATGACCCTACTCCTAGGTCCAAAAGCTCTTACATTATCACCCCCTTAATCATAAATGGGTTTTAACAACACATATCAACCTAGATAAAACATTATTATAACACAAATCCCACTTTCTCATTGGAATTAACCATGCATATACTCATTATCGAAGTCCTTATATTCTTCTAAAATGTAGCAATTCATTACCCCTCCTTTCAGTTGAACAAAATCTCATGAATCAATTCTCATAGCCTTAATTTCCATCACAATCCATATCATCAAAGATAAAAGTCAAATCTTTAATAGGCCCCTAAAAAATCAAAATCCTCTAATGTCCTCCAAAAGGAAAATGTGAAACATATTCACTACTACTTCTTGCAAAAATCTCTAAGTTCCAGACTTTCACCCCAACCATGATATCTTCCCATAATTGTCCTCACACCTGTGGTGAACACCTTTATCCAACCACTCCTTTTATCCTCGACCATTAACTCACAACGGTCATCATTATAATTCTCATATATGCTCAAATGCTCCTCGAGTCTTTCCAACACTCAAAACAATAATAAACGATGTCGGCACATGCATCATCGTGACACAAGAGTACAAACTTCTATAACACGCTCTAGACAGATCAAAGAACATTCAATAGAAGGAAATAAACACCACACAGATCCTAAGGACATTAGAACCTGGTGCTTTTATACCAACTGTAAAACCCCTGATTTTTCCATAGCTAGTTGATCAGGTTAAGCGTAAATTACCGTGAGTGTTAAAAAAATCTATAGCATTCTTAGCATCAATGTAAACATAAAAACTAAAATAGATAAAAATGATCCACATTAAAGACTCAATAAAGGATGCCAAAAAGAATCACTGCAATAAAATAACTGAAACTCCAATAACTAAATCAACTATATGAAAGTCTCTTTTATATAAATGTGTTAACAGGAAAAAAAAAGAGTACAATAGTAACCTCCTCTGACTAAAATTTTTGAATAAAAAAGATAATTGAATGAAATAGTGCTTCTACTCTAAGGATGATGACTGAATCTCCAATGCTACAAGTTTGACCACTCAGTGATGCTACTCCTATGTTTTAGTAGTAAAAGTAGTAGCAGTAATAATGATGATAATAATAATAATAATAATAATAATAATAATAATAATAATAATAATAATAATAATAATAATAATAATAATAATAACAATAATAATAATAATAATAATAATAATAATATTAATATTAATATTAATATTAATAATTCTGTGGGAGAAAAATATTTATAGATTTGGGTCAGTGCTCAAAATTTGCAAGAAATAACTTACAGTACCAAAACAGTAATAATCGTGCGACTCATTTACGATACACATGCCATCCCATCGAAAATCACATGAAAGAGATACCCCACCCTTGATTATAAGTTAAATATTGCACGAGTGTCCCAACCTAAGGCATAACTATCCTAAAACTTTCTATCACTATTCTAATAAGTACTATCACATTATGAATTAATAACAGGGGATATAAATAACTACTCATGTACAATATACAACCCAATAGCTAGTATTCTACTTATTTAGATTCTCATGATCTTATAATATAAAATTTTACTTTTCCTTAACATCTTTAATTAAACACGTTCATCACATAACTATAGCATTTGTACTAATATTATCCGATACCAATCCCCACTCAAGTCATCCTAAAGATAGGATATACACAATCTCATAAATCACACATAAATGTGACACACGTTCTATGTCAATGTTTCGATCTCCACAATAATATTATGTACACTTATGTAAGTCTCATAACAACTATACAAAATAGTCTACCTTTAGAGGACCTTCCCGTGCTTTTATCGTTAAACTCGTAGGAATACTACATGTAATGGATTTAAACTAAATAATACACACATAATAATGGGGAATCAATAAAAAATCACACTCTTGGGTAGCCTTATACCAAGATTCCACTGATGGCCAGATCATCAACATCTCTCATCATAAACTCTAGATCGACTGAATGTATGATCTAAGTGTCTTAAATTATAATAACACCATCGCCTAAATCGCCCGATTGGTCCGCATCTCACCTCATGTGAGGATTCTCATCCTAACATATCACCCAGCACATCGACCTCCACCAAAATCCTGCATCAACAATAAGGTATGCGATGCATGGTCACAGCCAATTGCATCAAAAACCCTAACTGGTATGTTCACATAATCAAACGAATTATATATATATATATATATATATATATATATATATATATATATATATATATATATATATATATATATATATATATATATATAAAATAAGGGATGAAGAATCAACACTATTCATGTGATGTCATAAGAGGCATTATATAAGTCATAAGCTAAATTTTTCATGCACTACCTATTTTGTCCCTCAATTATTTGGTTTCCCCCTCTTTTCTTTATCACCTCTTTCACTTTAAGTAGACCCCAAAATCCATACCTTTTTTACACACTCTCTAATACACCCATCCAAACCCCATGATCTGCCTTCTCAGACATCATCCCCTACCATTTCTCTCGTTCTCAATTTCAATTTTTGAACTCCTCCTTCCTCTATCTTAATCTTATCGCTACACCATCTACATCACACCCCCCTCTTATGGTGATTTTGGGGGTTTTTAAGCATTTTTCCTTTAGAGGTTTGTACTCTACACTTAGAGATTTCAAAAATTGTTATTTTTTATTCTTTTTATGTTTTCAGAAACAAATATACGGGATTGTTGAAGTTTCGGTTTTTTATCTTTTCTTTATGTTTAGGGGGTTTTGTTTTTTATTATAGATATCTCGCCAAATGCCCTATCATCGATTTTTTAAGGTTCAAGATAAAGGTTTTGGGTCCAAGATTAGGGAATTTTGGTTTTTATTTTTAGATCCCCGACACCTGTTTATATTTTTGAACTCAAGAAGAAGACATTGTGTTAGAAATAGGTGTTTTATAGCTTCGATTTGTAGTTTTTGAAATAGGTGTTCTTATAGCCTTATTAGTTCATTCTAGCATCATTGTAGCTTACAAATCTCTCTTTCCCTTCTTGTATTCTTATTTCTAAGTATTTAGGATTTTCCCCCAAACCTTGGTTTTGAACACCATATGTTTGTTGAAATGAGATAGAGACAAATATGTGTAAATTGACTTATTTATTGTATTGGATTTAAGTACATTTCATTTTTTGTTGTCTTTTTTTTACTAATACTATCATTTTTTGTAGAAAACAATGAGTAGGTGACACGGAGAGTTTTGTCACATTGTTGTTTGTAGATTTCTACTAAACTTGGGTAATACATGGAAAGTTTCTTATTTTGTTACCTTGTAGGTGGATATGAAGTTCTGGAGATGTGGGTTTTATTGAAACATATGTGGAACCATAGGCTAGGTAATTATATATATATATATATATATATATATATATATATATATCACTGCACACGTGCCTTAGTTTTCGAAATCGCAACACCATTATCTCACACCCTTATCGAACTGTTTTAGTCGTTTTATGTTTCACAGCGCTTAGTATTACGCTATTATTGGGTTTGGTTTAGATATATCCCACCGTACCCCATGTACATCTATGTTTCTTTCTTACACGCTAACTATTTATGTTCCATGCCAATCGATTCATGTGCCATTTGTAAGGATATACTTATAGTTGGTAATGTAATGATGGGGGGAGCGTATGAAGTGTCGTGGATTTTTTCATATAAACACTCCCAAGTTTATTGTTATCTTTGTCATTTTTTTAACTACGTCTCTCTCCCCTCTTATTGGGTCAGTCCCTCTATTTTATTTGGAATTTACAGATTATGCACTGAATATATTTTATATAGCTTTAACTCCATTAAGTTTACTCTACGTTCGGTCAATTTAATACTTGGTTTCTTTGTTGGTTCCAAAATTCCAGTTTTTAAAATTTTCAAACCTAGAGATTAAAAGCTTAAAAGGCTATGCATTGCATAATTCCATTTATACTAGCAAGTTCTTATTTTGTAAGTTGAGACTAGACATTTATGTTGGTAAGTTCTTATCTCTCGCTTCCCCTTCCAAGGGAAAATACAATTACTATAGACCTTTGATAATAGCCTAAGTTTAAGACAAAATGCTTTAGTTAGAATTTTGACTGCTTGTATAATGTTATATGACTATTTGTAGTTTCTAGAAACATATAATTTTGATTTGTAGATGCTTCGATTTATTTTGTTAATCTACATAATGTTATATGAATGTTATAGTTTTTAGGAAACATATAAGTTTGATTTGTAGTATGCACTAGAAAATTAGTATCCGATGTTTTTTTAGTTGTAAACATTGACAGGAAGTATGGGTAAGATATAGGCAATGTAGATGTATTCATTGAACTAATGCTATGTTGTAGTTGTATTCATTGAATTACTGCTACGATGTCTCTCTAAAGTTGTGCAATGCTGGACAAAAGGTGATGTATTCATTGAACTACTTCTATCCTATGTATTCATTGAACTATCGATATTCAATGTATTCATTTTTTAATTGAACTACCTTCGATTCGTGCTGCCAATGTCGAAAAAAAGGTGCTTTGAACCTTGAAGAAGACATCAGGTATGAAGTATGCTTATCAATTATGTAGTATTATTAACGTTTTATTTTTATCAAGTGTGCTTATTTTTATCCAACTTATACTTATTCTTATCAATTTATTCTTATTCTTATTTTTATCCAACATTTTATTTTTATCAAGTATGAGTTATAAAGTATGCTTATGCTTATCAAGTATGATTATAAAGTATGCTTGAAGAAGACAACATGTATATAGTATTCTTAACGTTTTGCAAATGGTTTCGCTGTACTTGAAGATCTAGGTCACGAGCGAACCCCATTGTCAGTTAGTTCCATTATCTTTTCTTACGGAGGATTATTTTCATTGACACACGATTAGTTTTTTTTTCATTTTATTCTACCAGGAAAATTTAGAAACCTTCATGATGCTGAAAATTGTGAAGTCATTGTATTGTTGGATATTACGAAGTGCCTTTATGATGTCATTTCAAGAATAAACATGGTTTCTGAGGAAGTTTTCCACTTGGGACGATCAAGTTGGACATGCTTATTGGTACATGGCCTGCTTGCTGAATATAAAGAGTACGCTTTTTCATAACGGATAAAACGTCCAATTAGCCTACAACATTATCATGGGGAGAGTAGGTCTGAAGAACTTTGAGGCAGTGCCATCTACGGTAAATTAATGTTTGAAGTTCCCAACTAATTTCTAAGTGGGAGTTGTGAAAGGCAATCAGAAAGTAGCTCGGGAATGCTACTATTCATCTGCTGAACTGGAAGAAGCCAAGAAGAAAACTACTACGTATCAAGTGGATGAAATCGAAGATGTAGAGATTGAAACCTTGGACCCTAGAGATGAATCTCAGCTCATGAAGGGTCAGGTTATGGAAGCTAAGGAGGATATCATTCTGGACGACGAACGCCTAGAACAAAGAACTCAAATTGGTGCCTCATTAGACTTATCAATAAAGCAGGAACTGGTGGCATTTATAAGCCACAAAAAGAAGACTTTTGCATGGAGTCATGAATACATTCCAGGGATAGACCCGACTTTCCTATGGCATGAGCTCAATGTTAGTAAGGAGGTTAAGCCAGTGAAGCAGCGAAAAAGAGTATTCAGCCCAGAGAAGAACCAAGCCATACAGGAAGAAGTAGATAAACTACAGAAAGTCTCTTTTATTGAGGACGTCAAGTATCCCGATTGGCTAGAAAATGTTGTGATGGTAAAGAAGAAAAATAATAAGTGGAGGATGTGTGTGGACTTCACTGATCTTAATAAAGCCTTCCCAAAGGATCATTTTCCTTTGCCCCGAATTGACCAGCTGGTGGATGCTACATTGGGGCATGAGTTGTTGAGCTTCATGGATGCTTATTCTGGTTATAACCAGATTAAGATGAAACCAGAGGACAGGGAAAGTACCTCTTTAGTTACCCCAAGGGGAACTTATTGCTATAATGTTATGCCTTTCGGACTTAAAAATGCAGGTGCAACATACCAGTGACTAATGAATAAAGTGTTAGAGAAGAAAATCGGTCATAACATGGAGGTTTATGTTAACGATATGCTGACAAAGAGAAAGAAAGATGTTGATCATTTAGTTGACCTTGGCTAGACTTTTGATCAGCTAGAGAAATATTAAATGAAGTTACATCCCACCAAATGCATATTTGGAGTACGAGAAGGCATGTTCCTTGGGTATATTGTTAATCAATGAGGCACTGAGGCGAACCATGAAAAGATAAAGGCCCTACTGGAACTAAGATCTTCAGGTACGAAAAAGGAGGTGCAAAGTCTTACAGGACGGGTCGCAGCACTTAACAAATTTTTTTCACGAGCAACAGATAAATGCCTTCCATTTTTCAAAACACTTCGAAAAACTTTTGAGTGGAATGGTGAATGCGAGGAGGCCTTTCAAGAGTTGAAGAAATAACTGGGGACACCTCCATTGTTATCTAGGTCGGTGATGGGAGAAAGACTATACTTGTATCTGGTAGTGTCAGAGAACGCAGTTAGCTCGGCGTTGATAAGAATGGAAGACGGAGTACAAAAACTGGTCTATTACACCAGCAAGGCCTTCCGAGGAGTAGAGATTAGATATTCGAGGTTGGAGAAGTTGGCACTAACACTGATGGAAGCGAGCAGAAGGATAAGGCCATACTTTCAAGCCCAAACTATAGTAGTGTATACTGATATGCCATTAAGATAGGCTCTGGATAAACCAGAGAAATCGAGAAGATTAATGTATTAGGTGGTAGAACTTGGTGAATATGACATAGTTTATGAGCCTAGGTCATCACTTAAGGGGAAGGCAGTAGCGGACTTTATTATGGAGTTCACTTACTCTAACACATCCAAAAAGCAGTAGCTTAATGCAGACCAACCCGTGGATGTTGTAGGATCATCTAAGAGAATCCTCGATTAACTTCCATTAATAGATCGACAGGAGGCAATAGACAACGATCAACGGGAAGTGTCGGGTAATTGGCCAAGGATAGGAGAAGATAAAAGGAAGTATCAAATATTCCATCGAGGAACTCTGTCTGACTAAGAATTTGATAATGATATACCTGTGTAGAATTTACACGTGGATGGATCTTCGTGTGCCACGGGTAGTGGAGCAGGAATAATCTTAAACAGTCCTGATGGAGTTTATATTAAGTATGCTCTACGTTTTAAATTTAACGCTTACAACAATGAAGCTGAATATGAAGCTATGATCGTGGGTCTTAGTTTAGCCAAAATATGAATGCAGAGCAGGTTATCATATTCAGTGATTCACAATTAATTGTAAATCAAATTCTGGGGTTGTACGCAGCGAAGGGAGAAATAATGTCCAAGTATCATGCAAAAGCTATGGAGGTTGTATCAACTTTTGCCACAGTCTAGTTGATCAGAATACCAAGATTAGAAAATGCAAGAGCTGACGCCCTAGCTCGTCTGGCCTTAGCAACATGCACCGAGCTACGAAGAACTATCCCAATAGAGGTTCTGGCGGATCGGAGCATAGACGAAATTTTAATGGTGAACTTCATTACCGTTGACTTAGGTCCATCCTGGATGGACCCCATCAGGGCCTATATCAAAGAAGGGATTATGCCAACTGACAAACTAGCAGCAGAGAAACTAAAATTTAAAGTTGCTTATTACGTACTAACCAATAGTATTTAGTATAAAAGAGGCATTGTAGAAGAACTGCAGAGATGTGTGCATCCTCCGAAGTAAACGATTTGATTGTAGAGGTTCATGAAGGCTCTTGTGGAGCTCATATATCTTGTCGAACGCTTTTGTAGAGGATAATGACACATGGATATTACTGGCCAACGATGAGAGCTGATTGTGCAGCTGACGCTAAGAAGTGCGATAAATGCCAACATTTTTCTTCCATCTGAAGAACTCCCCAAGCATTGTTAACGCCCATTACGTCCCCTTGGCCATTTGCCATGTGGGGTATATATCTGGTCGGGCCACTTCCAATTACCAAAGGGAGATTTAAATATCTAGTAGTTGCTGTAGATTTTTTTTCCAAATGGGTGGAAGCTGAACCTCTCATTGACATGATGCATGATAGGATCTATCAGTTTATTTGGAAGAACATTATTTGCAGATATGGTCTCCCACATGCATTCATTACTGACCATGGAACCCAATTTGACAATGAAGAGTTTGCTGTAGCACCAATCCAATGTATTGAAGATCCATTATGCACCAGGCCATCCCCAAAGCAATGGTCAAGCTGAGGTAGCGAACAGAACTCTGCTGAATGGTTTGAAAAAATGGCTTGATGATGCAAAGGGAAACCGGATTAACGAGCTACACTCTGTGTTGTGAGCTTATTGCACCACACCACGAATAGCAACTGGGGAGTCTCCGTACATGTTAGCCTTCGAAAGTGAAGCTGCCATACCTGTTGAGTTGGGTCTACCCACCCATAGGGTCCTTAATTTTAATTCCCCTGTAAGTGACTTGATGAGATGATTAGACCTGGATATGCTCGAAGAAGTTAGGAAAGATGCAGCGATTAGGAATACAACATACCAACAACGAACATCCTTGTTCTACAACAAAAGGTTAAAGAAGTGCGAATTGAAAGAGTGGGATTATGTGTTGAAGAAGGTGATCCAGAAGAACAATAAACTAGAGGCTAACTGACATGGACCTTACAGAGTAACTGAAGTTGTTTGTCCTGGGACATACAGAATTGAAACATTGGAAGGGGAAGAATTCAAGAATGCTTGGAATGCAGAGCATCTGCGCAAGTATTATCAGTAACAACTCATGTGTAACACATTTCTTTCAATATGAATAAAAGTGATATTTTGCCCATTTCTCTCTTTTGTTAAATTTTTTTTTGAGTATTCGTGCTACACACTTCACAAACCAGATCAACAACCACCAACTTCGGTTGGTCGGCAATTCAGCAACCACCAACCCCGATTGGTCAGTAAATAAAAATCACATAAGGAAAAAGATTATTTGATCACGGGTGATCTCAAGGGACACCCCAAATTAGTCAAGAAGATGGGTGACCTCCCGGGGCATCCACTGTCTAGGCAACAAGGTAATCCTGGCGTGATTACTACAACTAAGCAGTAATATGGGATGCAAATCATTCCATTGCTTAGGAATAAAGAGTGACAAGTCACTATAATCAGACAACAAATGGGACAAGTTCCATTGTCTAAAATAAGAAAGGACATTTCGTCCTTCTATATATATATATATATATATATTCACCAGCGAATAACTGATACATTCTACAAAAGTATTTTCAAGAAAATAAATTTGCGCAGCGAATAAATCTTTCTTCATTAAAACCAATAAGATTACATACGAAATGAAATTGATTTTCATTATATACAAATGTCCTATTCCATGGGTTTTTTTCCTTCTTCTTTTGATACAGGTTCCATCCCAGCTGGAGGATCATCTAATGCATAAGGAGAGTATAAAATTCATATCTCGCAGCATTCTGACATTAATTATGGATGGTCGATCAAGTAGATGCTCGAGACGAGATATCTCAAAATCAGAATGAAGACTATAATCACCAAGATACTTGGAAATCAGGCATCGAGGAATAGCACGAGAAGGAATCCAACTAAGATCAATCTTAAAAGGAAGCATGGGCAAATCAAGTACTCTAGGCTCATAATAATCCCATAAAAAGTGTCCTTGCTCCAGTTTCAGCACACACATAGCATTCAACCATCCTTGCTTGTACCCCTCGTTATTTGACTATTGCAACCGAGCATCAAGATGATACAGAGCTTCGTTGTATCCTTCGATCCAAACCTCTCTAGGCTATTTGTGAAATTGATAAGTCAATATTTCAAGCTACTCGTGGAGCTTCTTCACCATAATCTCTATACTTTCCAGCGCATAACTCTGATTGGAGAGTTGGCCGGTAAAACTCTAAATTTTTGTAGACATTTTTGCCAAATCCTAATTCTTCCCTGTCAATTGAACGGCTTGATTTTCTAAGGCCAATTGACTCCTCGTCTTCTCAATATTAACCTGACTAGCCCTTGCTCGCCCACGGGAAGAAGCCCTAGCTCTTTCGCGAGCAGGTGCGAAAAATCCATCTTATTTCAAAGTCTCTAACTCTTCCCTTAAGGTAGCGTTTTCGATTTCTAAAAAGGAAAACCTTCATCAGTGATGGGGATCAAGGTTCCCGAAGAAAAGGAGGCAACAGATTTGAGTTGTTTCACTTCCTCTTGCAATGCGATATTCTCTTGCTCTAGGAGCTTGGCAATGTTTCTATGCTCTTCAATCTCAAGATTTAACACACTTTCCTTTTTCTCATGGGCTGAAATGTACTTGTCATAACCCCTATTAGCACTTAATTGTTGATACTTTTTCTCATAACCTTGATGCGAAAGTGTAGTAATCTCTTTGTGTTGAAGTTGAAGTTCCTCGATCATGCCTTGAAGGTCTTCAATCATTTCATAATAGGCCACATTGTTGGCTACAACACGATCAACTAGACACTTCAAGTATTGGTAAGCATCAATTGCTTATTGAGAGGCATTAAATTCGAGAATGTCTATTATTTGAGCCTCAGTAAAATCTTCATGACCATCTTTGAAATAATCGTTGCATTTCTTCATCAACTCTGTATCATTAGCTGATAAAAGTTCCATCCTATCCATTAACTAGCAAGGAGAAAATAAAATGCATTAACAATGATACAAGACATGTCATAGAAAGATGCGAGATAAATAACAAAGGTTCATTCTTATTCATCATACAAAAGGAAAATACATGCCAAGTTACAACTAAGGAAAAAAGAAAATAACATGAGAAACGAACAACTTTACTCCTTCCCCTTATTCACTACAATATCTTCAGTTGGTTTAGAGGGAAGAGCAGGTTGTTCGAAAGAAAGAGCAGGTTGCTCGGAAGGAAGAGCAGGTTGCTCAGAAGGTAGTGCAGGTTGCTCGGAAGAAGTTCTTGACTGATGAACTTTCTCGGGAGGTGGAGAAACGACAGTAACGGGTACTTTCTCTGCTACCATCATAGAAGACTCATCAGATGGGGCTTCATCTTCTTTTTCTTCGCCGATGACAGGAGGAGGGTCATGAGTATGTCTCTGAAATAATTCAGAATCATCCACAATTTTTAATTCTTTCAAGGCTGCAACCCATCCATCCCTAAAGTATTTTAGGCTGGCATATTCCATCTGGCAAGTAATGGCAGTTAAAGCCTTGTTCCATCCTTTATCCCAGCCCAAACTAAAAGAGTTCTTTACAGCAGTTTTCCTCTTCACTTTCTCCAATGAAGCGTGTTCCTCGGCAAGCTTCACTTTTTCTTTCAGCTCTTTCTTACGTCGTTCAACCTCTTTAAGCTTCGCCTCCACCTTTTTGGCAGATGTCAAGTTATCCTCAAGATATTTCTTACGTCGTCCAACCTCTTCATGCTTGCTATCAATGACCTTCAATTTATTTCCCAACTCTTTAGAATCACTTATAGCTTGATCTCGAGTGGTCTTGATAGATTGAAGTTCATTCTCCCAAGCAGTTTTTTATTCCTCGTACTTCTGACGAGATTCATTCAAAGAGAGGGATAGACCAGTAAAAGCCTCTTCCGCCCCACCCCACCCCCCACCCCGAGGAAGTGGAAGCCCTGATAGCTTCATCTTTCTTCAAGATACCATTAAAGCAAGCTATAAACTGAAAAAGGAAAGAATTCAACTCAAAATATGAATGCAATATGTAGAGACGAGGAAGTAATAAGGATGAAGATACTTACTGACGCAATATGTTGGGCGGCTAAATCAGTGAGCTTCTCCCGAGAAAGGGAATCCTCGGCAGCTCGATGTTCGGAAAGGACCCAAGATTTGATCAAGTCCGTAGCCGAACTTGGAGCGACAAGAACTGGTGCTTTAGCTATCGAAGGACCCCCAATATCAGAAGGATGAGCAACAGTTTTTGCAGGTCTTTCAGCAAGACCTCTTCTTAGTCTCTTTAGAGGAGCACTTTCAATCAAATGTGCAGCCTCTTCTTGCGTAATAGTAACACCTTCAATCAAAGGTGCTTCCTCTTTCAGAACAACTGGGGGCTTCTTACCCACCTCATTCACAGTTGTAAAGGTTACCTTAGATGGAGCAATGTCCATTTTCTTCGTCCCCTCAGTTGGGACATCCACTTTACTTTACTTTGCCACATTAACACCAGGGGCATCTTTGACAAAGAACTCAGGCATCCTCCTTTTCTTCATCATCAAATCAACAATGGAAGAATCCAAATCAGATGAGGAATCACCAAAACTTGCCCGAGACGTTGGTGGTTGATCAAGATCGATTACTGTAGGAGATGCAATAGGACGCACGATGAAAGACAAGGTGGTGTTTTTGTACCTCAACAAATAAGAAGCAACTCTAATATGCTCCCCAACCACTGATTGATGCAAGCTCCAGATAAGTTTTAAATCTTTTATGTTAACGTCAATCTCTTTTGGGGGCTTCCTTTTACTGTCAGTTGTAATAAACAAAATTAATGCCAGTGACGCATTTTTTCAAACATGAAGAAAGCTAAATTCAAAAACTAAAAACAACCTATCCCATTGCCATAAAGAGGACATATAGGACCTTGGTACACATCATTTCCATTTAATGGGGGATGTTGCCAATTTTTCATCACAACCCCATGATCAAAGTAATCCCTATTGGCTTCGGGAACATTGACAACTAAAGCTCTATTCGAAAACCTAGTTTTCAAATAAAAAGTAGTGTCACTGGTAACCCATCTACAACAAAACATAATTTCAGGAATTCCGAAATGGGTTCCATGAATTTGATTCAACCTATATACGCCATTAACTACCCTCCATGTATTTGGAGCTACCCTTGCAGGTACAATATCAAAATATTGGCAAAACTCCAAACACAAGGGATTTGACGGGAAAGAAAAGCCACACTCCGCTATAAAAAGGGAGGGAAACCAATGTCCCTCCGCCAGAGAAAACAAGTCAGAAGGACAAGAAATCTCCTCCAAAATAACCAAAGAGGGAATTGAAAAATCAGCCCGAAATTTATCTAAAGATTCAACAAGGTAAAACATGATGACTAAAGCAAAAGAAATATGAAGGAAGAAAATCTTATAGAAAACAGAGAAATCTTCTAATGACGGACGACGGAAGGACGACAGTACGAAATAGAGAGAGAGAAAGTTAAGAGTTCAAAAAATATGGATGTGAAAAGTACAAAACGTTGGGATTTCTGTCGCTCTTAAATACCTTGTATCGAGAAAAGAGAAAAGAAATGATTACCGGGAAAGACGTTTGCGTTTCCAACAATTAAATCATGAGAAAGGTGCAAGTGTTGAAGCGGCTGCTAAAAATTCAAAATATTTACAAGTTTGCCATTACGCGCTCAAATGGAAAGAAATACAATAAAAATGACCCAAGTGTTGAAGATCTATAATCCAGCCATCTTTTAGGCAAAATGTTCCACACTTTCTTATTTAACTTCAATAGTGAAACATTGGGGGGGGGGGTCTGTTGATACAAAAATTAGTCAGCTGACATGGACCAGTTAGAGAAAGACATGTGTCATCCTATGTGGCAAATACATACTTTCACCGAGCTACTCAGGCGTTCCGAGCTACTTAAGCGTACTGAGCAACTTAGGCGGTCCGAGCTACTTAGCATGCGGAGCATCTAGCCAAGAAAACCAAAAGAGAACTACACATTCAATGAACATCAGATTTAATGCGCATTATTATTGTACAGATGTATGTCTACTAGAGGACAGCACGTTACCTTTTCATATGTATAGCCTCAAGGCTATAAATACATTGTAACACAGTCATAAAGGGGACTTTTTGATCTCTTGAAAAGCCCATTATCAAGATTCAAGGCAGATAATCAGGAATACAGCAATAGTGGATGTAGGAAATTTTGATAGTCGGACCACTTTAAAAATTTATTGTCTTATTTATTTATTCATTGTTATCTGTGATTAATTAATTAGATTGAATCTAGTTTTTTACATCAACAATAAGTTTACTCATTTTTATTTTTAAATAATAATTTTAATAAAAAATCTTTTAGATAACTTTTATTTTTAAATAATAATTTTTTTAAAAAATCTTTTTTATAACTTTTAGTTTTAATAATAAATAATAAATATTTTTTTAACATAACATGAACACAATCCAAGTCAAAGAGGCGGGAAATGACACGTAATATTATTTTAATTTATTTACAAAAACGAAAACACGACTGAATAAAAATGCAATACGATACGAAATATTTTTTTACAAAATACAAATATGACCAAGTAAAAGCGATACAATAGGATTTTTTTTCCAAACCCAAATAATAAGTTTTTTTACCAAATACAAACATAGTTAAAATGCGACACAATACGAAATCTTTTTTTATCAAGATGGCAAAGTAAAAGCAACACAACATATTTTGTGTTTGTGCTCGGTAAAAAAAATTGTGTTTGTCTTTGGTAAAAAAAATTATTTGTGTTTGAAAAAAAAATTATTTGTGTTTGAAAAAAAAATTATTTGTGTCACTTTTGGTTCGCCATATTTGTGTTTCGTAAAAAAAAATATGTATTGTGTCGCATTTTAATTCGATCGTGTTCATGTTAGATAAAAAAAATAATATTTTGTGTCATGTCGCGTTCTTGAATCAAGTCATGTCGTGATATATTTGCGTGTGTTCTTATTAAGTTAACAAAAAATATTTTTCTTTTAGTTGAGTTTTAATTTGTTTGTCCTCATGTTAGGTAAAAAAAAATATGATTTATTGTCATGTCACATTTTATATGGTTCGTGTTCATTAAAAAAAAAATCATTGTAGCAACGGGTTTACCAAACACGAACACGACCCTCATCGCGTACAAAATCAGCCTATAACAATTACACCAACCACTCATTCAGTTACATTAGTGACACCGAAAATACTTAATCCCTTATCCATGTGTTGTGAAATGTGTTTTTTTTTAAACAGAAACACGATCAAATTAAAATCCCTCACAATACGACCAAATCTTTTTTTATTCGGTCGTGTTTCTGTTTTTGCAAATAAATTAAAATAATATTTCGTGTCATGTCGTGTTTCTGCTTTTTTTATTTTTTGAGATCTTTTTGCTGCTTTTTTATATTATTGGAAATATTTAATTTTATAAATTATTTTTGAAATATTTTTGTTCAAATGTTAATATTTATCCATATTTTTAGTAAAATTTGTAGAAAAAAAAATAATGATTGAATTAGAAAGGAGATGGAGATTTGTATTTTACTTGAAGAGGATGAGAGAGTTGAGGGTAAAATTGTAACTATAAAAAATTTTGAAGTATGAGAAAAAAAGGATGGAGTGATAATAGTTCTGCCCTACCATAAATGATTTGCTATATTATATTGGAGAAAAGGACAATCCTCATAAACATCCAGAGGAGAGTAACAATCAACAAGTTGGATCTCACAAAGTTAACAAGCACATAATTAATTTTCACTGCTAGAAATTGATAAGTTTTCGGATCTGCTACAATCGCCAGTTTCTTAACCCCAAGCACCATCGATAGGCGGTATATGTTTGGACACAAACTGGACGGTTTTCTGGGTAATCCAGTTGGAAAATATACGATCAAGCCCAATTTTCATTCCGGTAAAAAAATTCTGGTGGCCTCTTAGATCAGTGGTGTGGCAATAAATTCTAAAATGACGTTCTTAATCTGACCTACTACGTGGCTGCACCGACCAGTTACCTTTTCTAAATTAAAGATAGGTAAAATTGCAAATCCAAGTGGAAATCAAGGGTTCATTTTTGTCCCCCTTTTTATCTGGTCAATCATGCCAATCACGACCAAATTCTGTAAGTAATTCAATTCCCTTCAAACTTCGACCAAGGAATGGTGGCAAACGAGATACAGAAATCAAGCGAGGATCATCATCAATATTGTCAGAAGTCAGAAAATGCCATATGAAAAGTTTCACACATCAGTAACATCACCAAGTTCGAAAGTTTTCTCGATTACTGATCGGTGGCATACACTCTATTGTTGATCGGCACAAAGAAAATGAAGGTCGTCATCACTGTATTACAACATCGCCGGAGCTAAGAAGTTCTCATGGTTGGTCGGCCATACCCGTTCTCTTCTCGACGGTACTATTATTGACATCTCTCACAGTTTTTCATAGATTGGGACGGAGTCCGACCACCTATGACTGGTGGGCGGTAATAAATGAAGTCACATATGTATCTTATTGTTGGTCGGAGACAATTTTTATTGATCAAAAACATTTTTCTGTTGGTCGGAGACATTTTCTATACCAGACGTTGCACAAGTTGGCAATAGTGGTCAACCAATTTTTATTTGTTCAACGGGCCATTTTTGTTGGTTAGAAAAATCCATTGTTGATCGGTAGCGGGTACAACGCCAGAACGAAGCCTTCTCAAATATCCAACACGGATCTAATACTTGTCGGTAAGAAGAAGTAAGCTGATATTTCATTTGTTCGGCGTGGTCGGCACCTTTACTAGACCACTTTAACTTCACCACTCTTCATTGGTCCGCAATCACTGGACTATAGCACCAAATGACCGTTATCACTGATCGGACGAAACATAAATAAAATTTCTTAGGATCATGGTTTCAGACACGATGGTCAGCAGCGAAAAAGAAAAATGAGGACGGAATTTCTTTAAAGCTCATGGGTTTTAAATCTTTCTGACTTTATTAAAATTGTTGCTCTTAAATATTTTTGGTTTATCACAACAACTCATTAAATATTTTTTAAAACCAACTTATATTTAAATGTTTACTAGAGTTCAAATAATTTTACAAAAAAACTCTAGGCCTTACTGATAGCATCTATTTAATTAAATTTTTCACATATTCGACATAAAATATATTATTTCATATTTTAAAATTTATATTGTCTGATGTTAGAGAAGATACATATTATATGTTATTTGGATGAATAAATTATTCTCATGACTAATTGATTTATCCTCCACAGATGTTCGAGCAACTTATTAAATTCCACAGTTACAAGATTCAATCCCGACAAATGCTCAGACATATTTTTATGATATGCGAAATATTATCATTGCTCGGCACTATGCAATTTGCCTCGACAGATCAGCTAGGCACTATTAATTTTATTATTTCTCTGATATATGCTCAAGCACGATTCATTCTCTATTTGGACACATATTCTATATTCATCTCAGCAAAATATTTATTATCACATATTCAGCTCCGAGGAAATCTGCAACATTTATTATATTTTATCTCCAACAGATAGATGGTAGGTGTTGATGTAAAAAATTAGATCATATCTAATTATTCAATCACAGATAAATGAATGAGACAAAGAATTTTTAAAGTGGTTCACCCTTATAAGAATGGCCTACGTCCACTGTTATGGTATTGCTGATTGTATGGGAATTCTCGATTACAAGTTATTTCAAGAAATTTCGGTCCCTTTACAATGAAGATTGTACAATGTATTTATAGCCCTGAGGCTGTAATGTGAAAGGGTAATACATTAAATTATGTACATATGAAAGGGTAATACATTCAATGACCCTTAAGCGTATGCGTCTAAATGATAAGCATTTAATGAACAGTCAAACTGTTGGTTATCTTGCTATCAATGCTTTGTTCGAGGTGCATCTCGGACCGCCTGAGTTGCTCTGACCGCCTAAGCTTCTCGGTACTCAAGAGTTCCTCGGAGAGTTCTTGTGTCCTCGGAGCGTATGAGTTCCTCGGGGAATCAGTGTTCCTCGTTGTAGTATGCTTCCTCGGAGCATGTGAGTTCCTCGGAAGTGTTTGTTGTTGCCACGTAGATTGCCACGTGTCTTTACTTTATTGAGCCATGTCAGCAGACTAAATTTGGTATCAACAGAAGCCCCCAATGTTTCATAGTTCGAAATTTGAGGAGTGTGGAACATTCTTTCTCAGAATATGGTATCTTTAAATGGTCCTCCTGATTTTTAGGAGTGTTTCCCTTGTATTTATTTTTCTTTCCAAATTCATAGAATCAGGCTTTTTTGAATTTTTGTACTCGCTTCGATTGCCGCGCCCTTTTTGTCCTTCTAGCCGCCAGTAGCGTAATCGTTTCTTCTTGCTTCGATTGTCGCGCCCTATCTGTCCTTCTAGTCGCCGGTAGCGTAATCATTTCTTTTTGTAATCATTACTTTACCGTTTCCCAAGGTAGAGTATTTAAGCGTGATGATGCTGGAATTAGCACCACCAGATAAGGTGTTCTCAAGCTCAATCTAAGGACAACAATGGCAACACAATTATGTAAAGAAGTAAGAGAATGAGATGAGGAGAAGAGGAGAATACACCAGGATATAAGTGGTTCAGCCTAGATTGGCCTACGTCCACTGTGTGTGTGAATAATCTCACTGCAACAAGGCACTAATGGCCATGGATACAATCTCTTAAGCTTTCTCTCTCTTACTGTGTATATGGACAGAGTTTCAGCTAGGGTTGAATATTGGGGATCCTTTTGCAAGGTAGAGGATGACCTCTATATATTGTACCTAGGGGGTGTAATGTACCCCCCAAGCATGCAATGATCATGTGTGTGGTTACCTCACCAATGTGGGAGTGCCATCTTTCACTGTCACATGTAGAGAATGATGATGCAATATTCTCCCCATGTGTGGGGAATAATCTTTTTATAACTAATTTGTGTCCACGTGTCCTTATCCATATGTCAGCAGGTGCTCGGCTATCGCGTCTTGGGGTATGACCTCGGCCTTGGTGAGGCCGAGGTCGGTGAGTCTTGATATCTGTTCAGTCTGAGGATTCCATGGAGGTCTCGGCCTGATCCTAGCCGAGACAACAAATAGGGTCGGCCTGATATGAGGTTGAACTGGTGGCTTGATGAGGTTGCTGGTGACTTCTTACAGGCTCGGCCTATGTATGGCTGAGGTTTCCATTTCAAGGCATATGCGAGTGTTGTTGATCCTCATGACATCCCTTAGAGAGTCTCATAGTAGTGTTGGCCTGGGCCGACCTTGATATGGCCGAGGGGCGATATCGCGTGCCCCAGACTTGTCCAACGTCTGCCATGATCTCGGCCGAGGTTGGTGTCTCTAGGCCGAGGTTACACTTGGGGCATATCAATCACCCCTAGCCCTTAGTCATATGTGAGTGCAAGTGACTATGGGATTACTACGCCTCCGAGGCCTGTCTGTTACAAGCCACTACTTGCTTGACACTTGTCCATTGCTAGATCATGCTTGCTTGGTAGGCGTGTTCTGTCAACCGCCCTTTGGGGCTCCCAAGGTAATAATGGGCCTTGGGAGTTATGCCTGAGTATATAAGGGTTTTGAATCCTTCTTTCCCTCTTTCTTCTTCATTTCTTCATTTCAGCCGCTAGCGTTTTTGCAGTTCTCTCTCTCTAAAAAGATCTTGGTTCAAGGCATTTTGGTGGTGATTTCTCGCGTTTTCTCCTCTCTTCCTTACCATTTCATCCTCAGGTAAGGTTTTCCATACTTTTTCCTTCGTTTTTCCTGCAAGCACCCTTATTTTCGTACTTTTCGGCGAGTTTCTTAGATTTTCGGCGAGACCACCATAATTTCAGGCGAGCTTTTCTTGCCAAATTTAAGTAGTTTGATCTTTAGATTCCTTTGCTTTGTTAGCCAGTCTTGTTTATGACTTTTAGAGTTTAGGGTCCCCAAGTGTAGTGTCATCCTCTGATGCTCAGACCTTTATATCAGTTTCTTGAGGAGTTCCCTTCTCTTAGAGAGAAGACTTTAGAAAAAATTAGGCAAATAGAAAGAGCTCAGGAGGAGGCTCGTAGATCACGAGAGTTTCCCATTAGACCCCTATTTCCACCACCTCTGAAGGTGATATATCCTGACCCCCCGGAGAACTTCAATCAGACAGGGGTTCCTACTGATCCCACACCTATGTCTGAGTCTGAATCATCTACCTCAGACCCCATGTATGTGGATTCCTTTTAAGAGGCCATGGAATTCACACGTAGGCCTAATCAGGCCCCTGATCAGGCCGAGGTCTCTAGCCGAGCCTCGTCCCATAACCACTCAAGCACCTCAGGGTCTTCCTCAAAGGTTAAGATTCTTGAGCTGAGTGTGGCCATTCCACAACCAATTGATGCCATCCCTATGTCGGTTGTCACCAGGGCAGAGTTTGCTCAGAGGTTTCGGAGTCACCCATCAACATCTGCTCCGGCCGAAGTTGAGTTGGATAATGATGAGGTTGAGTCTAATGTCGATGTCTCTGAGGCGGCCGAGTACGAGAGTACTATTACTGAGGTAGACCTTCTATGCTTCAGATACCTGTATTCTATCATCCCCTCAATAAAACTTAGGAGACCTATGAGGGAAGAGAGGGCTTATCATGGCCGAGACGGAGAGATCTGTTTGTACGAGCAGATGTTCAAGTTGGGGTTCCATCTGCCCATTCACCCCCATTATCAGATCCATCCTCTCTTACATTAATTTGGCCCCCTCCCAGCTCTCTCCTAATGCCTGGAGAATCCTAATAGGGGCCATAGTATTATGAAAGGCCGTCTACCACTCAGACCTTCCAGTTCAAGTCTTTGTAGGATGTTACGTCCCTTCCTCGGCCAAAAATCATCCGAGCTACTACCATTTTTTAGCTCGGAGGCCTGAGAAGAAGTTGCTTCAGGTGACCCAGACTTCCAACCATAACTGGAAGCCTCGGTACTTCTTTGCCTCAGGGCCATGGGAGTTTGGCCCATGTGTTCCCTCGTTTCATCTGGAGCAGAGGATGCCCCTTAGGTGGGGTAAGGTCACCATGTCTACCAGGGCCGACCCTGGCCTAAGTCTTTAAAACCTCCAGAAGGTGAAAGCCCTTCAAGATCAGGGGGTAAATTGTCTATTTGTCAGGTTTGAACATCTGATGACTCCCCACTTCCTCTCTGGGACAGGTCTGGGTGGAAGTCCCCTTGCCGAGCTTGGTAAGCATTTTGGTTTTGCAAGTTTATCCTCTGCGTTTATTCATGTTTGATTATCTAACTCAGGTTTATTAATTTTTTTGCAGAGCGACCAAGGGACATTCCAGACGAGCTTTGGGATATGGCTGCACCGAGTTTGGCAAGACTTGCCAAGAGACCAGGTCTGAACGCTCCTCCCCCATCTCCCTCGGCCTCCAAGCCCCCGACAAAAAAGAAGAGGGCTCCCGAAGATCATGCCCCTGAGGATCAGAGGCCGAAGAAGAAGACCACTCAAGATGCTATCCCTATCTTTTCGGCCGACATACTGTTGGCTCGTCTGGATCAGTTGAAAGCATGGTCGGCCAAAGTATGCAGGCTCTGGATGCCATCTGCTCTGTAATGACCGAGGCTGACAAGAGATTCTACAGGGCTATGGACACCTCCTTGCTGGTTGAGTTCGGCCTTCACAGAGCCGTTCAGGTATGATTTGGTCCTTCATTGCAAATTCTTCCAAGTGTAACATCTGATTCTTCTTCAACTTACTCATGATTACTAAATATACAGGGCTTGATCGCTATGTACCATCTATCGAACTGGACTCTGAGGAAGTTGCCTCTCATCCAAAAGGGGCAAGAGGCCGAAAAAGTCCAGGGTGCTCTGAACGCAGAGATTGAGCACCTCAAGTCTGAGCTTAAGGGCTTTGAAGAGAAAGTGAAGGGGTTGGAGAGGGACATCTCCCATCTTGGCAAGGATCATGCTGTCGTACTGAAGGCTAAGGACGACGTTCTTCAGCAAAAGGTCAACTCGGCTGTCAGGGCCGCCCTTGAGGACGCCTCTGGGAAGATCATTGCTGACTACAAATCCTCTGATGAGTTCATGGGGTTTGGCTTTGAATACCTTAAAAGAGGTATCAAAACCACTACTAAATGGGCTGACATCAGAGAGAGAGAGGCCGGCACTTTGAAGGCCTCTGACTTCGTAGGTCTCGTCTTTGCTGATCCTCAGTTTGCCCAGGCCCTTCAAGAAGTTGAGGAAGAGGCTGCTTCTCCTGCCGAGACTGCTACACTGGAGGTCACCGAGGTTGGAGGGGCAGACCCTTGTGATGATACGACCAAGGTGACTAACCAAGCCGAGGGTGTCAACGTTCCCCCCTCAGGCCCTTAGGATATTTTGATCATTGTTTGTAACATTAACTGTACTGTGGAACTTTTGTCTGTAATCATTGAACATATAATTTCTGAATATATATATCAACCTATGATAAGGACCCTCTTCACTTTCTTTTCATTGAATGTCATGTGATTCTTTTCATTCTTAGTTCCATTGTTATGGTGTCTGCTAGAAATAAATTTTCAATGAGCTTCAACCTCTGAAGCCCGCTTTCTAAGGGTGTCTTTGCAATGGTCTTGTTTAAACTCAACCAATGGTTCAACACTCAGACCTTGTCACCAATGTTTGGCATTATGCAGGTTTGAGGTCATTACCTAAGAGGTTATCCTTATAATGAATTTCCCCAAATTAATGATGTTAAGGGTTTGAGGTCATGTCATTATGGTGTCTGACCTCAAACCTCGTCACCACTAAATGGTGTTATGAGGGTCTGAGGTCATCACCTAAGATGTTATCCTCATAATAAATGTCACCAAATTAATGATGTTAAGGGTCCGAGGTCATCTCATTATGGTGTCTGACCTCAGACATCGTCACCACTGAATGGTGTTATGAGGGTCTGACGTCATCACCTAAGAGGTTATCCTCATAATGAATTTCACCAAATTAATGATGTTAAGGGTCTGAGGTCATCTCATTATGGTGTCTGACCTCAGACCTTGTCACCAAAATAATGATGTTATAAGGGCCTGAGGTCATTACCTAAGAGGTTATCCTCATTATGAATGTCACCAAATTAATGATGTTAAGGGTCTGAGGTCATCTCATTATGGTGTCTGACCTCAGACCTCATCACCAAATTAATGATGTTATAAGGGTCTGAGGTCATCACCTAGGATGTTATCCTCATAATGAATTTGACCAAAATAATGATGTTATAAGGGCCTGAGGTCATTACCTAAGAGGTTATCCTCATTATGAATTTCACCAAATTAATGATGTTAAGGGTCTGAGGCCATCTCATTATGGTGTCTGACCTCAGACCTCATCACCAAATTAATGATGTTATAAGGGTCTGAGGTCATCACCTAGGATGTTATCCTCATAATGAATTTCACCAAATTAATGATGTTAAGGGTCTGAGGTCATCACCTAAGATGTTATCCTCATAATGAATTTCACCAAATTAATGATGTTAAGGGTCTGAGGTCATCTCTTTATGGTGTCTGAGCTCAGACCTTGTCACCAAATTAATGATGTTATAAGGGTCTGAGGTCCTCACCTAGGATGTTATCCTCATAATAAATTTCACCAAATTAATGATGTTAAGGGTCTGAGGTCATCACCTAAGATGTTATCCTCATAATGAATTTCACCAAATTAATGATGTTAAGGGTCTGAGGTCATCTCTTTATGGTGTCTGAGCTCAGACCTTGTCACCAAATTAATGATGTTGTAAGGGTCTGAGGTCATCACCTAAGAGGTTATCCTCATAATTAATCTCTGATTTAAGAATGAAGAAAGAACTGTCATGGGAACTGATCTCTTATTAATAACCTCTTCACAATAAGATGGTACATTTACATAAAACTCTATGCAACATCATATGTAATATCTCTTTAGGTGGTCAGCATTCCATGGGTTAGTGAAAGGTTCTCCTTCTAGGTTTTCTAGCCCATAATTGCCAGGCACAACCTCTTCTGTTACTTTATAGGGGACATGCCAGTTTGGGTGAAGCTTATTTGCCTTCTGTAGGGTCTTCTTTAGCACTAGGTCTTCCACTACAATGGGTCTTAACTTCACCCTCTGGTTATATAATTTCGCTGCCCTCAGCTGATAGGCTGCTTTTCTGACCTCTGCATCTTCTCTTCTTTCTTCGATAAGATCTAGGTCTAGCCTCCTCTTTTCCTCATTGTTGTCAGGGTCGTAGGTCTGAATCCGATGAGTTGGGAGTCCTACTTCCGTTGGGATGACGACCTCTGAGCCGTGTGCCAGCATGAATGGGGTTTCTCATGTTGGTGTTCTTGTCGTGGTTCTATAGGCCCACAACACAGCGTAGACCTCTTTAGTCCATCTTCCCTTCGCATCTTCTAACCTCTTATTGATTCCGTCCAAGATAGTTATGTTTGAAACCTCAGTCTGACCATTTTCCTGAGGTCGATCAGGAGATGAGAAGAACTGCTTAATCCCTACTCTTAGGTAATACTTTTCTAAGGAGGAGTTCTTGAACTGGGTCCCATTATCCGAGATGAGGGTGTTTGGGAGACCATATCTGCATATGATATTCCTCCAAATGAACTGGAAGGTCTTCTTCTCTATGATTGTTATCATCGGCTCTACCTCCACCCACTTTGAGAAGTGTTCAATGGCAACTATCAAGAATCTATAGTTGTTGATAGCTCTTGGAAGAGGTCCTACTAAGTCAATTCCCCATATCGCAAATGGCCATGGAGAAGAGATTGACGTCATAGGCTGATGGGGTTGATGAGGGATAGTGGCAAACCTTTGACATTTGTCGCACCTCTTCATATAGTCTGCAGCGTCCTTGGACAAGGTCGGCCACCAGTAACCCTGAGTGATGATCCTCTTGGCCAAGGTCCTTCCCCCTATGTGGCTAGAGCAAGAACCCACATGAACCTCCTGTAAGACCCGGGGAACTTCCATGGGATGTACACATTTGAGGAGAGGCAATAGAAACCCCTTTTTGTACAAGATGTCTCCTACCATTGAAAACTTGGCAGCCATGTATCTCAACTTTCTCCTTTCTAGCTTGGACTCAGGCAGCTCTCCCTCTCTTAGGTATCTGATGAGCGGGTCGATCCATGAGTCTCCTATGTTCAAATTGAGACAAGGGCTACATACCTCGTCTTCCTCGATGGTTGCCTTTCCTAAGACCTCGATCGGAATGGTCCTTCCCATATCTGTTTTCATTGCCGAGGTCAGCCTTGCCAATGCATCAGCGTGGTTGTTACTTAGTCGAGGCATTCTCTTCAGTTTTGCTTCTTCAAAATATTCTAACAACCTTATTACCCTCTTTAAGTACTTGGCCATCCTTTCGTCTTTGGACTTGTATATCCCCAGTACTTGATTGATAACCAACCTTGAGTCGCTATGGAGTAGGATTCGCCTTACTCGAAGAGTTGTTGCCAATAAGAGACCTGCTATCATGGCATCATACTCAGACTCGTTGTTTGAGGCCTGGAAGTTGAATCTCAAGGCGTATTCAATATTGGCGCCATCTGGAGCCGAGAGTATTATCCCCGCCCCGCTTTCGCTATCACAGGAAGAGCCATCAATGAAGAGGCTCCAGACAGTTGTTTCTAAGGAGAAGACCCCTTCTATCATAACTCCTTTCTTGAAGAGGTATCGATCCTCTTCGTTCTCTTCTATTATGCTCCAGGTTTTGCCTGAGATGACCTCTTCCCAATCTCAAAAGAAGTTCGGTGCCGTTTCTTCTGAATTTTGGAAGACACCACGGTTTGTCTCTTCGCCGTCATCTATGCCTTTCTCTATCTCGGCCTCTTCCCAGGTGAATTCTGCGACAAAGTTCACAAGGGCCTGCCCCTTGATGGCTATCCTAGGCTGGTAGGTAAGATCATATTCTCCTAGTTTGATGGCCCAGGTCATCAATCTCCTGGACTTCTCAGGTTTGTGCAGAACCTGTCTTAGTGGGGAGTCGATGAGGACTACCATGGAGTGAGCTTGGAAGTAAGTCTTCATTTTTCTTGAGGCATGTATTAGGGCATAAGCCAACTTCTCCATACGGGGATAATTTTTTTTAGACCCCTGAAGGGCCTTACTGTTGAAGTACACAGGCCTTTGGATCCCATCCTCTTCCTATATGATGGCCGCGCTGATGGCTGATACAGAGACTGCCAGATACACAAACAACCTTTCTCCTGCGATGGGCCGACAGCAATAAGGGAGACCCTAAGTAGGACTTTAGTTGGTTGAAGGCTTTTTCACTCTTCGTCCCATTAGAAGTCCTTTCTTAGAACTTTAAAGAATGGAAGACATTTGTCCGTTGCCCTAGAAACAAACCTGTTAAGGGCAGCCACTCTTCCCGTGAGTCTTTGGACATCTTTGATACTCCTAGGAGTCTTCATGTCGAGTAATGCCTTGATTTTCTCAGGGTTCGCTTCAATTCCCATCTGGTTAACGATGAACCCTAGGAACTTCCCAACTCCTACTCCGAAGACACACTTTGCTGGGTTGAGTTTCATTTTGTACGAGTCCATAACATCGAAGGTCTTCTCAAGGTCCGCTACGTGAGTACAAGCTTTCAAGCTCTTCGTTATCATATCGTCTACATACACCTCCATGGTCTTACCTATTTTCTCTTCGAACATCTTATTGACAAGACGTTGATACGTTGCCCCTGCATTTTTCAGACCGAAGGGCATCACTTTGTAGCAGTACGTCCCTTTGTCAGTAATGAAGGTTGTCTTCTCAGAGTCTTCAGCATCCATGAAGATTTGGTTATAGCCTGAATAAGCATCCATGAAGCTCATGAGCTCGTGCCCCACCGTCGCATCCACCATCTGGTCTATCCGAGGTAATGGATATTTGTCTTTTGGGTAAGACCTGTTCAGGTCAGTGAAATCCACACACATTCTCCACTTCCCATTGGCCTTAGGCACGATGACTGCATTTGAGACCCACTACGAATAGGTAACCTCTCTTTGAACTCGGCCTCTTCCAACTTTTTGACCTCTTCCCGGATGACATCATATTTCTCCCTGGAGTAGACTCTTCGTCTCTGCTTGATCGGCTTGGCATCTCTGGTCACGTTGAGCTTGTGGCTCATCACCTCAGGGTCGATGCCAGGCATGTCTGCGTGACTCCATGCGAAGACACTCTGTCTCCTCCTGAGGAAGTTTATCAGCTCTTCCATGATTCCTGTCTCTAGAGTCTTACCGACTTGGATGGTTTTTTCCGACTCGTCCTCATTGAGGACGATGGATTCCACCTCTCTCGCGGCCTCTCCCTTCTTCAACTTTGTTTCATCTCTTTGGTGAAGAGTGTCGATGCTATAAGTGGTGGTTGCCCTCTTATGGGCTTCTCTCTTTGGCCGAGTTGAAGTAACACTCTCGCGCCGTGGTCTGGTCCCCTTTCACTTCCCCTACTCCATAAGGAGTCGGGAATTTTAGCATCTGATGGACCGTCGACGGCATAACTTCAAACTCTTTAAGGGCCACCCTTCCTATGATGAGGTTGTAGGCCGAGAAAATGTTCTCATCCATAACGAAAAAGTTTATCTTCTTGGTCAGCCTCTTAGGCCACTCATTACCCATCCGTACGTCCATCTCATATATGCCCAAGGGGTGGACCTTTTCGCCACTAAAGTCTATCAATGGGTGATGATAGGGCACCAGCCTTGCTCTGCTAAGACCTAGGCTCTTGAAGAAAGGCCAGAACATCACGGCTGCTGAGCTCCCCTCGTCTATGAGGATCCTGCGTCCGTCGCACCCATGCACCCTTGTTGTTATGACCAAAGGGTCATCATGGGGGGCTAAGATACCCTTGAAGTAGAGTCTGGAGAACCCTACTACGAGGGTGTCCATGTCTACCTTCTTCCTCTTTTGCACTGTGTCGGATGACGTTAGATTCACAACTTCAATCTTGGCCACTGACTTGGCCTCTGCTACATGAGCCTTCCTATCTGCTACTTCAGAGCCACCTCTTGTAAATCCCCCACATATGGTGCTAATACCAAAGGAGATAGTACCGACCCTCTTCACCGGGGTGCTGTCATCTTTTGGCGGAATATCCGGGTCGTCTTCATCATCTCCTTCTGAATCATCGTCTCTTCTGGCCGGGACATTGCCACGGCATCTGTCATTTCTTCTTTTCTTAGGGTCATCTCTTCCACCCTTTGGAGCCTTACCATCCACATACTTCCTCAGCTTTACAGATTTCAACATCTTCTCAATCTCATCTTTTAAAGCGAAGCATCTATCAGTGACATGGCCATGATCCTGATGGAACTCGCACCATAGGTTTTTGTTCCTCTTATATGGTGGGGCCTTCAGTTTCTCTAGCCATCTCAGAGTCCGGTCGGTCTTAATATCATTGAGGATGTGCTCGCAGCTTACAGTCAGGGGTGTATAATGAGCGAACTTGTCATCACCTGACCTCTTCCTCCCCTCTTTCTTGCCTTGGGACCTCACAGTGCCACCACAGTTCTCCTCCTCATACTAGGCGGCCATTGCCTCTTCCATATTCATTACTTTCCCTGTGGTTGCCAGCAGCTCCACCATAGTCCTAGGGGGGTCTTCCGCTAGTTTCCACAGTAGCTTCCCCTTCTGGAGGCCTCCTATAAGGGCGGTCATGGCTATGCTATCTTCATAATCTTCCACCTACAATTTCTCTTTGTTGAATCTTGCAATGTAGTCTCTTAAGCTCTCACCCTTAGCCTGCTTTACATACAGCAGGTGGGTAGTCTTCTTTTGAGGTCTCATCCCAAAGCAGAAGTTGTGGATGAATCGCTCAGCCAAGCCTTTGAAGTTCTCAATTGAGTTCTTAGGAAGAGAGGTGAACCAACTGTGTGCAGCCCCTGTTAAGGTCCCAGAGAAGGCTCTACACTTCATCTCATCGGGTATCGAGTAGATGTCTACTGCCGATTGATACATCTCGATATGATGCACAGGGTTAGTGCTGACATCATACTTGGGAGACACCGTAGGAGGCTTGAACTTAGCTGGGGTTGGGAACCCCACTATCCTAGCCACAAATGGGGAGCCCTCTGAGTAACCCCTTTGTAATGGGTACCTGCTTTTAATGAGGTCTCCTATCTTCTCCTCAAGGCATTGGATAGAATCATTCCATGGTCTTCGGCCATCGACTTGGCCGAGGTTATCCCCTGCCATCTCCCTGGGATGGACCGAGGGTTTCCCTGCCACGACACGTTGGCTGTTGACCTCTTCTTATTCCCTGCCTCTTCTTTCACAGGGTCGGCCTTGGTCTGGTCGACCCTGCCTGTTCCCTCTTTGAGAGCCTAATGCGCTCCTTGATCTCGACGGCCTCTGTCTTAGGTCATTCATCGGGCCCAGTCTCTCGAAGGCTGACCCTCTTCTCAACCTATCAAAGGCCGACCCTCTTTGTTGGGCCTCTTCACCTCTTCGGCCGACACAACCTTGACTTTGCCTAAGAGGACGTATAGTGTTATTTGACACCTCATACGGCTCCCAGCAGTCCTCCGGGGCTTCTTCCACCTCTAGATCGTCATACCTGTCCTCTGGGCAAGGGTTTCCTTGCCTCCCCAGTCGCAAGCGCCTAGGGTCAGCAACGTCCCTTCTCCGCTGGGGTGCAGGCCGGTCCTTCATTGGTGTCTGGGGTGGTCCCCTGGCGTCAGGATGAGGTTGAACAACCGCCGGAGTGATCATATCTGGTGAGACTCCAGGTGGCCTCATCATAGTTTGGCTGAGCTGTGCAAATTGCTCCTGCATAGCTTGTTGCGTTGCAGCTAAGGATCTCAAGGCTGCAGCTACCTCTGCCATTTCGAACTGGGGGGGGGCGCCTGACTAGAGCAAGGCCCTCCACCCCCGGGCGACGGAAGAAGTGGTGGTAAGTCTGGTGCCATATGTTAACACTATAGAGCTTGAGTAGAAGATGAGTTGAGTACCTCATAGGACCTCTTTCAATGGTGAAACAGCTGTGCGCTAGGGGGAGGCATGGTTCACCACCAGAGTCTCTGATGAGGTTAAGCAAAAAAAGAGGAAGAGATAGCTTCTCGTTCCCACAGACGGCGCCAAAATGATGATGCTGGAATTAGCACCACCAGATAAGGTGTTCTCAAGCTCAATCTAAGGACAACAATGGCAACACAATTATGTAAAGAAGTAAGAGAATGAGATGGGGAGAAGAGGAGAATACACCAGGATATAAGTGGTTCAGCCTAGATTGGCCTACGTCCACTGTGTGTGTGAATAATCTCACTGCAACAAGGCACTAATGTCCATGGATACAATCTCTCAAGCTTTCTCTCTCTTACTGTGTATATGGACAGAGTTTCAGCTAGGGTTGAATATTTGGGATCCTTTTGCAAGGTAGAGGATGACCTCTATATATAGTACCTAGGGGGTGTAATGTACCCCCCATGCATGCAATGAGCATGTGTGTGGTTACCTCACCAATGTGGGAGTGCCATCTGTCACTGTCACATCTAGAGAATGATGATACAATATTCTCCCCATGTGTGGGGAATAATGTTGTTATAACTTATTTGCATCCACGTGTCCTTATCCATAGGCTATCGCGTCTTGGGGTATGACCTCGGCCTTGGTGAGGCCGAGGTCTATGAGTCTTGATATCTGTTCAGTCTGAGGATTCCATGGAGGTCTCGGTCTGATCCTAGCCGAGACAACAAACAGGGTCAGCCTGATATGAGGTTGAACTAGTGGCTTGATGAGGTTGCTGGTGACTTCTTGCAGGCTCGGCCTATGTATGGCCGAGGGTGCCATTTCAAGGCATATGCGAGTGCTGTTGATCCTCATGACGTCCCTTAGAGAGTCTCATAGTAGTGTTGTCCTGGGCCGACCTTGATATGGCCGAGGGGCGATATCGCATGCCCTAGACTCGTCCAACGTCTTCCATGATCTCGGCCGAGGTTGGTGTCTCTAGGCCGAGGTTACACTTGGGGCATATCAAAGCATCACATACACTCCCATCGTCTTCTACCTTTTCAAATTTGTATTTTCGAGTTTTTAATTATCTTACTCTCTTGTGCGTTCATCCTTTTCATAGTTCGTTGTCAACATATCCACTCTTTTTCTGTAAGATCTTCTTGTTTCTTCTTCATTTCTTTTATTCATCATGGTTTACCCTGTTGAATCTCTTGATAAGTTTCGCTATGATTTTTCTATTCCCTCCTGGGTTGTTCTGGAAGAGCTTTCTGATCCTTCTGACTATTTCCATTTAGCTGAGGGACATTGGTTCCCCAGTCTCTTTGTTGCTGAGTGTGGATTTTCTTTTCAGCCCAATCCTCTATGTCTGGAATTTTGTCAATACTTTGACATTGTTCCTGCAAGAATAGCCCCCAATACATGGACAATAGTTAATGGGGTTTATAGATTAAATCAAATCCATGGAACTCGCATAGGAATTCCAGAAATCATGTTTTGATATAGATGGGTAGTTGGTGATAACACCTTTTATTTTAAAACTAGATTTTTAAATAGGGCTTTAGTGGTCAATCTCCCGGATGCCAATAGGGACTATTTTGAGCATGGAGTTGTTATAAAAAATTAGAAACATGCTCCTTTATCTAGAGATGAAGTATATCAGGGTCCCAGATGCCCTCCCTATAGCAATGGGATAGGTTATTTTTATTTCATTTTATTTATTTTGAAATTATGCTTCTTCTATGTTTGATAAAATGTGCCACTGATATTTCAATGTTTATTTATTTGCAGTTGATAGCAAAAGAAAGTGTCCAAAAGAAGCAGACGTGAATATAAGGAACTTAAAACTTATCTAGAGTTTGCATCAGAGTCTTGCCGATGAGCACATTAGGTCAGCCTCGTATCTGCTGCAGTACAAGAGCTACACCACTTCTTTCACTGCTCGTCCGGTGATAAGTGAAGTAGAACCATTACCAGCTTCTACCAGCTCCTCGCCTGAATCATACATTCCTTTAAGTGAAAGGATGAAGAAGAGAAGACCTCCCACCCTTTTTGAGAAAACTGCCTCTGGTGCTAGAGAGGAAAAAAGAAGTAAGATTGACGTCCCAATGGAGGGGACAAAGAAAACTGATGCACCTTCCTCGGCTGCCCCTGTTGATATTTATCTAGTTGATCAAAAGTCTGACTTAAGTCAACTAGATGATTAGCATCTTTTTTGCTCTTCGTCAGCATATCGTCAACATAGACTTCCATATCGCAACTGATTTGTTCAGTAAAGACTTTGTTCATCAGCCTCTGATATGTCACACCTGCATTTTTCAAACCAAAAGGCATAACATTATAACAATAAGTTCCCCTAGGGGTAATGAAAGAAGTACTCTCCCTGTCTTAAGGTTTCATTTTAATCTGATTGTAGCCAGAATAAGCATCCATGAAGCTCAGCAGCTCGTGTCCCGAGGTAGCATCGACTAGTTGATCAATTCGGGGTAGTGGAAAGTGATCCTTTGGGCATGCTTTGTTGAGGTCGGTGAAGTCTACACACATCCTCCACTTGTTGTTTTTCTTCTTTACCATCACCACATTGGCTAACCAGTCTGGATATTTAACATCTTCAATGAAGTAAGCTTTCTGGAGCTTATCGACTTCCTCCTGTATAGCTTGATTCTTCTCGGGGATGAATACTCTTCTTCTCTGCTTTACTGGCTTGATCTCCTTATTCATATTGGGTCTATCCCTGGCATATCCTCATGACTCCACGCAAAAGTTTTCTTTCTGCTTCTAAGGAAGTTATCAATTCCTGTTTTAATGAGGCTTCCAACGACGAACCTACTTGAGTAGTTTGTTCAGGGTGCTCATCGTCCAGAATGATGTTTTCAGTAGCTTCCACCACTTGATCCTTCACGAGTTGCGACTCATCTCTAGGATCCAATGTTTCAATTTCTGCCCCTTTTTCCACTTGATAAGTAGCAGTCTTTTTCCTTGATTCCTCCAGTTCCTCTTGCTCAGCAGATGAATAATAGCATTCCCGAGCTACTTTCTGGTCACCCTTAACAATTTCTACTCCAAAATTTGTTGGAAACTTAGGCATTGATGCACTATAGATGGTACAGCCTCGAATTTCTTCAATCCGACTCTTCTTATGATGATATTGTATGATGATTGAACATTATTATCCATCACGAAGAAACGTATTCTTTCTGTTCGACAAGCAGGCCACGTACCAATGAATATATCCAACTGGATCGTCCCAAGTGGAAATACTTTCTTGCCAGCAAAACCGAGGAGGGGTCTATGATAAGGCTCCAGTTGAGATAACTTTAGATTTAACCTATCAAAGCATGAGTAGAACATGATGTCTGCCGAGCTACCATTGTCGACCAGTTTTCTTGAAATCATTACCTCCTTCATTCTCATCTTGATCACCAATGGGTCATCATGAGGATATAGAACACCTGCAAGGTCATTCTTTGAGAACCTAATGACAAACTTCTCTTTGTTCACCTTTCTCGGGCGATCCTCCTCAGCTAGATTTATTCGTTGAATGTATGAGCAAGCTTGAGCCTCACAGAGGTAAACTTTTCTCTCGGTAGTAAGGTCTCCTCCTCCTGCATCTCCACCTGTTATAACATTACAGTCAAATGACACAAAGCGTATTGAAAATACCTCACGTTCTGGCTGGCTTGGTCTCTTGGGAAGATCGGGGTCATCTTCGGGATCAACTTCATGGTTTCTTTTCTTGTTCTCCTCTGCTCGACGAGGAGATCTAGACCTCTCTCTTGTTCGGTGGTTGTTTCTTCTTTCGCTTCCATGATCAACATACTTTTCCAGCTTTCCTCGTCTGATGAGTGTTTCAATTTCATTCTGAAGAGCTATACAATTTTTTGTCATATGGCCATGATCTTTATGAAACTCGCAATACTTTCCCTTATTCCTCTTGTCAAGGTCTGCCTTTATTTTCTCTGGCCAGTTTAATTCCTCGTTGCTCTTGATTTCTTATAGAACATGGTTGATATCCTTCTTCAAAGGAGTATAATTATCGAATTTCTTCATTGCATCCCATACCGACCTTGTTCTTGAATGTTTGTCATTACCATTGTTCTTATGCTCTTTTTTCTTAGCTTTATCACCTTCCACCTTGGTTTCTTTGGCATCCATATTCTTCTTTGCAGCCATAGCCTCCTCGGCATTCATAATCTTGGACGCTTTTACCATCAGATCTGACATGGTTCTAGGTGGATCTTTGGCCAAAGAGTAGTACAACTTATTGGGCAGTAGTCCACTCATCAAGGCGGTAATCGCTGTATTCTCCTCATAATCAATGACTTCAAGTTTCTCATTATTAAAACGAGTTATATAATCTCTGATAGTCTCACCAGCCTTTTGTCTAACACTTAACAAATGTGCTACTCGTTTAACTGGCTTTTCCCCAAAACATAAATTCCTAATGAATAACTCGGCCAGTTGAAGAAAAATTGATATTTTACCCCGAGGAAGATTATTATACCATATTTGAGCAGATCCGGTAAGAGTTCCCGAGAATGCCCTGCATCTCATCTCATCTGGAACAGTATAGATGTCAGCTGTAGCTTGGTATTATTCTATATGAAGGATGGGGTCAGTCTTTCCATCATATTTGGGGGTCACAACAGGTGCTTTGAATTTTGATGGTGTTGTAAAATCTACAATGGCCTGGACAAAAGGTGTTCCTCGAACAAAATTTCATTGTAGAGGGTTCTTGGCTTTAACCATTTCCCCCAATCTATCCTCCAGCCTTTAAATAGAGCCTTTCCCTGCATCATTTCCTTCCTCGGGCCTATTGGTTCGAGCAGCTGATCGCTTTGAGGTGGCTTCCTGGGATCTATCTTGACGAGCAACTGGTCGCGACTGGGTAGATCCTTCCCTTAAATCTGATGGTCGTCGAAAACTCCTCGATGGGGATCTAGGAGGACTTTTGCTCCTCCTAGGACCTAATCGATCGAAAGGAGATACTCTGCTTAATCGTTTTAGCGCACTGGTCCTTTCCGGGGAGAGAGTGATACGTTGTTCAGTATCTGTGGCTCGCACTGACAAAGTTCGTCCAGGTTGATAAGAAAAATCTTCAGACTACTCATTACGATATGAATTGGTACGCCTAGTACGTAAAGAATATGCACGGGTATTTCTTTGAATACTTCGTGGTCTTGAATGGGTTGGTGCACCGCCATGGAGGGTTTGTATGAGTTATCGCATAGTTTCTTGCATGACGGTCTGGCCCTGAGCCAGATTTGCCATTATTCCAGCCAGATCTGGAATATTTAGCGGAGCAGATGGATTTGGAGGGCTTCCAACATTTTGATTGCTAGATTCTGGAATATCAGCCATTTATGATGCATTATTTTTTATGGAAAACGATATTACCAGTCGTTCCCACAAACGGCGCCAATCTGTTGATGTAAAAAATTAGATCATATCTAATTATTCAATCACAGATAAATAAATAAGACAAAGAATTTTTAAAGTGGTTCAGCCTTATAAGAATGACCTACGTCCACTGTTATGGTATTGCTGATTGTATGGGAATTCTCGATTACAAGTTATTTCAAGAAATTTCGGTCCCTTTATAATGAAGATTGTACAATGTATTTATAGCCCTGAGGCTGTAATGTGAAAGGGTAATACATTAAATGATGTACATATGAAAGGGTAATGCATTCAATGCCCCTTAAGCGTATGCGTCTAAATGATAAGCATTTAATGAACAGTCAAACTGTTGGTTATCCTGCTATTAATGCTTTGTTCGAGGTGCATCTCGGACCGCCTGAGTTGCTCGGACCGCCTAAGCTTCTCGGTACTCAAGAGTTCCTCGGAGAGTTCTTATTCCTCGGAGCGTATGAGTTCCTCGGGGAATCAGTGTTCCTCGTTGTAGTATGGTTCCTCGGAGCATGTGAGTTCCTCAGAAGTGTTTGTTGTTGCCACGCAGATTGCCACGTGTCTTTACTTTATTGAGCCATGTCAGCAGACTAAATTTGGTATCAACAGTAGGAAAAATTCTTCTTTCCATATATATATTCAGCAACTGTCAACTAAAAGTTATTCGGCATCAGGAACCGCCAGCTAAACGTTATTCAACTTCAGCAATAGCCATCCAAATGTTGGTCGACAACAGCAAAAACCACCAACAAAGTCGGTCGGTAATGTTATGAAGACATCAACAAAGTTGGTCTGTATTAACAAAAACCACCAACAAAGTTGATCGGTATCCACATAGGCCACCAACAAAGTTGGTCGGTAGCGTTATGAAGACACCAACAAGTTTTTGGTCTGCATCAACAAATACCAACAACAAAGTTGGTCGGTATCCAATAAGTCCACCAACAAAGTTGGTCAGCAAAACCACCAACAAATTTGGTCGGTATCAAACATATAAAACCATGCAAGGTAAAATCGTAAGTCCCAAATGCTTGGTTAATGATGACCCGGATGAATAATTTTCATCTTAACTGGGATAAAAGAGGGGCATATGTTCCACTCACGCCTGGGAACCAAGGTAACTAATGCAATTACCTAAAAATTTAGGTACATTAGTAGAACCATGGTGATGCATTGGTAATTGGTACGATACTTAGGAAAATCCTAAGGGTATCAGTAGATACAGTATAAACTACAGATTGACAAATTGTCGATCCAAAATTAGAGGTTGACAAATCATCGATCCATTCATATACAGAGGTTGACAGAAAGAGATCCATCTACATAAGATTGACAAGATAAGTTATTCAAATTTCATCCATTCAATTAAATAATTACATATTGTATCATTCTTGTTACTAATAATGCAGGATCAATCGATCCCCTCTCTTATTATTTATTTGGATTTTTTATTAAAGCTTCTTTTTTTACTTGAGTGTTTGTTAATTTATTTACAGCTCTTTTAATTTCCAAGTCACACGTGCAAACAAATAGAGGAGGAGGAGAAGGAGGAAATTGGAAGTTACATTAAAGAATGGTGGACATATTTTTCTTTTGGAGTGTAAATGGACCTTTCATCAAATTAATTGAAGAAACATTACTGGAAGAAACAGAACAAAACAACTTTATTGAATGTGATGCTTTATTTTCTTTGGAATTTTTTTTCATGAGTTTGAATGTATTTAGTGTTTCATCAGATTTCTGTGGGTTTTCTTTAGTGTTTTTTCCTCCCAGATATCAAGGTACATTTTGAATATAATGGTGAAATTTTTTGTAATGTTTATGTTTAGATTTACTATGAATTTTTCAAGCACTATTAAGGATTACCAGACTAATAGTTACTTAAAATTTAAATTTGCATGCTTGGTGAGGTAATGTTTCGATCAAGCTTTGTATTTTTTCTTTATAACTTCATACGGTTAATTCTATAGGCTAATGTCTAGAGTTTTGTGTTGTCTGTAGTTTTGTAGCTTGCTTTAGCCTCACACCTAATAATTTACGAGACTCGGTTACATACAGGAATCTAAAATTCTAGTGGTGATCAAAATACAAGATTTCTAAAGAAACTAATGGAGTTCCCATAGGTAATATTATAATTATGGCCATGCACGTAAGTCTGCTCATGTGTTTCTCATGTATATATATATATATTTATTACTTTCACATTCCATTAGATCTGTTATGTACATATCAATCAACATGTACCTAACATTTCTAATGGACTTACTAATTGTATGATCAGTTTGTTTCATTGTTTCATTGTCAAGAAGAACGACAACATCAGTATGCTCAATCTGTATACTCACAGTTCTAATGCAGTTACTTGTAGTATGCTCAATAGTTTCATTTTCGAGAAGAACTGCAACATCAATATGCTTAATTTGTATTGGAATTACTTATATATATTTTGGAATTATATAACATACATTCTATTTTGTATTCACCTACTTGATTACGATTCGGTTTTTTATAATTACAAGTGCTTCAAGTTTGAGTCATCTTATTTTGCAAATTTTGATATTGTTATTCTATTCACAATCATATTATTACAAATTTTAAATAATGATATTGCTATTTTATTCCTTAATCATATTATTATAGAAACATGCTAAAAGGATAAATAAAAGAAACGGCTACAAAAAAAAATACCCTTTAAAGTTGGATGTGCGAAAATTGATAATAATAACTTTCAAACTAGCACCTCAACAACAAGGAAAAAATGGTGGGAAATTATGTAGTAGTACACAAGTAATTTTACAGTGACACGGTTTGATAGATGCGGTGATGTGTCATATGTACAATAATGAATCAAATTGTGTTAGCTATATGAATAACACACTATGGTCAATATATTTACACTACATAAGGATATTAGTCAAATTGTATTAGTTTAAAATGAGTTCACTCCGATTAATTCACAGTGTATTGATATAAGAGGGTTTGTTTCTATTGAAGGTGACTCCACCAACTCATAATCAGTACACACATTCTCTTTAAGATTAGTTTTCCTCTCATAATTAGCTTCCTTAGTATTAGATGATGATAATGGTAATATTGAAGTTATTTCTGAAGTAGCAGATGAAGAAGAAGATTGTGTAAGCTCTTTATCCCTCTCCACTTGAATTCTCCAATAAGTTGTGCAAGCCACAGAGTACTATGCTCAGCTTGGTATACCTTTCGTCTCACACCAATGGTTATCTTACTAGGTTGAATGAAAAATAAAAGCTTAGATTCAGTTCTGTTGATGCACCATTCGCCTACTGCTTCAGGACTTTTTAGATTGCACATTCAGTTGGAATTAGATGAGTAACTTTGTTAGCAATCTGATAATATGCCTAGGAGGAAAGGTTGTCATATTATGTCTTTTTTCCTTTCCTTTCAGGTTTATATATGACCTATTCCACCAATGTGAAATTATAGTTTGAAGAAATAAAATATTCAACTAAAAGTTTATATGGGACAACTCAGTGCACCACATAACTATCTCATCATCATTTTGTAGAGGTGAAGTAGGTCGGGATGAAGCCCGAAAATGTTGTGTACCCTTTTTTGATGATGATATTGTTTTTAAGAGCTTATGTAGCTGAAGAATACATTTTCAAGATCTTCTCCAACCTCAACTGATAGTTTGAAAATTGAGTAGACTTAAGGATTGAGCTTGAAAAATTCCAAATTCTAAATCCATCTTTAATCATACTTTGGAAATTGAGCAAAATTTGGGAACGAGTTTCAAAAATTGGGTTCACTCATGATTGTCAATTTAGCATTTTGACACGGATTATTTTAATTTTTTAGTCTAAAAGCAATGCTTGATCAATTTTATTATGTATTTATATTCCAGAAGGATCATATGTCTACTAAACGCACTGTTATTAATGAATGAATGTTTTGCATTTGTGTGTTTACTGACCAAGCTAGAGTTATGCTAGCTCAGGCTCGAGCAAGTTCAAGTTTACTGACCATGTTGAAATGCAAATAGTCTGAGGCTCAACTTTATAAGTTTTTAAGCCATACTAGCCGAAGTTTGAGCTTTAGATGAGGCTTAGATGTAATAGATATTTTTTTTTGTAAATAGAGAAAATTTTGTCCAAATTTTACAAAAATTCACGACGTAATACTTTGAATAGTTATCATCGTGCCTTTAGGCGCGGGAATATCCTAGTATGTATATATATATACTAGAGTATGCTCGTGCCTAAAGGCACGCCAATTTTTTTTTGAAGTACGCAATCACAAAACGACAAAATTTTTCCAAAGTAGGTTATTGCAGAACAACATAAATTTTGTTCCCCAAAAAAATAATGTAGTTTTAAAAAAACAATGTCATAATCTCTTCTGTTTATAGGACTATCCACCATGCTTAACAAATAACAAATATTCCAACAACATTCACAAGTATACGTCATTGATAAGACATATCATATTTAGTTCACAACAAATAAATAATTTTTTAGAGCTATATGATGTCGTGTGACATCATTTTCATAAGTAGTGTTATAAAATAAAAGAGTACATTTAAAGTGTATAGAAAACATAGATCCATCACAAAAAAATGTGCCTAGCATTTACAAAAACTGTAAAAACAATTCACATAGATGAGATATATAAAACCTCCATAGCTCACATATATGAGATATCATGTATTATCATTTTATTTTTGTTTTTACTTTTATAAAATTAGGTGTCAAAATTGTTACCGTTTAAAAATTGGGTGTAAAAATGAAGTTTAAAAATTATCATATATTTTCATGTAAAATTTTATGTCAATAGTGTTATGATCGTTTTTGTCATGTATTTTCATGTTAAAATGGATATCAAAATTATTAATCGTGTTAGTCATCTCAAGTTGCGTTTCGTCAAAAAAATCATATATGATGAAAAACGATATATATATATATATATATATATATATATATATATAGCATATTCTTGTGACATGAACGATGTAACAGGGTTGCCATCTTATTGGCCGAAATTTATGTGCTAATAACACTATCCCCATAAGTTTTTGAGGAATTATACTATGGGAGTCATTACAGGTTTCTTGTTTCTAAGCTTAACATTCTACACGACATAAAATGATATTTTCTTACCTATGTCGAACATGACTCAAGTAAAAATGACACAACAGAAAATATATGTTTTAACTGAAAATGAACCAGGCCAAAAAATTTAAGACGCAATGCTAATTTTTGAAAGTGTACGTCATTGATAAGACCATACATCGTTTTTAGTTCGAAGCAGATAAAATCATGATATATGATATCATGTGATGCTGTCTTTATAATTAGTATTATCATGTAATATCGTTTTAATTATGTTTTACTCGTGTTTTCATGTATCACCATTTTAAATTGAGTTTCAAAATTGTTTTATGCAACACACTTAATTGTACACAATTTAAAAATTTTGAGCAGAAATTCCTTTATGATTGGTATTGCAAATACCTTTGAATGCCAAAGGTGCACTTGGATCATTTCTATCTCATTGGTGTTGCATCGGTATGGATGGGTAACTGATATCTAACTTACTTTTATATACTACCCCAATCTCAAAATAATAGTCACCATTTGAAAACCACGTTTTTTAAGGATTTACTCAATCAATAGCCAAGATCAATACTTGGTTCCTTGATTATGTCCAAAAAAAAGGAAGGCGACTATTAATTTGGGATAGCCAAAAAAGGAAAGAGAGACTATTAGTTACCCATTGGCCCAGTTTTTTCATAAGCTAATAATTTAACCAAAAAAATTGATAACTACACCGAAAAAGTCTGATAAAAAAGTCTGATCAAAGTGAAAAAGTTGATAATAATGACAACAAATTAGTTACCCATTGGCCCAACTTTTTTATCTGTACAAAATTTCATCACCTCTTTCATGCTATTTACAACCTCAAATATATGTCACATGCTTCAACAAATATATATAAGAATCACCCCAAAGAGAATGAGTGGATCGATTTTCTATCAAAAATTATGACACCATAAGGAGGGAACAAACTCACATGTACGCAACAAATGTATCTTTTGAAACTAACGTAAACCAAATTTAAATATCAACAAAGTAAGGTCAAAGAATCTGCAACACAAAGGCGTCAATGAATGTGGCAGGGAGTCTACTCAACTCAAAAACTCAGAACAAACATTAGGCTATTGGTTATTTGGGAAGATTGATGAAATATATACAGAAAAGAAATCGGTAAGGATTTGATCCAATTTAAATAACTGGACGAATGAGACATGGATATTACCCGAAGCAAAGATACTATTTCACTTCATTGATATCGGCGACAACATCATTTCGGGAAATAACGCACTAAGTCAACATAACTACAAATGTAAGAATTGAACAAAACTAAAAATCTTAAAAGCTTAGTAAATTCTATATAGAGATCAATAATATAATGTTCAAGACAAAATCAACCCACTACTTCTTCCCCCAAACCTATACCACCCAGATGCTACCCAACCCTCACCACAAACCCTACTACCCCAACACGACACCACAGTCGTTGCCACTCCCTCTCCAAGACAACCTTTTCTACCCCAAAAATAACCCGAGCCATTACCCCCGATCCTACTGTAGACCAATACCACACAATTTCTCAACCCCTTAACCACTATTGTCCGCACAGACAGACATGCTAAGCCAAGCCCACCCCGTCCCCATTTTTCCCATTTGTGTTTGCCAAAGAATACAATGTTCATCTAGCCATTCTCAGCACTGCGGTTATCTTTGGGATGTTAATAGCATTACCGATCACTTCTGTTTACTATATTGTTCTTGGATTATAGGGTTTCCAATAGAGAAGGGAAGAACGTCAAGACCTTCCTGGAGTTGTCCAAGATGAATATCAATCATTGTCGTTCCGATGATGAATATTTTTTGCCTTGGAACTTCGCTTTCAGTATGATTTCGGCTAGGATATCACCCTCCCCTATTCAAAAAGAAACGTACACAATTGATCATAGGAACCAACATAGCCTAGGAGCATAAGAGAAGTCTCCATGACCATTACTCTAATAACTCCACAATGAAACAATAAATAAATAAGAAAGTGGATAAATATTCAATCGATATTGTTACCGCAACAACTGAATTAACTGCTATTATGAATTTCTAGTCCCACTAGGTCAACCATTTACAATTGATTACGACAATGAAGAGAACTGCCACAAACCAATGATAAATGTCCATGCTGCAACATAGACCTGTAATCAAAGAGGGGAATATAAACAAAACAAAACGGGGAAAAAGTTTTGAGCTCGGGTTTTATTAGATGCTGGTGAGAAATAAAACAAAAAATGTCACTTAATTTTCCGAAGGCAATATTTTTGTATACCGAGGTTGCGAAGAATGACAGTCAATTTTCAAAACAACACCAACACCTTAGGTTGAGAAGAATCACGTATATGTAATAGAAATTTGTGACATTCGGTCTTCAAAAATTCTACATAAATAGGGTACGTTGTGATAACATGTATCAAGTAGTACCAACATACCAACTGATAATTAAAATCAAGCACGAACTTGAAAAACTAAACTCAATAATCAAACATAAAACGTGAGTTTTTGGTTCCTCGTAATCTCTAAAAAAACATTAGATGAGCAAAAAAGGAGGGGGATAATGCTGGCATACACATAAATAAATTCTTACATAAAAAACAGAGGATTTAATTTCTCTGTGTAACAAAAGTTAACTACATAAATATGGCAAGTTATGACAAATGTGTATCAAATAGTAGTAACATACCAACTGATATAAATAAAATCAAGCACGAACTTGAGAAACTATGAGCAAAAAAAGAGGGGATAATACTGGAATGCACATAAAAAATAGTGGATTTAATTTCTCTGTGTAATAAAAGTTAATAATGCCAGTTTCATATTAATAACAATAATCATACATAAAACATAAGTTTTTGGTTCTTCGTAAATAGTGGATAAAAAGTGTTTAAGCGTACATGCTCAGTGTATATATCAACAACAATAATCAACCGCTTCTTTTTCATATTCGATGCAAGTGCCATTACATCCAAATCGATCAGCCCCATCTAACCCGTTTATTTTCAAGTTACAGACTAGTGTCCTGGAACAGATCCATCTAACCCGTTTATTTTCAAGTATACACAAATCTTGGTCTACAAAAGAAAAAATAAATAGCAAAGAACAAAAAATATTTAGATTCCAAAACATAAAATAAAAAAATAGAAGAGATAATGACATAAAAAATAGTGAATTTGTAAAGAAAAAAAATTAGTGAACACAACGAACCCAACGCCCAAAATGACATAAGAAAAACCACGCAATAGAAAACATATACAAAATCCAATAGGGCCAAATATCACAAATGAGAATTAAAAACCCAAAAAAGTATTTGACAAAAGTGAAAAATTTGAGAAAGCCAAACAAATAATGACATTTCGGTCACTGACAAATAAAATACCTATCAATGAAAGCCAAACAACGAACTTGGGAATTTATGATTCTCACAATCACGGGATAATGTCGTTCAAGTTTCTATATTGGTCTTGATTATCCAGTTCTTCTCTGGCATTATATTGATGTGAATTGAATTTTCCCAATTGTGAAAATCTAAAATTAATTCATTTGTATATGCCAAACTCAATACATCTGGTGTGGGTGTAAACAATATAATTGTTCTGGAAGAGGTCCCAAAAGCATGGACAAACAAATAGCACAAAAAAGAATCCACAAAAATAATCATGGTCCAGAAGAGAAGTACCTTTGAATTGAGAGATTGTTTCCTTGAGGGAGACTTGGTAAGATGTATCGGGCCATTAAGAGGGCTTTAGAGTCCCAAAATCACCAAGTCCCATACTATGTAGATCCCAATCAAACAAAGAGTATTTTAGATTGAATTAGTCCATATTATTTTGACAATACCAAATCAAATTAGAACAAAATAATACTAAATTGTTAAAAACATTATCCCTTAGAATAATACCACTTTGAAATGAAAAGAGGGTTCAACCACACACATAGAAAGTTAAAGCATTTAAGACTAACCTTAGAGGAGTGGTGTCCACGTGAGAGGTGTGGCGTGAAAAGAGGGACGACGATGTGAGATCTGCGACAGCGGGGAACTGGGGCGGCGTGGGTGGGGGAAGTGGTGTCCTATGATTTACTAAGTAGAAAGAATAAATTAATAATAATTTATAAACCCAATCGCATCAATTTCAAGCTAATATTATCAAAGTAACCTAGAAAGAGAAAAAATAGTCGAATGGATTAAGATGAACTTCCCATACCAATGAAATGTCCTTCCAATCCAAAAGAAGTTAATAAATGAAGTGTCGAACACCAAAACATGAAATGATTATATATCTCGTATGTTTAAAAATATAATGGTACCTGGTTACCTTGCTCGAATGACTGTGAATTCCATTTGACCATTTGAACCTCAGTTTGGGGGTAAAAAGAAATGTACATAGGCAAGCCCAAAAATTACACGATGACACAATTACCTGTGCTAATTTTCCTGATCGAGTCCACTTAGTTATTTCAAAAATATTTAGGAATTCCCAAAAATAGATACATAGCATAAGAAGACTGAAACTACATTCGTCTCTGATCAGTATCAAATATATACCAAGCCAAATTCCTTTGAAAAAAATAATTACCAAGCTAAAACAATAATTACAAACCATCAATTAATTAAATAGAAACAAGTCTTTTACTATTAAAATTTTAATTTCATCAAACATAAAATAAGAAGAAAATAGATACCTAAAAAACTCAGCTTATCTCATGGAATAAAAAACTTGTCAGATCTAGAAAACAAATCTAAAACAGCAAACCCAATGTAAGGACATAAATTTCCAATTGAGTCCCTGTATTGTTTTGACTTAATTCCGTGAACAAAACTGTGTTCGCAATATGTCATAGAGAAATTTTATTTGGTTGCGATCCCACTTAGTCTATGACATATTGAAGAAATTTAAGACGTTGCGGCAAAGCTTCAATGAATTAATCATGCCGAAGTTTAATTGGTGCAAGTTTATTTGTCTTCAAAGTTAATTTCATTCCGAGATCACTCAGGTATGAATGCGTATAATTAATTGTGCTCAAAATTGTTTTTATAAAAGATAAGGATGTTATTTTATAAAGAAAAATAATTTAAAATGTTTTTTAAAAGTGTTTTAAATGTTTACACTACGTTTTATTCTAATAAACTCGAAAAAGAGTTTGACTAATTTGGATCTCTTGTGGAAGAGATGTTTTTAACAAAAAGTCAAACTGACAAGTGGGCTCATTCAAACGATAAGCAATCTCATTCAAACAATATGCTTATGTCGCACAAACGACGTGGCTATGTCGTTCGAACGACACTATTTTTGAAGTGGCGCTTAATTCTGATTTAAAGCATGTTTTTGTCAGAGTTTCGTAAGTGTGCATTCTCGAAAAATAGTATACGATCCTGTACCAATTTTGCACATGTTTTCTAAGGTTTAAAAATCATAAACACATCTTTAGAGTTTGCAAAAATCCGAGATGTCATTTTTATATGTTTATGTGATCTTGCTTCACTAAGAAGGTTTGTTTTACAATTGAACATCAGGGTTTTGCGGTGAAGAAAAGAGAAGGACTTCTTGTTCAACATCGTAGATGAATCAAAGCCATTAGGTGGACACCTAGACATTCGTGGAGTCGAGTGTTGTGGACAGGTATCATGGAAGATAGAATTTCTGCATTGGCACTATTGAAGAATGGTAGAAGATCAGAAGGAGCGTCAAGACCCGTGGGGATTGAGTCATTGAGTAAGGCTAATCTGTCTTTGTAAAACCTTTGTTCATAGTGATTTTCTGGCTTGGGCCGTCCGAGGTTGTTTTCCCATTTTGGGTTTTTTCCTCGTACATCCGTGTAACACCCTGCACTTTTGGGGATAATTTAAATACATAAGTAAGGGTAATTTAAGAATTTAAGAGATTATCATGAATAGTAATTTTTGGAGGTTTCAAGGATTAGGTGATTTTAGATTGGTGCTATATTTTACTTTTGGGATTAAGTAAATGAGCTGAGGTATTTTTATTTTATGTCGCGGTTGGGTAAAGCGACAGAGGATAATATTTTAATGGGAAATCCCGCATTAAGTTGTGTTGGGTTAAATTAGTGATTTGCAATCAAGTACCTCGGATGGATATTTCAATTACGCGGTTGGTCTCGGATTGGCGGAGATAGTCAAAATAGAGTATCCGGAGGCCGTAATTGAGTTTTGGGAATTTTTGGACAAGTAGGGACTCGTAATTGAGTAAATGAGTCATTTTTGTGTTTAATAAGGGATACACCTTTTTTCTCACCTATAAAAGACACGAGAGAGTGGGAGAAAGGAAAGAAAAAGTAGATAAAGGAATAAGAGAAGAAAGGAAGGGAGAAAGAGGAGGAAAGGGGAGATTCCGGCCAAACTCCATGGGATTCGACTCGGGGTCATCGGACTTTATCCTCCAGGCAAGTGTTTACTTGCTTTATTTATTTTTTTTGCATAAATATTATATCATAATTGGTAATAACAGACAATATGATTTTGGTATTGGGATTTTGAGGATCAAAATGAGATTTTCGAAAATGTTAACGGGTAAACCCCAGAAAATACCAAATTAGAGAAACTTAGAAATTAATTAAATTTAGTTGTTGACTCTTGGTTCTAGGATGATTAGAACCTATTTCCTTTGGGTATATATGGTTGGGTGTAGTTATTTATTGGTGGAAGAAGAGATAAAAATCTTGGTGGGTTGTTAATGGCCGAAATGGAATTGTTGGAGAAGAAGCAGGGTCGGCTGCCCTGTTTGATCGATCGATCGACGACCAAGGGTCGATCGATCGATCCTACAGGATTTTTGGCAATTTCGGCTAGTGATGTTTAAATGGGATAAATCCCAAACCAAATTGTTTCTAGATTATTTAATTCAGTAAATAGATACCCATTTGGGAGAAATTATTTTTAGTTAATTAAGGAAATTTATGGGGGCAAAGAGGTGTTTTGAGAGTGTGGAAATAAAATTATATTTTTGAGTAAAATAAATAAAGTGAGGAATTAGAGAGTCGGGATTCCCAAAAATAGAGTGAGGACTTCTAATTTATTATTTGAGCGAAATGTAGTCCTTGGGTTCGTGGAAATGGAATCCACGACTTATCTAAATTAAGGTTTTTTGGGGATGAATATTTCTTGGGGTAATTTCAGTGGGCATTTAGGCATACATAATTGTGCGTGTAGATAACGTAATTGTGTCGATTATGGTCTAGTAAATCCTACGAGACTACTAGGATGAATTGGTATAGTTGGAGAAATTATATAAATCCTTAAACATGAATAAGGTATAGGTTATTTATCAAGTGAGGGAATACTTTTGGATTTAGTATCATGAGTGTGCAAATACTTAAATATTATTATTAGTTAGAACCTTTGGGATTATTGTCCATTGTTAGGTGTGATTGGCAATTGTGGCCATTTAAATTTGGGGGATGATATAAAATATATATATACGATGTGACTACAGTATATATATAAAATATGATATGGATATGTGTATATATATCTATGTGTGGATGGTATATTAATATTTATGTGAAGCATACCCCCTCTAATGCTATCATCGGAAGTTGCACGATGTGGGTGAGGCCCCTGGTTTGAGGAGAAGGGTGCATATAGTCCCCAGGTCATAGCGTCCATTGCTATATTGTGTGATTTTTATTAAGGGTGAGACGTGATGGGTATGTTTCATCTCATTCCATGCGAGGAACTATGACCTCTTCCCATACTTTGTGCTTTGGATTTTTACTATGTCGGTGATATTTAGTCCGACCGCTGGTACCCAGGATGGTATGTGAGTAATGCCTTGGAAGATGATAGCATTGAGAGACCGCATCCTCGAGTTATAGCTCGTTTGGATGGTTATTATACTTGTGTGTATAGTGCATTACTTGTGTATGAGAACAAGATATTATATATCTCTATAAGAGTAAAAAGATAAAATGAAAAAGGAACAATTCTCATTCCGGGAGATTATATCCGGACGTATATAGTGATATGCATATGAAAGTGAGTATGATAATTTATATAATTATATTAGTATACCTATATACGTTGTGTACTGAGGGAATAATGGATCTCGACGATCGACACTGCCAAGTAGTAGTGTATCGGGGGGTTCCTTATTTGGATTTCGCTTCATGAGACCCCCCACGTACGAACGTGGCACAGTGTTGAAACTGGGGAAAAGTTATCCCTTAGTACTCAGATTATATATACATATATCCACGTTGTGGGTTGAGGGCTTAATGGATCTCGACGAGCAACACTGCCAAGTAGTAGTGTATCGGGGGGTTTCTTGTTTGGATTTTGCTTCACGAGACACCCCAGGCACGAATTTAGTTCAGTGTTGGGAATGGGGAGAAGTTTAGCCCTTAGTACCCGGTTTACTTAATACCTTTTGGGTTTGGGGTGACGGATTAGTTAGGTAGAGTAGCTTGACTAGGATGTTTAGAGGGATACGTTAGGTGTGCACTATTAGAAGAGAGGTAAGGGGTATCTCATGGGAGTGCGATACCAATTTAAATCTGAGATAAACCATATTTTCATAAATAAAGCATTTATGCACTTGAAAAATATTTTCACAACTGGGGCTCTAACCCGTTTTTATATTTTCCCTCTTGATATATATTATATATATAGGTGTCCAGACACAGGGACGCTTGGATGATGATTCCTTCACGTCAGACGTGTGCTGCAGTAGCTGTGGATGCACGCAGGTTTTCTATAGACATTTCTATCCTTGTAATCTAGATAGGAGGTATTGTATAAACATTTGGTATAATAACCCGACTGCTTTTATTTATTCTTTTACCACCTTTTATGAGGAATTCAATTGGGTTGTTTTATGGTTAAACTGAGTGTTTGATTATTTTATTTCTTTTCAGTTTCATTTATATAAATTGTGTGGATGTTGTATATTAATTAATTTGTTTAAAAAGATGAGTTAAGTAAAATTTTGATGTTCGCCTAATAGGTTATTAGTAGTTAAATTGGTTTTCAACAGTGATGCTAATAATGAACCATATATGAATCTTGTTTCAATTTGGTACAGGAGTGATAGACCGGTATCCTATTTGGTGGGGTGTTACAGATGGTATCACATCATCAGGTTCTAGTGTCCTTAAGAATATGTGCGGACGTACTACCCTTTCAGCGTTGCTCTTAATTTGGTACAGAGCCTTATGATTAGGATTGTTGATTCCTCTTGTAGGATTTCGTTCTCCCAGCTACTATGAAAGATTATAGTAAATCTTTTACGCGCTCGTTTGAGACTCGTGTGTTGATCGATAAAGGGAGACCACAGAAGGCCATTTTAAGTGTAGTAGAAGGCGGGGACTTATTTGGAGCGGTTAGTTGAAGTTTGAGACTAGGACCATAGTATAGGTCACTCTCCTTGTGGCATTTGTCAAGGATGGTTGAAATGACTACTAAGGTATAGTAGTTATAATTATCCATGCACCGCTATTGGAGAGAGTGGTGCTAAACTTGAATTACTCAGTGAAGTAAATTGGGAAAAAGGTTCGAGATGTCTTTGATAAGGACCATACGTTGAAGTTTAAGTTATACGAAGTTAGTGCAATGTGATTCAGTAAAAGTGAAAGGCTTAGAAGCTTTGGCTTAAAGCAGGGTACAGAAATACCCATATGTGAAAATTAGAGGAAAATTTTTCACTTGTGGGAGCAATATTGAAATGGTGGGAATAGTGGGGAGTAAGATGTTTTGCCCCTAAAGGGATCTTACGAATAGTTTTTAATGGTGAGCTCCCCTAATTTATCTTGAATAGGAAAAATGCAGTTCTGAACTATTCACCTAAGGATCAGTCAGAGGTCGACTATGAATAAAGAGAATTATGGATAGGTGAATTTTGTACTAAATAAAAGTAAGTACAATAAAGAGAGAGTCCTTCAGAGGAATAATAGGCTCACTAGAGAAGTGTTGCTAACACTTATTGAAGGTAGAACCACACGCTTTGACCTTTCTCGATAGGAATTAAAGGGCAAGAATAGGGTGCCAAGGTGGAGCATCAATTAAAGTAGTTTATGGCTCAATAAGGTCAAGTATATCATGTCTAGGAACTAGTTGGAGTAGCTAGGAAGATTAGCGAAGTTATTATAAGTTTCACCTCGGATGAAGGAGGTATATTTGGTGTGACAAGAGTGAGTCACGGTATTTTATTAGCCTTAGATTCGTGTATGATTCGAGTTTATTCGTAGTATCGATAACATTATATAGTATATATTTATGTGTTTTTTCCGCGATAGTGGATATCTATTTTCTTTCATTCGCTGTGAAGAGCGGGTGTTAGTATTTTAAGTTTATATCAGATTGGTATTGCTCATTTTGTGTGTGTTATACGATTATGGTGTTATTTTAAGTATATTATGATCTTAGTTTATCGGAATGATAGAAGCCATCGTGTCCGCGATTCCAGAGTGGAATAGGTTGTTACGATATCTCACATGGATACAGGTTGAGTTCGCGTTTATTATATGTATAAATGGAACTTCGGCGAGCAGTTGTTTCCTTATCATGATTCGAGTATGTGGAGACCTTATAGGTGTGATTTAAGGTATGCGCGGTTTATTGTTAAGCTGTGAGTTTAAGATCATTATTGTTTGCATAAGGACTTAGTGTTAGTGCAAGCGCTTATTGGTGTGGCTCCTGCACAGAGATAGGAGTTCATACCACATTTTGTGGAAATAGGGGATAGGGTTATCCTACTTGCATATTTAATGCTAACGAACCTCCACAACCAACAAAGTTAAGTAGTAGTGTATTGGAGGGGTTCCTTTTTTGGATTTTTCTTGCAAGACGCTCCACGCATGAACCTTAACAACGTCAGGAGTGGAGAAATGTTATAGGATGCAAGGATGTTGGTTTTGTCGATAAGTCATATAGTGTGGAGGAAACACTATAGACTGAGGGACGTGTGATGATGGTATGTTTATGGAAATATAAGTGCTATGAAGAAGCACTAAAATAGTTCTCTCACCGCAAGTAGGTAGGTGAAGCAGGAGTTCGAGAAATTAATTTGAGCCTTATAGGCGGGCCTTAGTAAAAAGGAAAAATTTATAGGTATTGTGTTTTAGGTAGCATATTAAGAATATATTAGAAGAGAGTAGGCGTCTCGATTAGTTAGACTTTCCATTTCGCCTAGGTTGAAGAATAGAGTGGTAGAGGTACGTGGGTAAGTTAGCTAGGTAGGATTTAGGACGTCCTGCCGATGTGCCTTAGGCCATTATATCTCGATGACCGACGACCCAAGGGAGTAGTGTAACGGGAGGGTTACTTGTTTGGATTTCATTTTGCGAGACATCTCACTCATGAAATCGAGTAAATTTAGCACAGTACTATTTCACATAGGTAGGAAACGCTTTGATCTTTGAATTATTGGGAACTAAGGCCAGTAGAGTTAGTGGCACCGATATAGGAATATTATGGGAAGTAAACCACAAGAAGAATGATTAGTTAATCTTGAGAAGGATTGGATTTCCATGTATAGAAAGAATGGAATTTTATAGGTTAGGAAAACCCATGTGTGCGTATTACACAGAGGAAATAAGGCCCATCTTTAGAAAGAGTGTTACGTGTGTGACATTTACAATAGTTGTACAGAGAAGCACGGGTTATAAGGTGTGTGGGGGCCCTGGTAAGTTGGTTTTATATACCGTCTGAAATAGAAGGGGCGTAGTATATAAAGTTGAAGATTGTGCCATGAGGCAGACATAATGGAATTGAAATGTGTTGAATGGAATGTTATAAGATGTACGCAATAATCCACTTGTATAGGGGGTAATATGAGGTAGCATGCCCAAGATAAGCGACGAGACTGATGGGAATATTCAAGCGTTAGAGTAATTTCCTTTTTAACGGGAAATTTGATATCCTGATGTAGATGATGGGACGCTTAAAATTATGATTTTCCAGGGATATTTAGATGTTGGAGCGGTCGACGTAGCAGTATAGTATCATATAAATCTTGATAGAGGTGAGTGTCAAATGAATGAATGGTTGAGAGCCATCGGGTCAGTACCATTCCACTTTAGGCATTAGGATGTGGAGTGATTCACGATCCTAGGTCAGTGTTGGTAGTATCGATTGTATCTGAATTTTGAGGGCAAAATTCCATTATAAGGGGGGAGTATGTACCACCCCGCAGTTTTGGGGATAATTAAAATTCATAAGTGTAGCTTGTGAATTTAAGAGATGATTATGAATAGTAAATTTTGTAGTTTTCAATGATTAGATGATTTTCGATGGGTGTTATATTTTACTTTTAGGATTAAGTAAATGAGCTGGAGTATTTTTATTTTATGTCACGGCTGGGTAAAGCGACAGAGGATATTATTTTAATGGGAAATCCCATATTAAGTAGTGTTGGGTTAAATTAGTGATTTGCGGTCAAGTACCTCGGATGGAGATTTCAATTGTTCAGTTGGTCTCAGATTGGCCGAGATGGTCAGAATAGAGTATTCGGGGGCCGTAATTGAGTTCCGGGAATTTTTGGACCAATAGGGACTCGTAATTGAGTAAACGAGTCATTTTTGGGGTTTAATCAGGGATAAACCCTTTTATCCCTTATAAAAGACACAAGAGAGTGGGATAAAGGTAAGGAAAAGGAGAGAAAGGAAGAAGAGAAGAAGGGAAGGGAGAAAGAGGAGGAAAAGGGAGATTTCGGCCAAACTCTGCGGGATTCGACTCGGGGTCGTCGGATTTTATCCTCCAGGCCAGTGTTTACTTGCTTTATTTATTTATTTTTCATAAATCTCATATCATAATTGGTAATAACAAACTATATGATTTTGGGATTGGGATTTCGAGAATCAAAACGAGTTTTTCGAAAATGTTAACGGGTAAACCCTAGAAAATACCAAATTAGAAAAACTTAGAAATTAATTAAATTTAGTTGTTGATTCTTGCTTCTAGGATGATTAGAACGTATTTACTTTGGGTATATATGGTTGGGTGTAGTTATTTGTTGGTGGAAGAAAAGGTAAAAAGCTTGGTGGGTTGTTAATGGCCGAAAAGGAATTATTGGAGAAAAAGCAGGGTTGGCTGCCATGTTTGATCGATCGATCGACGGCCAAGAGTCGATCGTCGATCGATCGATCCTACATGAGTTTTGGCAATTTCTACTAGTGAGGTTTAAATGGGATAAATCCAAAACCAAATTGTTTGTAGCTTATTTAATTGAGTAAATAGATACCCATTTGGGAGAAATTATTTTTAGTTAATTAAGGCAATTTATGGGCCCTTTCAAGGAAAATAAATAAAATGAGGAATTAGAGAGACGGGGTTCCCAAAAATAAAGTGAGGACTTCTAATTTATTATTTGAGCGAAATGTAGTCCTTGGGTTTGTGGAAATGGAATCCACGACTTATCTAAGTTAAGGTTGTTTGGAGATGAATATTTCTTGGGGTAATTTCAGTGGGCATTTAGGCATACATAATTGTGCGTGTAGATAACGTAATTGTGTCGATTATGGTCTAGTAAATCCTACGAGACTACTAGGATGAATTGGTATAGTTGGAGAAATTATATAAATCCTTAAACGTGAATAAGGTACAGGTTATTATTGGCCATTGTTAGGTGTGATTGGCAATTGTGGCCTTTTATATTTGAGGGACGATATAAAATATAAATATACGATGTGACTACAATATATATATAAAATATGATATGTGTGGATGGTATATATATATCTATGTGTGGATGGTATATATACATATATATTTATGTGAAGAATACCACCTCTAATGCTATCATGAGAAGTTACGCGATGTGGGTGAGTCCCCTGGCTTGAAGAGCATGGAGCGTATAGTCCCTAGGTCATAGCGTCCATTGTTATATTGTGTGATTTTTATTAGGGGTGAGACGTGATGGGCATGTTTCGTCTCATTCCCTGGGAGGAACTATGACCTCTTCCCATACTTTCTGCTTTGGATTTTTACTATGTCACTGATATTTAGTCCGACCGTTAGTACCCAAGTTGGTATGTGAGTAATGCCCTGAAAGATGATAGCATTGAGAGACCGCATCCTCGAGTTATAGCTCGTTGTGATGGTTATTATACTTGTGTGTATAGTACATTACTTGTGTATGAGAACAAGATCTTATATATCTCTATTAGAGTAAAGAGATAAAATGAAAAAGTTTAATTCTCATTCTAGGAGATTATATCCGGACGTATATAATGATATGCATATGAAAGTGAGTATGATAATGTATATAATTATATGAGTATTCATATATACGTTGTATAAACATTCGGGCTAACAACCCGACTGCTTTTATTTATTCTTTTACCGCCTTTTATGCGGAATTCAATAGGGTTGTATTACGGTTAAACCGAGTGTTCGGTTATTTTATTTCTTTTCAGTTTCTTTTATATAGATTGTGTGGTTGTTGTATATTAGTTAATTTGTTTAAAAGGATGAGTTAAGTAAAATTTTGATGCCAGACTAATAGGTTATTAGTAATTAAATTAGTTTTCGATAGTGATACTAAGAATGAACCATATGCGACACCTATTTTAATTTGGTACATGAGTGATCGCCCGGTATCCTATTAGGTGGGGTGTTATGATCTGGTGTTGTGAGTATTCTTTACTTTACTTGCTTTAATTACTAGATTCAGGTGTAGTATTAATCATGATAAAATTGGTTTAAAGTAAGAATTGGGTTTTTCACAACTTGGTTTGGTGCACATTAAAAGTTGGACAAATTATGTGTAAAAATTGGTTTGATTTGAAACACACGCATAAGGGAACACCCCACATTTTTTCAACTTGGTATTAGAGCTAGAATAAATAATTTTTTTGTTTTGTGATCCCATGTGTTCTCAAAGATGAATTTTGGATATAATGAATTTTCTAGAACTCCTATTTTTTATGGCACTAATTACACTTATTCGAAGATGAGAATGAGATGTGCATTTAAATCTATTGATGAGCATTTGTGGCTAGCAGTTGAGAAAGGTTGTACACCCCTATCACTATTGTAGGTGAGGTCACTAGTTTAAAGCCTGTTGAGTCATGGATCGAAACTGAACAAAAAGTTGCACAATATAATTCTAAGGGTCTGCACGTTATTTCTTCACATGTCACACAGGAAGAATATAATAGAATTATGACTTGTGAAACATCAAAAGAGGCTTGGGATATTTTGGCACTCACTCACGAGGGCACTAGCACGGTTAGGGCGTCAAAACTTTAAAATCTCACTACACATTTTGAGACCATTAGGATGTTAGAGAGTGAGACTTTTGATGATTTTTATGCTAGGTTGTCTAATATTGTCAGCTCGTTGTTTAACCTAGGTGAGAAAATTCTCGACAATCGTGTCATTAAGAAAATCCTTAGATCATTTCATAGTAGATTTGACGCAAAAGTGACCATTTTAAACTCCTTAGGTAAGTTAGAGTTGACAAAACTATAAGAGATTATAGGTGACTTACAAACCTATGAAATCGAAATGATTACCTCCAAGGAAGTGGTTAAGAAAGAAAAGGGTATTGCTTTGAAAACCCGAACGGAGAAAATCAAAGTTTCAGATTCCGATTTCGATTCCGATTTTGAGGATGTTGCTTTGTTGGAAAAGGAATTTAAAAAATTTATTAAGTTTCAAAAGCAATCGAAAGATGCCAAGAAATTTGAAAAGTTCAAGAACAACAAAGTAGATCCCACCTCTAAGGATAAATTTGAGAAGCCTAAGAGAGATGAGTCGGATAGGTGTTTTGGGTTTGAGGGGTACGGTCACAAAGTTAAGGAGTGTCCCACACACTAAAGAAAGAGGGAAAGAAATTCATTGTCTATAGTTCCATCTTAAGTGATAGTGATCCGGAAGAGGGAGAAAGTTCCCCCATTGATCATAACTTCATTGCGTTTATGGAATTTCATGTGAGCGACGACGATTCTCATGTGCATGACACTTTTGAGGCGGTTTTAAGTGAATCCCATGTTAGTGAGGGTGAAGAGAGTGACGAGGAGGAGATAGGTGTGAAATAGTTGCTAGTTGATTTTAATGAGTTGTATGCCGAGACGGTTAAGGTGAAAAAGGCAAATGCAAAATTATAAGCTAAGTTGAACGAGCGTGCCATAGAAAATAATGATAGTTTGATTGAGGATCTTAGGGCATGAGAGAATAAGTTTAGGAAGAAACTAGAGTTTGTGGATAAAGAGAGAGATAATCTTCGTGGTTTGATCGAGTCTTTAAAAAATAAGATTTTAGCGTTTGAGTAGTCTAGGCGTTTGCTCGAGTGTAGGATTCATTAGTTGGAGGATAATGCCTAAAGTTTCCATTTTATTATGGGGAATTCTTCATAAAGCTCTCCCCATGGACCTCAAACTCAAGACCATTTTTATTCCTATAGTTTCTAAATGTCGTTGTTGGATCAACTCCCAAGAAGAAGATGATGAGCATTTATTCCATTCCAGTGAAGTGGCTAAGGATGTGTGGTGGGTTCATTTTGAAAATCCAATGGGATTCAAGAATCAAAATTATTCATTGAGATCAAAAATCATTTCTTGGTGGATTAATTATCGGGGAAATAATATTAGATCAATTATTGGTAAGAGTCTTCCTCTTTATATTTGTTGCCAGATCTGGTGTTTCAGGAACAAAGAAAACTTTGAGGGTATTCCTATCAAATCCAAGTCTATTATTTAGGCCATTCACTATGATATTGTTTTAGTGTTTAAGTCTAGGCCTTATAAAGGTCATTTTTCTATATTCTTTAGCTCCTTTATTGATGACTTTGATATTTCGATGTCTAAATTGTAAGCCAACGGAGAAAGGCTTTTTTTCTCCTACATTTCAATAAATTCCATCCTTATTTAAAAAAAAGGAGGAGAGATTGAGAGACTCGTCTAGAGTTCAGTTTGATTTGGAGGCTAGGTTGGATAAGTTAGATAAGATCTTAGGCACCGTCCAAATTAAGGGAGATAGGGGAGGTACAGGTTTTAATGAGAGAGTTGTTACCATTACCCCCGCACATGTGAGAAACACTAGGAAGGTTAGAAAAGGTCCACATATAGGTAATCATTCCCACCATTGCTAAGCTTGCACGTTTTGTGGTAGGAAAGGTCACCTTAGACGTTATTGTTATGACCTTTGACAAGATCCTAGGAATTTTAGGAATAAAGTTGCCCCGGTTCCCCAAACCCCCATGCGTCGTTTTACACCTACTTGGGTCAGGAAATTAGATTTGGTGGCTTTAGGAATAAATATTCTCGATTCTCGTTTGGGTTCACTTGATTCTTCCCATGCTAAATCTAAAGGATGAAAGTTTGCCTTGTTTATCATATACTAGTTTGCTTCATGATATATTCATTGCTAGTATAATGACATGTGTATAATTTTTTATTATAGTTTTCATTTGTTTGAGTCCTATTGAAAAAAATATAAAAAGATTTTGGTTTTAGGAAAAAAATTTTAAATCCAAAAAGATTCTGTTTTTTAGAAAACTTTTGAAAACTCAAAAAGATTTTCCTTTTATTTGAGTCAAAATATGAAAAGACAAAGATTTTCGGTTTTTGTTTTTGGGTTTACATGCTTAATGTGGCATATTGGTGTGCATGGACCCCACCCATCGTTTCATTATCCATGTGTCTAGGACATTTGGTCATTATTATCGATGCTTAGAATGATCGTAAATATTGTTTATATGGGGTTGTTTCGAAGTTGATATGCAATTTCATTTGACTTTGTATATATGCCAACATTGCACTCATGCACGAGTTTGTATGGATGTTTGACTTCTCTTGGATATTTGAATTTGGTGAGGCGTTATTATCTCAATCTTGTCATATATGCTTAATTTGACTTAAGGAGAAGTGTGCATGTAAGAACCGTTTATCGTGAGGATTTGAATTGAAAAAATGATGAGTGATTCACGGGAAAGGGCTACGAGAGTTAAAATTGACTCGTCGTGAAATCCACCTTTTAAAAGAGCCCAAAAGAAAATGCAATATTCTAAGATAAGGGCCAAATTAGTTTAGTTCATTCCAAAGAAAATATGATATTATTAAGGGAGTTTGGATGGATTAAAAATGTAAACGGGCTTTCACAACTAATCCTAATGTTGAAACATTGCAATTTGATACTATTGTTTGCAGAATCGTCAAAATTATGGAATTGTGCGCATGTAGTATGTTTAGTTCATTAAGCTCACACTTTAATTGTCATATGGCTATAATAAAGTTTGATGATTTATCGCTATCAATTAGAGCTTCTTGATCGTTCTGATATGTTGGAATTGTGACTCATTTGTTGTAGTTTCACTCCCATTCATTTCATGTCCATGTTTGAACACATCGGTACTATGTTTGCATGTAACTCACATTGTTAGTTTTTATGAATTTTCACGTTTAGTGTTAAAAGCTTACTATTTAAGCACTATTTTTCTACTGTCAGTCTCTTCCACTGATTTTTTTTCTCAAATTTTTTTCACTAGGAAAAAATATATAATATTTCTGGGAAAATGTGAATGTTTGGCATGTCGTGCGATCTCGTTTTAATTACATTACTATGTCGGGCGAAGTATCGTTCGAGCGACGTCCCTGGCTCGTTCGAACGACATCCTGAATTCTTGCTTCTGATTGGTTTATAGTCCACTGGTTTATTATGGTATATTTTTTGGTACTACTGGAAGTGTTTCTGGACTAATATGCAGGTCTTTTCAAATTAGTTTGATATATTCTTTATGTGATTCCTTGGTTTACTAGCTACTGATTTGTCACTACTTGATCATTTTTAACTGGTTGTTTGATGATTATCTAGAGATATCAAATTGATTCATATTAGTATATTCTCGTGCTAGATACTTATTGATTGGTTTATCTTTTCACCGGATTGTTTATTCGAGACAAAAAAAAGGGGGAGAGATGTATGTGATGTAGGGGATATTTGAGCATGTTTTAGATTACAGATTTTACAAATTGGTATTACAAATTGGTAGTTTAAATTTGGTATCATTTTGTTGCTCAATTGTTTAACAAATGAGTTTTTTCAGAGTCTATTCATATTGGTATCTATTATCGTTTGGTATCATTTGGATATATATATATATATATATATATATATATATATATATATATATATATTGGTTTCTTTTGTTGCTCCATACTTCACTGGGTATTTGTTTTTCTATTCCACGTGTGTAGGTATGCTTCAACGATGCTAGATTTCAAGTCTACATCACATTCAGACATTTCATGCGTGTAGGTGCTACGTATTCTAGTATGTGTCTTATAACTTTTGATTTTGGGTTTATGGGATGGGATTTAGGCGTTATACGGCTTGACGGCCCGACTTAGGCATTTCACCGATTTAGTTTTGTCCCAGAGTAGTAAAAGGGGGAGATTTGTAGGACATAAATTTCCAATTGAGTCCCTGTATTGTTTTGACTTAATTTCGTGAACAAAACTGTGTTTGTAATATGTCGTAGGGAGATTTTATTTTGTCGCGATCCCACTTGGTCTATGATGTATTAAAGACATTGCGGCAAAGCTTCAAAGAATTAATCATACCGACGTTTAATTACTGTAAGTTTATTCTTCTTCAAAGTTAATTTCATTCCGAGATCACTCAGGTATGAATGAGTATAACTAATAGTGCTCGGAATTGTTTTTAAAAAAGATAAGGATGTTATTTTATAAAGAAAAATAATTTAAAATGTTTTTTAAAAGTGTTTTAAATGTTTACACTACGTTTTATTCTGATAAACTAGAAAAAGAGTTTGACTAATTTGGATCTCTTTTGGAAGAGACGTTTTTACCAAAAAGTCAAAAAGTCAAACTGACACGTGAGCTCGTTCAAACGACAAGCAATCTTGTTCAAATGAGAACTTATGTCGCGCAAACGACGTGGCTATGTCGTTCGAACGACACTGTTTTTGAGGCGGTGCTTAATTTTTATTTAAAGATTGTTTTCGTCAGAGTTTCGTAAGTGTGCATTCTCAAAAAATAGTATATGATCTTGTACTAGTTTTGCACATGTTTTCTAAGGTTTAAAAAGCATAAACACATCTTTAGAGTTTGTAAAGATCTGAGATATGTTTATGTGATCGTGCTGCACCAAGAAGGTTTGTTCTACAATTGAACATTAGGATTTTGCGGTGAAGAAAAGAGAATTACTTCTTGTTCGACATCGTAGACGAATCAAATCCATTCGGTGGACACCGAGACATTCGTGGAGTCGAGTGTTGTGGACAGTATCGTGGAAGACAGAATTTATGGGTGGGTATTATTGAAGAATGGTAGAAGATCAGAAGGAGCGTTAAGACCCATGGGGTTCGAGTTATTGAGTAAGGCTAGTCTGTCTTTGTAAAACCTTTGTTCATAGTGATTGTTTGTCTTGGGCTGTCCGAGGTTGTTTTCTCATTTTGGGTTTTTTTTCTCATACATTCGGCGTTGTGAGTATTCTTTCCTTTACTTTACTTGCTTTAATCACTATATGCATGGTTAGGATTAATCAAGATAAAATTGTTTTAAAGTAAGAATTGGGTTTTTAACAACTTTCTTTGGTGCACATTAAAAGTTGGATAAATTTTTTGGTAAAAATTAGTTTGATTTGAAACACACGCATAAGGGACCACCCCACGTTTTTTCACCCAAAAATTGTCAGATCTAGAAAACAAAAATACATATGCACATAGCCCACTATATTATGAGAGTGAGGGAGAAAGAATACCTTAAATGATAAATAATTAACCTTGAAGTAAAAACTATGTTCAATAGTGAAAGTACCTGCAAAAGAAGTAGAAAACGTGAATGGGAAAGGATCAATCAACAAAATGTGATTCCCAAAATGTTAAAAAGCCTAAAAATTAGGGTTTACAAAATATAAACTCAACCCCAAAAGCACCAAAATATTTCAATCGAAGAAAGAGAGAAGTCATACATAATGTAAAAAACATCGATTATTTTGAAATTAGGGGTATTACCTTAGTGATGTAGCGAGCAAAGGAAGATCTAAAGCCAAAAGAGAGAGGGAGCATGGAGAAAATTGCGAATGGTCATCAGAGAGAGAACTATGTTCGCGTGTTTGAATACCGCTTTAGGTGAGGTAGAGAGAGAGACATAGAGAGGGGTTTGGGTAAAGTAACCAAAGACACGCTCCTCTCTCTCGGATGCAGGGAAGGATGCTTATTTACTAATATATCCTTGTTTTTTAATTAATGTGGGGAAGTGGAAAATATTAGAGTGTGAGAAAAGAGGGGAAATTAAAATTTTGAGGGGTAAAATAGGGAGTACAAAAAAAAATCATATTGATGATATCATAGTGCTATCTTATGACATTCATAAGGTTTGTAACTTATTATATAGATATATATATCGCCCACACTCTCAAGTGCACGCAACTCATCCCAATCCCTAACTATCGGATTGTCACTTAATTAGGTTTACTATCTCTCAATACCATGTCAAATATATACTACCATGTAGGATACCGCGTACTCCCAAGTGCACCCCAAATGATCTCAATCCCTAAATGTCGGATTATTCATTATGTTCTTAGGTTTATTAACTTCCAAACCTTAGTTACATCATACATATACCATAAAAATGAGAATGTGTACTCTCAAGCATACCCCCACTCTCCTAATCCCCATCGTTGGGTTTAATTTACTTAAACCCATACTAACATCTAATTCTTGTTGTTATCTAGTTTAACTCTCATATTAAATTTAAAAATTAGCATGAGATTCTCATGAAAATTTTCTACACAAATAAACTCTGAAACCATCCAATATCTGCCCAAATTGTCATTGTTAACCCAGGTCATTCGAACAATCATCGAACCTCATTCGAACTAAAATACATATTTTATTTAAATGAATGCAAAGCCATGTTTCAATTAAAATACACATCTCACTCAAACGATACAACAAATCTCATTCAAACGATATTGAAGAAAATTAATCCCTTGTCCTAGAAATACCAAAATCGAGCAAATCTTCTATTGATGAGCCTCATGCTCAATTCTAGAAATACAAACATCACTATTTTCATGACCGGTAGCATATTTATGGTTCTAAATGATTCTTACAACTACTCAAGATATACAACATCAATTAAAGGATTTGAGATTACTAATTGTTATGTTTGAACCCTATTTTATCCTTTACACAAAATAGGCTCAATTACACATACGATTCCAGGCCCAATCACCAAGTTAACATATGTATTCAACCTATAAATGAAATTAAATCCAAAACTGGGTTCTTAACACTGAATTAAATATCAAAACGAATCAATTTGTGAGTTTTAACAAAAAAAAACAATTTCCAATCATATTTTACTCCTAATAATGGTTTAATTCTACAACCTATGTAAACTCAAATATAAACATGATTAAAATAGCAGATTAAAAGAACTCTAAATATTCTTCTAAATACAAAAACAATCACATGACAATGAAAGAAAAAATAAGTTACAGATTATACAGTGATAAAGTAAGACATTTCTTGCCTGAAATGAAGAACGGGTGATTCCACTCCTTTTGATTATGTGTTCTTCCTCTCCAAAGATCTTCCCAAGTTCTCACAACACTCTAGGGCTTCTGGGGTTTATGTTTGGATGTAATGCATCTAAATAATGGGGCTTAAAATAAGTTTAATCCCGCGGGTCACCTAAAACTCTAAATGAGCCCAAAATACTACCTACACCACTCTAAAACATTGCCCAAAGATATACCTACCCCATGGGCCCAATCCACACTACTAAAAATAAATATACAGGCCTCCATGACACTCCAGAGTCTAATACAAATGGTAATACTTTACACAAACACTGTACGACCTCATGGCATAAATAAAATATGTACTTAATTATTTTAATTGTACACATAGTCCAATTTCGTATAATTATTATGAATAATTAAATATTCCAAACACGTGTTTCAAAATAACATCTCACAAAAAATTTATTAACCATCTAAATTAAGCATATTTATCATTACCAATCACGCAAGTAATAATTTATCTCAGTTATTAATTTATTTCTCACGTGATAAATAATAAATAATTCCACAAAAATAAGGGCTATTACATGCACCCTGTGGATAAGTGGTTTGGGCATTATATACTTATTGGGACTACATGTTCATATCTAGGGCTATGAGCTTTTGAGTTTGATTATTTGGTTGATAAAAGAGTGGTATTATTGGCATTAATTCTGTTATTATGGATTGATATGTGAAAGGTAATATCTTGGGGTAAAGTGGTTGTGCGTTTGTAGTTGTGGTCCAGTACCTTTTAAACCATTACAACTAGTTAACTTGGACAAAAGTGTATCGAGGGCTCCATATTTGAACTCTAGTTTTGGTTAGAAGTTGGGAGATATTGTCGTGTTGTGATGATTATATATGGCATGGACTTTAAATGTATTTGGAATGACAGTAGTGATCTATATGGTTAGTGTTACATAGTGATTACCCTTAGAGTAGATATTACTAATAGAAATGAGATTTCATATGTTAAGACTATACTTAGCCTTTTATATATTAACTAATGAGGCAGGTTATTTATTATGAATTTGGACATTTACATTTTTATATCATCAAAATTGCATGTTTTTAATGTGATCTATTCTTATCACTGTTGGGTTAAGTAAAAGATTTCTTATTAGGGTTTAAACCCTCTTTCGTTGAATAATATTTCTAGGTCTTGTTGTGGGGACTAGAGGATGTGCATAGCATTGTTGAGTCCTTATCAATAAAATCACCTAAGTAGATGTGTAGTATTGGGTTATTTCTTTTGTAGTTGTGTAGTAATGGAGTACTATGTATTTTTCATGCTAATCAGTTGTATTTAGAGGATTTATAGTTATATTTGAGTTATATAAGTTATTTCTTATTCAGTGTCATATTGTATACATGTGGTTATTCAGGTTTATATTAATTGACATATTATGATGGTTTGATTTATCCATTTTCTGTTAAAATATTATTTTATTCCACATGCTTCAAATATTAATAATTGGTAATTCTCATAAATTGGGAAATTAGGACTGCTCACCCTAAATATAGAATTTACTAAATGTTAAAGTTTTTGGATGGATGATGTCATGGATATTAAAGAATTAAATTTGTTACATATACTAATAGTTGAACATTTATATTCCTCGGATTCTCTAATGATGGGTCGTGTGATATTTTTGAAATCTAATAAGAGAATTGCCTCCCTCTATTAATATATATTTTAAAACATTTAATTTAAAGGGTATATTCATAAACCATCAGGAGACAAAAACTCTTTCTTTATGGTAATGTAAGGGTTTAATGCCTTATTTCATACTCTAAGTGAAATCACGAGTTGCTTTCTAAAGTTATACATTTTTGGTTACTTATTATATGTTGTCTGCATTTTTGCTCGATGACTTGCAAAAGTATGTATGTGGGTGGTGTAATAAGAATAAAAAATTGTGTTATATATATCGAGATAATCTTATTATACTTGTTATTTCTCGCTAAAATTGGCCTAGTATTTGTATATGTTTATATTGTAGGCCATTGAACATGCTTGCTATTAAAATTCTCAGTTTCATGCAATTGCGTTCAAGTTGTGATAAAAAAAAACTTCAAACGATGTGTGTGACCTGAGATGATCAAACTACTAATAAACCTTGTCCTAAATAAACCGATGTCATTACCTCATATTTACCCAACTTTCCCTTTTCATGTGTGTGTCTGTTAGTATTTATGCATGTATATATATATATATATATATATATATATATATATATATATATATATATATGTACACACACACACACACACACCACGTGTCTCTCTGCATATGTGTGTTCATGTTATTTTACAATATAAATGTTTATATGATATATAATATTATACGTGTGTATTATATACTGGAGTTTGGCTCATGTGCGAATTGATTTGTTCTCACCAAGGGCAGAACTTAAAATCAGTTGGGCAATACGGCAGCCAAACTGTGCGTTTTGACAGATGGCCCAAAAAAGAAAACTTAACAAAATTATTTTCCAAAAACCCAAATCGTGGTCCCGAAACCCTACTTTTGAAATCGTTCAACTCGAAAGATCCAATTTGTTTGTTGTGATTTCTCCAAAACCCATAAGATTGGCTCATATCGCACCATACTCACTCAGGTATCACACCTTTTATCTTATATACACGATTTATAAATCCCTACTTTTTTCGATTATTAATGGTATACAAAAATCATTTGTTATCACTGCATTCTTCTTATATACACAATTTACAAATCCCTTCTTTGTTTGATCACTAATGGATGAGTTAATTTTTTTCCTTTTTTAATGGTTGAGTTAATTTTTAGGATAAAACTGTTTTCTCCCTTTTTTTTCCATTTTGTATTACAAATCCATGCTTTTTTCCATTTATTTCCATTTTGTATTATTGTAAAACTTTTTTCTCCCTTTTTAATGGTTGAGTTGATTTTTTTCCATTCTTGTCATGATGATTTTTAATGGTCGCGTTGATTATTGTAAAACTCAAATGCCATATTTTGTCCGTCCGCATTTCCATTTTGTCATGTTGATTTTTAATGGTCGTGTGAAAATGGATAGTTTGAGTATTAATAAAGAAATGCGGACAGACAAAATATGGCATTTGAGTTTGCGATTGAGCAACATGACAATTTAGATATTGGGGAGTGAGAGAGGGGAACAATGTGTTACATTAAATTCGGATGATAATGATAAAGATTTCAACCCTCAAGTGTGGGGAGAAGTTAAGCCAAAAATTAGACAAGAGTTCCAAACACTTGATGAAGTGAAGAGTTTTTACAATGCATATGCAAAGGAAGCTAGGTTTAGTGTTCGTAATTGGACTGAAAAGAGGGAAATGGGGAGTAAAAAAATTATAAGGAAGGAGTATGTTTGTTTGAAACAAGGAAAGGTCAAGGTTGTTGAGGTTTTAGTGACTTCTAGATGCTGTGGTTCCATTAGAGAGGGTTGTAAAGAAAAAATTGAGGTTGCCATGTGTTCGTGTGACGCATATGGGGTTATTTCGTTTGTTGAGGTTCATAGCCACCCATTGTCGACGCCAAGGAAAATAGATTTTTTTAGATCTCATCGTAGCGTTTTGACTTTCCAAAAGTTCTTAACTCAACAACTTGGAATGATCAATATACCACCACACCAACAATTCAACTTTCTTAAAGTTCAAGCGGTGGCTTTGAAAATATCGGGTTCACTCAAAAATATTTACACAACCAACAGAGGGATAGACGCAATGAATTGAAGGGGCATAATGGAGATATGTTGAATGAGTTTTTGAAACTAAAAGAAGAAAATAATTCGTCTTTCAGTTACCAAATCTCAATGGATAGTTAACAAAGAAATAAGCATTGTTTTTGGGCTGATGCAACTAGAAGACGAGATTACAAGTATTTGGGTGATGTGGTCGTATTTGATACCACATAGAATACTGATTGTTATGGTATGATTTTTTCACCACTGATGGGAATGAATAACCATGGGCAGGCTATTTTATTCGGTTGTGCTTTTTTTAGGGATGAGACCATAGATTTGTTTGCTTAGCTTTTCAATCATTTTTTAATTCCATGGCGAGTGATGCATCGAAGATGATTATCAGCAATCAAGATACTACTATGACAAGAGAAATAGCAGAAGCCCTCCCACACACCTATCACAAGTATTGAAGTTGGCACATTTAATGAAATTTTTTGAATAAATTGATTCGTTGAAGTTTAGTGCCTACTATAAAGAGTTTTCTGATTGCATATGCAATTCTGAAATGAGGGAGGATTTTGACGCTAAATGAATTGATCTTGTTGACAGGGGTGGTACAACTGATAATAAATGGCTTCGTTCTATGTTTAAAATTCGTTCCCAATGGTTCGCTCCCTATGTGAATCATATTTTCTCCATTGGAATGTCAGTAGTCAATGAGCTGAAAGTGCCCATGCATTTTTTTAAAATATGTTTCGAAAAAGAACTCGCTTGTGGGTTTTATAATCCAATTCGGTAGGGGGCTTATGCGTCGATGTCATGAAGAGTTCTTTTTCGATCACAAAGACTTGATCGAGAAACGTAAACTAAAATTATTTTATAACGCTTTGGTACAGATGGTCGGTATTTAGACAAATGAAATACCCTATAAATTCCAAGATGAGATGTGGGAGATATTAAGATACAAGATTGAATCAGTGAAGGTGGATGGGGGTAAAAATGTCTATTCTCCTCATGTAGTTGCAAGATGTTTGAGAGTGTTGGGATCCCATGACGACATATTTTGACTTATTTGCAAAATTTTCATGATTTTGATGCCTTACCTAGCCAATACATTTCGAAAATACGGACCAAAATAGCAAAGTCAGTTGATACGAATGTCGTTGATGCTAGTGGAATCGATATAACCGAGGACAAGTCATATTTTCTTCACGTAGTCAATTAATACAAAGGTCGTTGGATGTCGTTGATAAGGCCCTCACTAGTTAGGAAGGAATTCAAATTTAGCATGAAGGTTTGGACGACATACTTTAGAAAATCAACAAAGTTATTTCTATTTGATCGAATTCACGAGTTGCTGTCAAACTAAGTGTAGACATTTCGATGAACATGAGTTGTAATTATGGTATTGTTTACACGGAACCCCAACAATTTAGAGTAAAAGGATGTGGTAAAATGATTAAAGGAGGGAAAGAAAAAGCAATGGGTAGAGTGAAGAAGTCTAATGTACGCCGTTGTAATGGGTGCATCATGCTTGGACAGTTACATGATAAAATAAATTGTTCGTTGATCAATAATAGGCAAAAAAACATTAACTTACATTGTATTTATTTATTTTATAAGATAATAAACATAACTAATTTACCATTTTCTTTATTTTGTAGGAACAGAGATGACGAAGGTGGAAGTGTTGCCGAAGAGAGTGGTGATTCAACGAGTTGATGCACTGCTATATTAAGTGTTGTTGTGATTAAAATATTGAGTTGGTATTGAATTTCAATTATAATTTCAATTTGTTATTCAGTTGGTATTGTAATTCAAATATTTAGTTGGAGTAGAATTTTAGTTGGTATTGTACTTCAGTTAGTATAGAATTTTAGTTGTAATTCAGTTAGAATTGTGATTCAGTTGGCTTTTGAAATGGTTATAACAGTTAGCTTTTCAAATGGTTATAACAGTTAGCTTTTGAGTTCATATACAATTAACGGTATAGGTGTTAACTTTTGCATTTATATACAATTAACAGTTATCTTTTGAGTTTATATACAATTAACAGTTACAGGTGTTAACAATTATGGGTGTTGATTTTTGAGTTTATATACAATTAACAATTATGGGTGTTAACACAGTTATGGGTGTTAACACATGAGTTTATGTACAATGAGCTTTTAAAATGGTTATATAATTATGGATGTTATACAATTAGAGTTTCGGGTATAATTGTAACAGTTATACAATTAACAGTTATGGGTGTTGACATTCAATGGTATAACAGTTGGAATTTCAGGTATAACATGAAATGGTTATACAATTTTCTTTGAAATGGATGTAACAGTTTCAATGGTATAACAGTGGCTTTGAAATGGTATAACTCTCAATGGTATAACAGTTATAAAAAAGCTATTAATTATATAATTGTTACGATTGTATAACTCTCAAAGGCATTGAAATGGTATAACGTAAATGATATTACACGCGATTGGTTAATGCCACTGGCACGGACCCATATCATTTAATGGATGTAGGTCCGCACCAACAAATTCACCAATTGGTTGTTTAAAACATTGAAGTTTGAAATGGTATAACAATTAGTTTTGTCAACAAAGGCACACTACATAACATCATTCAAAATGGATGCGCATTATATAACGCAAATTGGATGTGCATTACATAACTTTTCTTCAAAATGGCACATTACACAGAGTACTCAATCTCCTAAACCAACATCTCAAAAATAAAAATTTCAACAATTACAACCACAATACAATTCAAATGGAAATATAAATTGCTAACCTTCGTCTCCCATCCATCAAATTTTTTGGCAATATCCTTCTCAAGTTTGTTAAAGTTCTTATCAAATTTGTCAAATGTCTTCTGTAATTTGTCAATTATTTTGCCTAACTCCATTATCTTCATGAGAAGATTGCGACATTCAATTTCTACTAATTGCTTGGTGTCCACTGATTTCTGATTATCAATCCACCGAAAAAACTCATAATAACTAATTTTATAATTAGAGCGCGGAACAAAACGTCACCCCGAATTTCCTAACGTCTTTGATGTTCGAATTTTTGCACGTTCTTCGCAATGACATAAAATATGGGAGTCAAATGAACTTCTGGGGGACTCCATATCCTGAAAATTAAAAACACATATTAATTAAAAAAATAAGAAAATATACAAATTAATTAAAAAATAAGAACACAAACCAAACACTTTATCATAACAGTTTATGCAAAATAAGTAATTTGCTTCCCTAAATCATGTATACGACAAACCCTAAATGGATCTAGATTTGGGAATCCATATAGGGATTGAACCATACATATGTGGATCTTGATTTGAATGACAAAATAACTGAATTTTTGTGATAAAATGGAGTAATGGATGTTCTTTTTGAGCCAGTTGTTGTGTGTTGTCTTGTTGTTAATGGGGATGACAACCATAATAGGGTTTCAAGTTGTTGTAACACCCCATATTTTTTTAGCATTTATTATTTATTTAATTCAGGTATTTCTAAATTACATGTGTACCGTAACTTAATTGAATTAATTACTAAATGTGAATTAAAAATATTAATCGAGAGAGATAATGGTTAATATTTGTGGAATGAAGATTACTAAGCGAATAGTAAATAATTAATTTATGTCCTTGCGAGCGATAGTGATGCGATAGCATTATATCCCAACCAGGAGTCGTGTCTACACTAATTGGGGTCGGGATAGGAATTTATTGTAGAGTGACTCGGATGGTGATTTCGAGGTCACGGTTGAATCCTAACGGGTCGAGATCATTGGAATAGTATACCTTGTGGGTTGTAATTGGATTCCGTTGCCTTTTTAGTCATAACTGAGCCCATACGGGAGTGTTTATGCCACATGGGCTTGGCCCGTTAGCCTAATTTTGGGAATTATGATTATAAACTTAAGGTTAGGTAATTGGGGCAGCAAGATTACACACCAAAAATCGTAAGAATCAAAGGAGAAGAGACAAGAGTCCATTTGAAAGGAAGAAAAGAGAGCTTAGAGGTTGGAAAGTCTTATTTCAACCTCAACTATTGTTGGATTCATGATTGGAAGAAAGGGAGGAGCACTTTCATCACATTAGAAATGAAATAATACCTGCAAATTAAAGGTAACTGTTTATCGTGCATGTTTTAATTGAGTTACAATACCTATGTAGTGTAGGATTTCAATTATTTGATTTAAATGGTGTTCTTGAGGTGTAGATGTAGAGAACTCATGAATTAGGGTAGGATTTTCCTGTATAATGGATCCACTGATGTAAATAATACGAAATTAGAAGTTATATGATAATCACCATGGAAGAAATATGGGTTTTTGATGAACACTTGTCAAGAAAACAAAAAATAAGGTTCTAGATAAATATCAGAATTGATTTGTTCTTTGGTGTTTTTTTAAGGATTTATTGTGTTAAAAAAGTTAGAAACGATCCATATACATATGAATGATGATTAGATATGTTGGTTGGTAGTCTGGGAGCCTTGCATGAAAGTTATATAAACAAAAATGGTGAAAAACACAACTGCATAAGGGAAGAAGATGACTTGATACTTTTTTCGAATTGATTCGGCCTTTGGGCGAATCAATTCGGTTTGTCTAGAATTGAGAAATCTTCCTTTTTAAACCCTGAATTTATGAATAATTAATGGGTAGACTTTTGGGACATCTTTAAATCATAATGAGGATTATATTGTATTATAGTAGGCCTAATGTGGGGGTATAGGCTTAGCCATAACGAGAGAATTAAGGCGAATGCCTGTAGGATATGAATTATGGAAATAATGAATTCGAGGGAATGAGAATGGATCACAGAAAGTATGAGTGAACCAATGATTTTGACCAGTAGCGTATGAGTGTATTAGCTACTGATATGAATCAAGTGGTTGTGTGTGTATACCTACTGAATAATATGCATATATAGGTTGTGTGAATACCTATGATTATGATTTTACTATGTTTCTGAACATACCTACGCTTCCTTCTATTTGAAGGTTTCCATACAGAGGGAGATTCCACGTTGAATATTCTAGTGAGGTTTGGATTTATTCCCCAAAACTTAGAACATAAGGCGGCTCACTATGTGTCGTGTATTAGTGGGATCGGCTTGTCGTTTGGGTACGTTAGGTATGTGTGTATCCTAAAGACTTAGAAGCATGTTCGCCTCCATTATGCATTGATTAATTTTGGGTTCGAGGTGACATGTTAAACCAATACTCCTTAATTTAGTACAAGAGGTACATGGAATAGATAACAGAGTATACCAGCATCATGAGGGGCCATTCCAAGGGTGCTATAGTTGTATATATTGTATGTGTGATAAATATATACAAATGCGATATATCAACTTATGTGTGATAGTAGAACTGATAGATAGTGTACATCTAAAAGTAATTAAGTGGAGAAACATAAATTGATTTAATCAATAACAATACATATGACATATTACTTATTGATATTGTGATAGCGTATCGTATGGGTATTACGAGAGAGGTAGATTTATTGAGGATAGTTAGATACCTTATCTAGTTGGGTTGGGTAGCATAGTTAGGTACGAAATGTTAGGGGTACACATTAGTTGAGAGGTGATGAACTCAAGGGAGTGTACCCGCCTAATTAACCCTAGGTGATCAGTCCTAAATTAAATTATAACAAGTTTCTGAGTTGGTTCATTCTTAGCATCACTGTCGCCCAATTTATTTATTAACCAACTAAGTGAGAAAACTAGACTGGTGCCAAGTATTATCTTTCCTTAGTTTAAATGAAATTCTCATGCGAAAATAAAATAATATAAATAATCACAATTACAGAAATCCACCATTTACAATTTGAATAAACTGACCGAATAAACCATCGGTTCAAAACCAACAAAAGTAAGACAGATAAAGATAAGTCTCAATAAGTCTGACACAAACTACATAAAGCTGTGAGGAACATGCTCGAGTAACTGAGAGCAAAATTTATATACTAGAAGTGAAAAGGAATGAGGCGTCAATCAAACTCCTGCAACATCCACATATGCTGCAGCAATGGATCCCTGGAATGAGTTAAGTCTGGCGTCCCTATGGCTAGACACCTAAAAGGTTTTTTAAAAATATTTATAGCAAGGGTTAGAACCCAAAACATTTGGAAAATATTTAGCAAATGATTAACTTGCAGTAATAAATATGTATGCGTGCTCTTCACATTTTAGTTAGTGTTGCACTCCCTTCAGGACATCCTCACCCCTCCTCTAATGTTCACTACTAACGCCTTAATTAATTTCCCTAGTTATTTATCCCATAACTAGATAACCGATATAACCCCTTACAACCACCCTACTCTAACCGAGTATGCAATAATTATGATTTATAAGCTATTATCAAAATTAACTTAATCAATCATTCCCCTTTTTAAATTCATATAACTTTCACACTCGTTATACATATAATACAATTCACGACCTGTATTAATTTAACCGTATATAATTATTTATGTCATTATATGCGTATAGTCATATTACAACATTCACACATATGTTGACATAATAATTAATAATGAACATCCTCCCGAGTAATAACCCATCAGATGTATATTCTCTAAAGTGCTATCCCACTAGGTGTATTAACATAACCTAGTTACCCCAAGTCAGAATCGCTCACTAACATGGTTAATAACATAAATATTGGAGGCAGTCATATTGCTTTCATGAAAGTGAGATGCCACTCACCCATATAATGGACACTATGACCTGGGGATACTTGCCCCACTCCTCAAGCTAGGGGATTCACCCGTTACGCGCAACCTCCCTTACATCGACGCATACATGCTTTGGGGAATCTCCATTACCTAGTAAATTACTTCCCCATAAATATTAATATTTACCTAGTAAATTCCATAATTAATTCCATTAAATTACAACACACTAGTAATTTAAATTTTCCCGAATTAATTAACTATTGAATGCATAAAATTATGGGGTGTTACATACTCCCCCTACAAAGGAATTTCGTCCCCAAAATTAGGTTGTATATGTGGTGAATAGCTCTGGATATTGTTCCTGCATATAATCCTCCCGTTCCTAGGTAGACTCGTCAACGTTGTGATGACCCCACTGTACTCTAACTAGTGGAACAACCTTGGATCGTAGTTTGCGCTCACTATGGTCGAGAATATCTACCGATCTCTCCTCATACGAGATGTATGGTTGTAAATCAATTTCCTCAAGTGGAATGTGCCAAAAGGCCCTCTCGCTCCTTAGATATTTCCTTAGGGATGCCACATGGAACACTTCGTGTATCCGCTAAAGGTGCTCTGGCAATCCCAGTCTAGAGGCTATTGGTCCCACCCTTTGAATAATAGGAAAGGGTCCCACGTACCTCGCTGCTAGTTCACCCTTCATGTCGAACCTCATCACCCCTTTCGTAGGGGACACCAAGACTAATACCTGATCCCTAAACTCTAACTCCACGTGTCTCGGCGAAGCATCATCATAACTCTTCTGCCTATCCTTTGCTATCCGAATTCGTCCTCGAATTAGCTCTATCTTGATAGATGTCTCCTGGAAAATCTTCGGCCTCAATAACTTTTTGTCCCCCACCTCTAACCAATAGGCGGGTGAACGACAAGATCTCTCGTACAGTGCCCTGAACGGTGCCATGCCAATCGTGAATTGGTAAGAGTTGTTATATGCGAACTTTACAAAAGGAAGATATCTCTCCCATCCTCCCCCAAAGTCTAAAATGAACATCCTGAGCATGTCTTCTAGCATCTGATTGACCCTCTCAGTCTGCCCGTTGGTCTGTGGGTGATATGCTATAATCAAACGTAGCCCTGTGTCCATGGCCTCCTAAAAGCTCTGCTAAAAATGGGCCACAAAAACTTTGTCCCTGTGAAACATAATATTTACCGGCACCCCGTGCAGCTTAACAATATCAACTATAAATAGCTGTGCATAACGCATCATCTCAAAGTTTGTGCAAACCGACAGGAAGTGGTCCACCTTGGTCAACCGATCCACAATGACCCATATGGAGTCGTAACCCCTCTGCGATGTAGGTAACCTTGTAATAAAGTCCATGGAGATGCTCTCCCATTTCCATACGGGAATCTCTAGTTGTTGTAGCATCCCTGGAGGTCTCTTATGATCCACTTTCATGAGCTGACACGTGATACATTTCGAGGCAAACTCTACTATATCCCATTTCATTCCTTCCCACCAATACTGCCTCCTCATATCCTGGTACATTTTATCCCTGTCGGGATTTATTACAAATCTCAAACCATGGGACTCGGTCATAATAGCATGCCTCAACTCTTCACCTTCTGGCACAATTAACCTCCCATTTAGGCATTGGCTGCCTTCCGAGCTGATTGAGTAACCCTCTGCTCCCTCCACTAACAACTAGCATACCCTATCCCGACAGATCTGGTCCTCGCCTGAGACCTCATAACTCGCATAATGATCTTCGATGTGATGGATAATGATGAAATGCAGGCCTTGGCTACATCGTCCTCATATCGAAGCTCTCTCCACTTCCCTTTCTAAACTTATGATATTTCCTTAGTTGGTCTCAAACTCAATGCGTCTGCCACCACATTATCCTTACCAGGATGATACTGAATATCAAACTGGTAGTCTTTCATGAATTCTAGCCACCGCCTCTGACTTATATTCAAATCCTCTTGTGTGAAGAGATACTGAAGTGACTAATGATCCGTGAATAAGGTGAACTGCTCTCCCAATAGATAATGTCTCCATATCCTCAAAGCAAAAATGACCGCTGCTAGCTCTAGGTCGTGAGTGGGGTAATTCCTCTCGTGGGGCTTTAGCTTTTTGGATGCATAATCTATAGCCCTCCCCTCTTGCTGAAGCACATCCCTAAGTCTCTATAAGGATGCATCGATGTAAACCCCCAAAGCACATCCCTAAGTCTCTATACTCTAGTCCTCCCCTCGGCAAAGCACGTACGGGTGTAGATGTCAACTTTTCATTTAGCTTGTCGAAAGCTAATTGACAATAATCACTCCAAATAAAAGGCACGCCTTTCATGTTAGATTCGTCAAAAGGGCCCGTAATTGTTTAGAATCCCTTAATGAATCTCCTATAATAACCTGCCAAACCAAGAAAGCTACGCACCTCGGTTGGTGTGGTGGGCTTCCCCCACTCCCTCACTGTAAATACCTTACTAGGATCCACCTCAATACCCCGGTCTAGCACCACATGACCAAGAAACTGTACCTCCTGTAGCCAAAATCCACACTTCCCTAACTTGGCATAAAGCTAGTGATAACACAGCATCTATAGAACCATACGCAACTCTCCCTCAGTGTGCGAGTAGATCAGGATGTCATCAAAGAACACGATGACAAAATGGTCGAGATACTCTCTAAAAACCCTTTTCATGAGATCCAAGAAAACTTCTAGCTCAATGGTGAGCCCGAATGGCATCACCCTAAACTCATAAGATCCATACCGCAATAGGAAAGAGGTCTTAGGAACATCCTCCTCTCGGATACACAACTGATGATACCCTGACCTCAAATAGATCTTGGAAAAGTAAGACGCCCCTTTCAATTATTTAAATAAATCATCAATCCTAGGCAACGGATAGTTATTCTGTATTGTCACCTTATTGAGCTCCTTGTAGTCCACGCACAATCGAAAGGAACCATCCCGCTTCTTTACAAATAATATAGATGCACCCCACGACGATGTACTTCACCAAATAAAACCCTGACCTAGGAAGTGCTGAATCGTCTCTCTTAGATCACGCATCTATGAAGGGACCATACGGTAAGGATATCGAGTAATCGACCTCATCCCTGGTGCTAAATCGGTTATAAACTCGATTCCCTACTAGGTGTCAACGCTAGTATTTCTTAGAACACATCCTCGAAGACCCTTACTACTGGAATGGAATACAACGAAACTACCACCTCTTGTGAGGTCTCCTCCTCGATATAATACAAGTGTATATGAGACCCTCCCTCAGGTAGAGGCATCACTATTAGGAACATCTCCTGTCCCGGAATGGATAACACGATTGTCCTCTCGTAACAATCTACAGTCGCCCGATAATCGGCCAACCAATCCATACCTAGGATGACATCATACCCCTCTATATCTGAATCTAAGAGGTCCGCTACTAAACTAAGCCTCCCAATTAAAATGTCCACCCCCCGACACATCGAGTGAATCAATGCCTCGCTGCCTACTGGCGACTCTACACACATACATAGACTACCCGTGGTCTTTAGTTACCCGGCCTGTTTAGCAAATTTAGATTTAATGAATGAATGAGATTCTCCCTTATCAAAAAGTATCCTACCCTCATGACCATGGATGAGAAACATACCCTCAACTGCTGGCAGTTCCTGCTGTGCTAGAGGATTGGGAACATCTCAGACGTTATACACACGCCTGTAGTTCATTTGACCCTGCCGCTATGGGGCTAGTGGAGATGGTGCTGCTGGAAACATCTGTCCCTATTGCCCCTGTTAGGCACCCTGCTATTGGCCTCTGCCCCTCTGCGGGCACTCCCTCTTGATGTGTCCTGTCTGGCCGTAAAAAAAATACCGTCTTTGACCGTCCCCCTGTCATTGGCCCTATTGGCCCTGACGTAGCTGGCCCTGCTGGCCTCCCCCATTGTTCCCTTGGCCTTGACAGCCCTGAGGGACCTACTGTTACTGATTTCGGCCCGGCTAACCCTGCCTAAATCCCTATCCTCCTGATCAGAACCCACCAGGCCTAAATTTCTTGTCCTGATTCCCTTGCTAACTGCTAGTCTTCTGCTAAGTACCACTTGTTTCACTACCAATAGCTGCCTTGCCCTGCTGGCTCGGCTCCCCTACCCTATTTCTCCCCTTCACATTGAAGCGATGATCTTGACAATGTACAAGAGAGACATTAATGACATCTGTATACATCACCAACACCGGATTACCAATCAAATGCTGCCTGATCCTCCAGACCAGGCCATCCATGAACCTGGACTTCTTTCACTCCTCGTTGCTCACCTCATTTGGCATAAAGTTCACCAAATGGGTGAACTCCTCCTCATAATCCTCCACTAAATGGTCACCCTGAACTAACTCACTAAACTTCTTCCTCATTTCTACCTCTACCATTGGTGGAAAGTATTTGTGGTCAAACCGCACCCTGAACTCAGATATCATCATCAAATCCCTCTCCTCATCAGTGGTAACTGATTCCCACCACTGTAAGGCTTCCCCAGACAGACGGAAGGTAGCAAGCATCTGTTTCTGCACATCGATACACTCTAGCATGTGCAGGTGTCACTGAATATTTTTCTTCCAATCACAGGCCTCTACTACATCAGTGCTACCCCAGAACTCTGGTGGGTGATCCTTCCGAAAGGTATCCCTAACTCGCTACCAAGAAGGTGGTCCCATAGGAACCTGAACTGGTGGTGCCACTGGAGGCAGTGCCTGGGGCTATAGGAAATGAGATGCCAAAGCTCGCATCGCTGTCTCAACTACCTGGGCCACTTTCACTACCACCTGAGTAGTGGAGATCAACTAGGGTGATGGTAGGGGTGGAAGTACTTGTGATTCCTGATGAGCCTCCCTGAACTCATCCCTAGCCTCAGCCCTCTTCGCTCTCTGTCTCTTCGGTGGCATCTGAAAATAGATTGAATCTATAAGTACACACTTATACAAAAATCTAATAGCAAAAAAATGATATCTCAAAAGCGAAAAAATGAATCAACAGTCCTAATAATAGGGCTCTATAAAAATCGAACGCTACGCTGAAACGTAATAAGCCACACAGATCCTAAGGACACTAGAACCCGATGCTCTAATAACATTTGTGACACCCCGCCTAATTAACCCCGGGTGATCAGTCCTAAATTAAATTAGAACATGTTTCTCAGTTGGTTCATTCTTAGCATCACTGTCGCCCTTTTTATTTACTAACCACCTAAGTGAGAAAATTAGACTGGTGCCAAGTTTTATCTTCCCTTAATTTAAATGAAATACTCATGTGGAAATAAAATAAGATAAACAATCACAATTACTGAAATCCACCATTCACAATTTAAATAAACCGACAAAATAAAGCATCGGTTCAAAACCAACAAAAGTAAGACAGATAAAGATAAATCTCAACAAGTCTGACATAAACTAAATAAAGATGTGAGAAACATGCTCGATTAAGTGAGAAGAAATTTCTATACTAGAAGTGAAAAGGAATGAGGCGTGTCTCAACTCCCGCAACATCCACATATGTTGCAGCAACGGATCCCTGGAATGAGTCAAGTCTGGCATCCCTATGGCTGGACACCTAAAAGGTTTTTTAAAAATATTTACAGCAAGGGTTAGAACCCAAAACATTTGGACAATATTTAGCAAATGATTAACTTGCAGTAATAAATATATATGCATGCTCATCATATTTTAGTTAGTGTCGCACTCCCTTGAGGACATCCTCACCCATCCTCTACTATACACTACTAATGCCTTAATTAATATCCCTAGTTATTTAACCCATAACTAGATAACCGATATAACCCCTTGCAACCACCCTACTCTAACCAAGTATGCATTAATTATGATTTCTAAGTTATTATCAACATTAACTTAATTAATCATTCCCCTTTTTAAATTCATATAACTTTCACACCCATTATACATATAATACAATTCACGACCTGTATTAATTTATCCGTATATAATTATTTATCTCATTATATACGTATAGTCATATTACAACATTCACACATGTTGAAATAATAATTAATAATGAACATCCTCCCGAGTAATAATTCATTGGATGTATATTCTCTAAAGTGCTATCCCACTAGGCGTATTCACATAACCTAGTTACCCCAAGTCAGAATCGTTCACTCACTTGGTTAATAACATAAATATTGGAGGCGGTCATATTCCTTCCTTGAAAGTGAGATGCCCCTCACCCATATAATGGATGCTGTGACCTGGGGATATACTCGCCCTACTCCTTAAGTTAGGGGATTCACCCTTTACGCTCAGCCTCCCCTGATCGCACTAGAGTATATTTAATAATAATATCTGGCCACTGATATTAATGCACACACCATATATATATATATATATATATATATATATATATATATATATATATATATATATATATATATATACTATCGCACACCGTATATATATATATAGTAATAAATTACCTTGGCTTTACCATATACTAAGTTCGTAACACATGCTTATACAAATTATCATGAGTTTATGGTTCAAACCTGATTATTAATTAATTTGCACACTAATTAATTAAATTACTTTTGGTATCGCCCAACCAATATATTCAGACTCACACTCATGGCCCGAAAATAAAATAATACCCAAGTCTAAATCCCCGACTCCGAATTAATTAGCTTTCAATGTAAATTAATTTAACACCTTGGTATCGCTCAACCAATATACCCGGACTCGCCCACTCGATCCGTATTTAATTATTTTGGAATATTTTTCCAAAAATTAACCATAGTGTGTCACACATAAATCCGTCCCAATCCCAATTACTTTCCCTTATAATTGTAAGGTATTTTGGTTCCATATGTATTTCTCACTAAATAATGTATGGGGAAGAATTTTAATTAACTTTCCCTTATATACTAAAACTGGCCAACCTGCCAAATATCCCCGACCATCGATCGATCGATCCTAGCCATCGATCGAACGATCGAACAGGTCTTTGTCTTCTCCGAAAGCCTGTATCTTCCATGGACGAAAACCTTAAATTCTTAACTCCTTCTACGGTCTAACCGAAGTACTCTCATCACTATATTACACTAAGAACATCATAAGGAACCCCCATCAAGTCCCCGAACCCCGTTTAATTTCCGTTCTCTCCTATTTTTCTGAATTGGGGAAAACTCGGGTTATTCGATAATTACGTCACTACACCAATTTATCATCTCAAATTTGTTCATCATTCTTTGTGGTTTTCCACATCGGACCAGTATATCTAAATTTCATATTCTATAATGAATCTCAATAATTTCAATCATAAGATTTCTTCACAAAAAACCCATTTTTGTACCCTCTTTACCCAAAACGAATTTTGGTTCCCACTTCACATAAATATGAATTGTAATACAATTAAATTCTAGAGCAAGTTAACCACTTTCCTTATGGTTTCGTACGGTCTAGTCTGAAGTTTTGATTCTCAAGGTTGATGATGAAATCCCATTTGGCTCTTTCCCTTGTCTCCCAAATTGGTTCCTAGTGCCTTTAACTTCTCCTTAGGGTATTCTCTCCCACTATAGGTTTTCCACCATGAAATCAGTCGTTCCCCTTCTCCCTTTAATTAAGTAACTAGGCTTAATCCCATTTTCAGCCTAATGGTCCGAGCCCAAGTTACCCAAATACCACCGTGGGGGCCCGGTTATGCCAAAAAATGTCTCGAGACCCATTTACTACCTCCAGGTACTCTATTCCGACTATCTTGGCCCTTCCGGACTCAACTGTGCACTCATAATTGGCATCCAGATAAGTTTATAAAATTTCTTATCTCCCACCTAACTTAGTCTGGAATCGACTCCCGGTTGAGATAAGTAAACTCCACGTCTTTAATATTCTTAAGACGTAAATTAAATATTACTATTTACCTAGTAAATTACTTTCCCATAAATATTAACCAATTATTCACCCGATTAATATTTATATAAAAATTCCATAATTAATTCCATTAAATTACGACAGACTAGTAATTTAATTTTTTCTTGAATTAATTAACTATTAAATTTATAAAATTACGGGGTGTTATAGTGTACGTTGAACTAACATTTGTATCTAGTAACCGACTTATATTGTGATTTAAAGACTTGAAAAAAAAAATTAAACTATTTTCTTGGGCTCTGACCCATGTCAAAATATTTTCAAAACCTTTTAGGTCTCAAGCCACAGGGACCACCATCTTGATGATTCTATCTAGGGATGCACAGCTACAACATTTGCGGAGGCTTGCAGGAGTTTCTATAGATTCTTCTGCTCATCCATTTCCATATAGGAGTTTCTCTCAATGTTTCATTTGGGCGTGTTGCCCTTCAGACTTTTTGTTTTTTAGTTTATTTATCACATTTTATTCAGATTCAGTTGTTTATTTCAGATTGTACTTGGATTATTTGTTTTGGGGACCGATGGTTTATTCGCTCTTATTTATTTATATATCGATCGTTGATTGTTCAAATTATTATTGTGTGGATGGTTTAGTTAAGTTAATTTATTTTCGCATGTTGATATAATAATGAAAGATAAAAATTTACACTAACTTAATTTGACATAGGTGATTAATAATGTTACACCCCGTAATTTTGAGGATTTAGTATTTAATTATTTTTGGGAGAAATAAAAGTATTTAAATGGGAGAAAATTATGATTTGGAGAATTTATTGGAGTAGGAAGAATTATTTTAATTTTCAGCGACTTTAAGTTTAAATCTTCAAATTATTGTGTGTCGCATTTTTGAGGTCAAAATTTTGAAATATTATAACGTATTTCGGATGAAAATTCTGAGTGCACGGTTGAGTCCGGAGGGGTCGAGATAGTCAGAAAAGAGTACCAGGGGGTAGTAATCAGGTCTCGGGGTATTTTTGGACATAGTCGGGCCCACACGGGAGATTTGGCCCATTTTAATTAGGCCCATATAACTAAAAAGTTATTGGGGATTTTAAACCTAATTCAGGGAGGTGTTGAACGACAGTTAACAAATTCTAAACATAAGGGATTGCGAGAAAAGCAAAGGAAGCAAGTGGAGAACAAATTGGAGATCTTTTGGAGACAAATCGACGGACAAATTGCGTATTCTTCATCAACCCTTTCTCTACACCAACGGATCAGAATTGGTGAACAATTAGAGGCAAGTAGTTAACTGTTATGATTCTTAAATAGATGATAACCAATTCATATTATGGGAGGTGTAACCCGAAATTCATTTTTGGGGGTTGGATTTACATGAAAATGGGTTTTTAATGAATTGGGAAAATTATGTGGATTTGATACTCAATTAATGTTTTGATATGGTAATTAAATCATGGAAATCAAATTTTAGTATGAACTAGTGTCTATTGGGCGTCTGATCGATGAATTGAAAATCGAATGAGTAAAACCCGAAAAATACCCGAATCGGGAAAGTTCAAAATTATGAAAACCAATTATGAATTTAATGTCTCTAGGAGGTTTAGAACCTTTTACATGTGTTAAATATTATTGGTTGTGATGGCATGATAGTGTGAGAGTCGGTAAAAATCTTGGTTATGCGTTAATGGTGGAAACAGATTCGAGGAAGAAGATGAATATCGATCGACCTCTTCAGTTACTGTAAAACATGAGATTGTAGATCTTTTTGTCATGGTCGCTTGGGCGACGACATCGTATTTTTCTGATTTTTTTTAATTTATAATGATTTTTCTATGAAAGGGTGCGCGAGACCGACAACTTTAGGAAGAAGTAAATTCGGGTTATTTGGAGATGACCGCAGATGAGTGAAGGAATTTGGAAAAATACTGAGGAACATTATTTCATCCTTGGATTAGATAGGGATGAATCTGAGGTATGAATTTAGAAGTATTTATAATGAACGACACACGAAAATATATGAACGTATTCGTATTGGAATTTTGGATGAATTTAGCATACAAGCTGATATATTAAGGAGGAATTTAATTGATAGAAATTGAATAGAATTAAATACTTGGAGTCTTATGGGATTATTATTAAGGAATTGTAATACCTCGTATTTTTATGGCTTTTAAATTATGGGATTTATTAATTTTAATTGAAATAAATTAATTTAATTTTAATCTGGAATGTTGTTTTTAATATTTACTAGCGTGATGAGAGTTAGTAATTATTGGAAATTTGTTATTTGTTGAATGTTACTGGATGAGTATAGTAATATATGAGATTTATTTTTATAAAATTGTCACGTGTGAATAAAATGGCAATTATGAAAATTGAAGTCGGGACGCGCCTGTGTCGTGTCGGGACTAAATGTTGATTAATAAAAGTGAATAAATTATAAGTTTCTCGTATGGTCATGTTGAGTCCTCCAAAGTGTCCGGAAGGGTCGAGATAGTCAGAAAAGTGTACCCGGGGGTTTAGTTTGAGTCTCGGGGCGTTTTAGGCTTAATTAGCACCCCGGGAGGGCGTTTTGGACATTTCGTAATTATGGGTAATTAAACCCACGAATTTGCAAGGGTTATCTTAGATGTTAAGTGTCATATTTTAGGGTTAACACAACCTAAAACTAATGACGGCCATTGGAGAGGAAGAGGAGAAGCTCTCCAAGGAGTTCTAGGCCAAGAACACCTCTGATTGCACCGCCGTCACCGCCAAATCGTAGATCGCGCGATGGGGATCACAACCACATATTTTTCTTCCAAAAATCAGAGACTAAATTTCTAGGCAAGTATCTATCTTTCTTTTATCAAGTTAATGCATCCTTTTATATTAGTCTTTGGTTGATTAGAATTAGTGTTCTTGAAGAAAAATGTTAATTGGAGATACAAATTGCATGTTATATTGATAGAGATCATATTTCTGGAAATCCATTTCACATGTAGAGGTAGAGCCATGAATTTCCATGGTATTAGTGATAGAAAATCTGGAAAAAGAATTAAAGAAATGAAGTTAAAGAAAAAATTAGGGTTCTTGAGAGTTATAAAGATTTTGACCCTTTTTCCTTGTTATAGATGATGAAAATTCGCATGTGTTACGTAGGATATTGTTTAAATGGGTATACAATACTTGTAGTATGAATTGCTAGGAGTTTGGGACTGTAATACGATGGTTTGGAGGAGTTTGGGGTAACAATTCCGTAGCTGGGTTTTCTGCAGTGCCGCCATAACTGCTTGATCGATCGATCGAGCCCAGAGCATCGATCGATCGAAGGTTCGATCGATCGACCCCCTTTCATCGATCGATCGACCCTCTTGGGAAAATTGCATTTTTTTCTCGTGTTATCTTAATCCGATTTTATGCGTAGTAAACCTTGATTAGGGTTGCTAGAATATAATGGAACATAAAGAGGACCAGTAGGGTCAAGAGAAATCCCATAAAGTGGAACTTTAATGTGAAGGAAATTAAAGGGTAAACGGGGAGACTTTCAGACTTAAGATATCATACCTGTGTTGATTAAATAATCGAAACATCTAATAAGTTGGATTAGGAGGTGAGAGAGGACCTACTGAAATTGTACTTAGATTAAGAAAACACTTCGATTGACAAGAAGTGAGTTTAGAATAAATTAATTACGAGAATAAAACGGAATGAGGCCGTTATACGATATAATGGAGTAAAACGTGTAATAACGGATAATGAAAATTTTGGGGTCGTGAGAGTACCTAATTTAATAATGTGGATGTGAATACATATTTATATATGATGGTTTGATTGTGCATATATTATTTCTGTGTAAAAATCGTACCCGCGCTACTTGTTATCCCTGAGGTTACTGCGCTGGGACAGTCTTATCTCGATGTGCCTTTATGGGGGATATTGACTCGTACCCTAGAAGATAGATATCCTTGGTACAGGCTATCTGATTGATGGTCGGACGGTCCTAAGAGACGTGAGGGTATGTACTGACCTCTTAGAGACTTGGAATCTATGCTTCGCCTCAATGTTGTTTGTGTTTGTGTTAATACAGTTCGAGAGTGATTCCGAACTAGTATTTCCCTTAGTTTGTGTGGTACGGGGACGTGATAGCAGATTATGCCAGCACCATAGTTTTTATGTGGGGTACCGTTAGTATATATATAATTTATGAGTGATTGGTATATATATACTTATATATGGAAGTCTAGCACCATAGATTTTATGTGGGGTGCTGTTTGTATATATATATTGTACGAGTGATTATTATATATACGTGTAACTATATGAGAACTTTCTACTGAGTAAAATAGTAGTTGAGTATATTATGAAATTCATCAACTTCACTGTAAGTATTCGGAAATATTATAACAATACAGAATTATTCTAAATAACGGAAGAAATCTTGAAGAGAGAGACTTTTCTAAAGTGAATATCATAACCTTAATTTCACGTGTTAAAACTTATGGAGAATAAGTTAGAGAGATATATGGGGTTCATTAGTACGATAGACGTGCACACTAGATGAGAGGTGAGAATCCTCAAGAGAGTGTCACATACTAATATGACTGTTGCATTAGCCGGTAAAATTTTTAAATACTTGCTAAACTATTTTAAAATTGTTTTACATTCGGGCTCTGACCCGTTTGTTGTTATCTCTTCTCCCTTGTGTATATATATATATGTATTACAGGTGCCCAGCCACAGGGGTGTCTGGCTTAGGATTCTTTGGATGGAACGTGCTGTAGATTTTGTGGGAGTTGCAGGCCATTGCTTAGACGACCTCATTGTTGACTCTACTTCTATTTCAGCTTTATCCAGTCGGTGCATGTGTCGCCCTTGTCCATTATTTAGTTGATATTATCAGAGACTGTAATTCTTTTTACTTTCAGCATTTTTATTTCGGGATTTATTACTGTCAGGATGTTTTCCTTTAGTGTTGTAAATGTTGGGATTTATTATTGATGGTTAAATTCTTGAATGTTCATTTTTATTCTTATACTAAATGTGTGACTCTTAATATGTTAATGATTAAAGGTTTTATAATCGGATTTAATAAAATGGATGTAAGGTTTCAAATGGTTTTGACACTTTGCTTAATTATTTAGGGTGTTTAATTGGAAAAGTTACTTTGCGACAGTGATGCTAAGAATGAACCAACTGTTCACCTTGATTTTAATTTAATAAAGGAGTGATCGCCCGGTATTTAATTAGGCGAGGTGTCACATGAATATTAAATTTAATAAGAGTGTCAAATTTATTAACAAAATTTGGTGAAATAAATTCTAAAGGGTTAAATTTTGGACCGAGGGAAAATGTCAGGGTAATGTAGTTGAGCGACGCTATTTAAATTAATTAATTATAGTGAAACTAATTAATTAAATTAGAGTTACTCTGTTAAAGAAAAAAATACTCCAACAACACTAATAGTTCGTATTGGACCTCGTATAAACAACATCGATTTAATGTTCATCAGTTGTATTTAGAGGATTTATAATTATATTAGAGTTATATTAGTTATTTCTTATTCAGTGTCATATTGTATACATGTGGTTATTTAGGTGTATATTTATTGACATATTTTGATGGATTGATCTATCCATTTTTTGTTGAACTATTATTTTATTCCACATGCTTAAAATACTAATAATTGTTAATTCTCGTAAATTGGGTAATTAGGACTGATAACCCTAAATATGGAATTTACTGAAGGTCACAGTTTTAGGATGGATGATGTCATGGGTATTAAGTAATTTAATTTGTTGCATATACTAATAATTCATCATTTGTATTCCTCGAATTCTCTAATGATGAGTCGTGTGATATGTTTGAAATCTAATTAGAGATTTACCTCCTGTAATAATATATATTATAAAACATTTTTAATTTAAAGGGTATATTCACTACAAACCATCAGGAGACAAAACTCTTCCTTTATGGTAATGTAAGGGTTTAATGTCTTGTTGCATATTTTAAGTGAAATCACAAGTTGCTGCCTAAAGTTATACATTTTTTGTTACTTATTATATGTTGTCTGTATTTTTGCTCGATGACTTGGAAAAGTATGTTTGTGGGTGGTGTAATAAGAATAAAAAAGTATGTTATATATATCTGGATAATCTTATTATACTTGTTATTTCTCGCTAAAATTGGCCTAGTATTTGTATATGTTTATATTATAGGTCATTAAACATGGTTACGATTTAAATTCTCAATTTCATGCAATTACATTCAAGTTGTGATAAAAAAACTTCAAATGATGTGTGTGACTTGAGATGATTAAACTACTAATAAACCTTGTCCCAAATAAACTGATGTCATTACCTCATATTTACCTAACTTTCCCTCTTCATGTGTGTGTGTTTGTATGTATATATATATATATACACTAGGGCATGCCCGTGCTTGAAGGCACACAGATAATTTTGAAAAACATAAAATCGTGTATAATGTAAATAATAAATATTTTATATATTGTAAGTGTAAATAATTTAGAAAATGTTTCCTCTGTTAAAGAAAAAAATACTCCAACTACACTAATAGTTCGTACTGGACCTCATATAAACAACATCGATTTAACTAATGACACGATATATCAACTACATCTCGCAAGACACAAAAACTAATAAAGATAGTTATAATCTAAAACAACCAACAAAACACATATCATTGGCACTATAATTAATAACAAAAAAACTTCATGACAACAATACTCGTTTATATTAAAATGCAAGCAAAATTGTAGTAAGAATAAATATACAATACTATCCTAATTGAGTATCCCATGTATGTTGAGAATTTTGGAATCTTTAGTACACATGTTACGCATGTCAATGGAACATATAAACAAAAAATATCATTCAACACTTCCATAATTTCATCCAACATTCCAAGAAAACAACCCACTTTCGCCATTAAATTTGCATCATGTATGTGCATCATTCTAAAGTTCTAAAAGAAAGCTTGATGCATAATTTAGGGGCGTGGAGTTCCACAAAGTCTTTAAGAAGTCTTTTGTTTTTTTCCTTTACACAAAAACATATGTGCACATCTTTACCAATTAGTTGCAACTCAATTTAGAAAGCATCTAACGAAATAGAAGCCGACACATGGTAAAGTAATTATTAATGGAATAAAATTGAGAAAATAGTAAGTCTTGACAGTATACACACATTGTAGGAATGTGAAATTGTATGAACTCATATCCAATGACTTTTAATTTTTTATATATGCAGTTTTTAATAATAATATGCAGTCATAATATGCAACATAATCACCAAATTAGTTTTCAATAATAATATCAGCCAAAACACCTCTTATCTTTGATATATGTTTCAAACCAACCTTGCAACATATTAGATCTGCGGCATCAACAACATATCTCAACAGGAGGCATCCAATTTTTTTGATACACATTGGGTGTTGATGCTATGAATGTTATATTCTATTCACCAACATAAACACCCATGGAACAATTTTTTTAATTTATGAGCGCTGATCTTGAAAAGGAAACAACCATTATAATATGACTGTCAAACATTACATATGAATACAACAAACAGTAATCCAAAAATATGAACCCACTCCATTGCCATCAAATCGCGCCATTCACCTATACCCAACATTGTTATATAAATCAAATAAAACATAAATACACTTATACACAGTGAGATAATGGAAAAATGACTTGAGCTCTGAAAACAAAGAATTATAAGTATAGAAAAACACAACCTTAAACGTTTTCACCAATACTACCTATTTCAATAAAACCACATAAGTTAGTCCAATAATACAACCTATCTCGTAAGTAGTTCATCCCGATCAGGACTGGCATCCCATATACAACATTTTTAAATGCCTTTTTTTAAAAAGAAAATAGAGGGCTCGGGTTGGAAAAAGTTAGGGGTTTGAAAGAAGCCCCCAAAATTATTGTATCAATGTGAGGAAACTAAAAGAACACAGAGAATAACTTTACAATAATAATGGTACCTGGAACACAAAGAACGACTTTCTAATATGAAAACGTGAATGAAATGTTTATACTACCTGGAACTTTGACATTTATATCACATTGATATTAAGGTGAGTGTGACAACCCCCTTATCAAAATAAGAGGTAGCCAGCCCGATAATTCAATAATAACAGGAATAATAGATGGACCATTTTCAGCATCACAATAATATAATAAGTATATGGGATAACCACCCTATATTTAAAAAAACAGGTTGCCAAAATTTTGTTTTATAAGTTAAAGAAAGCATTTAAACAACCCGATTTAAAAAGAAGGAGGATATAAACTACAAGAATTAAACAGAACAGTACATATATAACACAATAACCTAATAAGCTTTCGGTTAACAATAACCGAATAAGCTTTTGTTTAACAGTCTCTTACAATGTACTTTTAACAATTATATTAAGTTACATAATACATTACAGTAGGCAGGTACAAAAACTTGGGCCACACGCCCGGATAAAATAACCCGATCGTAACTAGAGTACAAAAACGAAGGCATCTATAAGAAAATAACCCACAACATCCGGAAGGTGTTGCAGCTCCAAGACACAGGAATGGGTGAGTCAATACGGGCATCCTTACGACAGAGCACCCGGGCGAACATAAGATTCATGCACAACAAGAAATATGAACGGGTCAGGGCCCTAGTTTTATATGATCACCAGTTGAATAAAGAGTATGAAAATTATGAACAGTTAATCATGATTGATAATGATAAGAATCTAACTACTCAATCTGAGAACATGAACTAAAACAATTATAATGGCCATGTTTTAATTTAATTAAACTAGAGGATATGAACAATTATTATTAACTAAAAATCACCATCCTTTATATACAGTTTCAATGCACCATTCCATACATAATTAGGAAATGTAATCAAAGTTATTTGCTTTCCAGATGATTTTATCATAAATGAAGTCCCACTTGAATAAGAATAGTTATATTCAATCATGTATATCGATTCTAAGACCGTCCTTTCGAGTTTCCCCACTGGACACGCCCCTAAATAGCTACCATCTTCCAGGGCCTATCAAACAAGACAACCTAGACTTCCTACAACGCAACGTCGGGAATTGGCCATATACCTTCGACAGTGAGTCATAACCATACCCGGAATTACCTCACTTCGAATAATAAATACACAATACATAATAATCGGTCCTATACCCGAGGACTATATTCGCCCTGCATTTACTATCCAGGGGACTTCACCTCATGTGCGTACTTCCCTTATGATAGCATTTAGAGAGGTGTATTTAAGTAAATTATCATTTACCGTTTTAAATCCCATTTTAAAAATATATATCACATTTTATCCGGAGCCATAAGTAATTTATACCATCATTATATCCTCAATGATTTATAGACCCCTAATTCATTCTCCAAGAATTTATGGTGTTACTATAAACCACCAAGTCTAGCATATCCCGATAACGTGTAGAAAACTCTTTAATTATGCATTCCTACATCTCTTAATATCAAACTAACTTGTTAAGGAAAAGAAATACTTAATCATCTATTTACTAATCCCAAAAATAAGTCCCAACTATCCCCTTCTAACATAAGGTAGTTGCCTAAGTAATTTAAGGCTCTAGGACACAAAGTTTACTTCATACAAGAAGGTTCCTAAGTCCTAAGCCAAAAAGAAAAGGGTAAAAATTGAGTTAGAAAAATAACTCAAAACAACAGGATTTCGAATCAATTCGCCCTAGGGCCGAATCGATTCTCCCCAAGCAGCGAATCAATTCGCCCAAAAGAGAATCGATTCGGATGGAGAAACCAACTTTCTGCCTCAGGCCAAATCGATTCGGACTTAACCCGAATCGATTCAGGTTCCCAGACCTGTAGCCTCACCCCCTAGCTAATCGATTCGCAGAAGGGGCGAATCGACTCTCCCTAGTGAATCTGCCAAGAATTGGGCTGTGGGTTATGAACCCTAGTTTTTCACAAAACTTCATTTCTCCTCCATGCAACATCATTAATTCAACCCAAAACAATCATAAATGCATCCTAACTACTCTAATCCACATAATAACCATCTAAATCAAATTCCAGGGGTTCAAACTCTACAAATCCCTTAAAACCCCAAAATTGTTAAATCATTTCCAATACACAACAATCACACATATTTATTCATCCTAAATCATATATTACCAAGTAAGAAACATGCTTTCAAGTTGAAATCTCAGATTTCTTTATGGTAGCAACAATCCCAAGCCTCAATCTTCAATCTCTTCCTTTTTCTCTTCAATTCTCTTCTTCTCTCTTTCTCTCGAGGTTTAGAAATACATTTAAGAAAATAAAATGAGGTGCAAGACTTAAACGTGCCTCTATCCTTAATTCCCATCTTTAGGTGTAAATACCACATTAAAATGACTTGTAACTACACATCGGAGTCATAACCAGTCAAAAGTGCTCAAAACCCAAAAATACAATATGGCACTTATTTTGACTATCTTGACTATTTCGGGACAAACTACGCAATCCAAATTTTCATCCGAAAATATTTAAATCATTTCAAGTCATGGTTGCATCTACACCATAATTGTCGTTAAAAGCACACGACACTATAAAACGTAACATGATAATATTTACATACATGTAACAATAAATATGTAACAATCTAGTAAATATTCTTTCTTAACTCACTTAATTGATATATACTCCATCATTTATTATTTTATATAGTTACTTCACACAGTAAATTAATATAAAATAAATTTCTCAAAAGTGAGGGTTCTTACTGTGAGGAAAATAAAATAAGACAGAGGACATAGTTTCCCCACGTTGATAGTTGGAACTATTTATGTCGTCAGTGAACTGTAGCCCAACTGCAAATTTGACAAACAAAGAACGGGGGAAGAGAGGAATACTTGAGTTAGTAAAACACTTTGTGATCTAAAAATTGTAGACAAAAATGTTTTGTGATCTAAAAATTGTTAAACCAAACACATAAAGAAATAATTGGTATACCTGATCTCAGGTAGGCCAAATATAGAAAGAAATAAGGGGTATACCTAATCTCATGTATACAAAAAAAACCATAACTAATTGCAACAAATAAACATGATTAAGTTTATATAAAAAATGAACGAAGGGGGATGAATATCAAGAGATACCTTTTTGGAGAACCAGAGAGAGAGGAAAAGCTCGATGTCTCAGACACTCTCCGTGAGGACGCTGCGCTGCTTTTCTCAAATGACTCAACAGTGTAACGGAGCTTGGGTTGAATTCTAGTGGCTTTATGAATTTTCTTCAAGCGCTTCTGATGTCACATTGTCATCAACAGTATCTCGTCGACATTACAAGTGCCGGGTTTTAATTAATGAGTTGAAATGCTAATCAAATGATTCTTCAAGAATGTTGTCCAACATGGTTTTTTATGAAAGAAGTATGGATTATACCACTTAATCCCACCCATCGTTTCTATTGAAATATTTAAATTTTGAGCACTGAAAATAGGGATACCATCAAATTTTTTCTTTCGACCGCTATGTGGCATTGTCTTAAGAATTTTATTAGCTTCCTTGACCTCTTTTTCATTTGGAACAAATTGGAATAAGTGAGGTTTTTCCAACAAAAAATCATCTCTATAATTCAACAAAAAATACCATTAAAAATATAACAATAATATGACACACTACATTTTATAAACCTGTAATTATCAATGAACTCACTTTTCCATAAATTGAAATCCAACTAAATCGATATCAAAGAAGACCCAAAATACTAATCAACCCAATTGAAAACTTTAAATAATATGATAACTATCAAAACATTAAAACACATTTGAGAGAACTATGTTGTATCATATTATACCTCAACAAAGGGAAAAAAATGTTAAAACATTTCGGTGGTGCTCTGGTTCACTAGAAAAAATGCAATATTTGGGTGTGTAGGGATAGGGATTGAAACTAAAGAGTAAAGTAGTATCATCCATATTAATAAAAAATACCACATCAAACATTCAATGTTTTTCTGAAGTGCCATAGCACAATCTAAAACCATAGCACCTAAATGTTATATTCAATTCCTAATATCTACAACCTCTCTACAAAATATACACATAATATCTACAATAAAACAATACATACGCAAAATGATACACGCAGGTTGAATCGCATATGAATGTAACCTTTGTTGGTGATTAAACCTAAGTTTCCAACAAATACCACACCCCCATTTTGAATGAATCACAATTTTGAACCCAAGTGCGAAATAAGCCCTAATATCTACAACAAAACAATACACAAATGAAAAACGATACACACAAGTTGAATCACATACCTAGAGATGACAAAAATGATGAAATGGAAAGTTACCTAAAGGATCCAACCTGAAATCGAGCACCATCTCATACACATATCGAAGATAACAAAATAATTAACATCAAATTAAATACTCACCAAATCGTGCATTTAGAAACACCCCAAAATCATAAAATTACAAATAAGAAATACTATGTGAAAAAATGAAAAATGGAAAAGAATAGTGTGTGTGTTTGTGTGTGTGTGTGTGTGTGTGTGTGAGAGAAGAGAGAGAGAGAGAGAGAGAGAGAGAGAGAGAGACGTTACATGTAAACCCGAAACAAATAAGAAATTAGATCACACATTGAAAGAGAGAGGGGGAGAGAAGTCGAAGAGAGAGAAAATAGAATGTCGGGGGCAAATAGTGAGAGGAGAGAGTGAGTTAAAAAAGTGTGATCAAAATGGGATAATACCTTTATACCCTTGTTTTGGAATTTTGAAGAAAGGGGCAAATAAATTAGAGTGTGTTAAAAGAGGGGGAATCTAAAACTTTCAAGGATAAAATAGGAAGTGCAAGAAAAAACATATTTTGTGACATCATAAGCTAAGCTTATGACATACATACGTTTTGTAACTTATATATATATATATATATATATATATATATATATATAAGAATATTACAAAAATGTTTAAATGTTTTTCCAAACTGTATTTTTATAAATAAACTCCTTTTTTATATATATAAACTCATTTTTAAATATAAATTTTAAATATGTTTATACGTTTAAAGAATATATAAACTAATTTTCATATATAAACATATTAAAATGCATTTAAAAAACTTATTTTTATATTTAACGAGTTTATTCTTATATATACACTTATTTTTATATTTAACTTGTTTATAAATTTAAAAAATATATATACTATTTATAAAAAATGTTTATACATATAAAAATATATGAACTAATCTATAAAAAATACATAAACTAAATTTTAAAATGTTTATATATTTATATATATAAATATATAAAATGATTTAAAAAAATGAAGCATGAGTTGTTTATATAAAGTGTGTCTACATTTAAAAAATATATAAACTGGTTTTTAATATACACAAACTGTTTATCTATAAATAAAATAATTTTTAATAAAACAATTTTTTTTCTACGCAAAAAATATAAATTCGAGCATAAAAATAAAAAACAAAGATGATTTAAGTTAAAAAAAATTCACTTTAAAATATTATTTTTAGAAAAAAATGTTTTTTGCTCGATAAGAATAAAACTGTTTCGTTTAAAATATATATTTTCTAAAAAAATATATTTCAAAAAAAAAAATTCCATCCAACAGATTTGTTTTCCATCATAAAAAAAATAAACCTCATTTTAGCCAGAAAAATATATTTTCAAAAAAAAATTCCAGAAAAAAAGGTTTTCAACAGAGAAAATAATTTCTACCCAAGAAAATAATTTATAGGGAAAAAAACATTCGTCTATGAAATCCCTATCCCGAACTCCAAATCTTAAACCTCCGGCTAAAATAAACATCCAGGAAAAAAAATCCAGCCTAAAAATAAACTTCTGGGAAAAAAAAAAGCCTCCGGCCAAAAAAAAAATTTGATCCAGCCAAAAAACAGTTTAAAAATAAGGAGCCTCCAGAAAATGAAAAAAAGGAACATCCGTAATTTCTAGAAAAAAAAACCTTCGGCCATGAAAAAAATTTACCCAAAAAATAGTCTTTTTAGATAACCCAAACTCCGACCACTTTGTATTTCAACCTTCGGCCATCAACCCAAAATCCAATCGAACCTCCGATTTGAACTCCAAATCCAAACCCAATTTCCAAATCAATTCGAACCTCCATCCATCAAACCCAACGTTTGGCCATCAAACCCAACAAAATGATTTTAAAAAAATAGGAAAACAATCCTCCGATCTTTGTCTAGGCTTTGGTAGGATGAAGTTGGGGTGGGTATCTATTTCTTCCCTGAGATGTTTGTATAGGCTTTGGTAAAAAGGGCACATACTGTGACAACTCGCTCACCAAAATAAGGGGTGGTCAGCCCGATACTCCAATATAACAGGAATCATGGATGGAATCATTCTCATCATGGAACGATATAATAAGTATACGGGATAACCACCTTATATTTTAGAAAAACGGGTTGCCCGAAATTTTGTTTTATAAATTAAAGAAAGAATTTAAACAACCCAATTTAAAAAAAAAAGTGGAAACCCAAGAGAACTTATATACAACCATAACCAAAATACAATAAGGGGACCGAATATGCTGTCAGTCAACAGATACATAACAAATATAACATGTTCATTAAGTTACATATTACATCCATTAGACAGTTACAAAATTTTGGGTCACACGCCCGAATAAAAGACCCAATCATAACTAGATTGCAAAAATGAAAGCGTCTACACAAAGTATCCCGTAATATCCACAAAATATCACGGCTCCCAAAAGTTCACCGGAATGGGAGAGTTAGTACGGCCGTCCTTGCGGTGGAGCACCTAAGCGGATACAAGATTCATACACAACAAGAAATATGAAAGGGTCAGGACCCAATTTTATATAATCATTATGTGAATAAAAAGTAAGACAATTATGAATAACTAATCCTGCTAGATCAGTATAAGAATATACCTACACTGTTTTTAATGCATGAACTAAGGCAACATGAATGATCATAATCTTAGTTAAGTTATGCAAGAGGATATGAATAATTAACATTAACTAAAAACTTTTATCCTTTTCATACTGTTCATTCCATCGTTCCGTTCCTTATTAGGAAACATGATCACAATTATATGCTCTTTGTGGCATTTCATTATGCTCTTTATGGCATTTCACATTGCTCTTTGTGGCATTTATAATCCATCAAGTCCCACTTGATTAAGAATAGTTATAATTATATACATATAACGAATTCTAAGTCCTCCCTTCCAGGTTTCCCACTGGGCGCGCCCCTAAATGACCATCATCTTCGAGGGCCTACCAATTACGACACCTGGGCACCAACAACGTAAGACATCGGGAAGCGGACATATGCCTGCGGGAGAGTCATAACCACACCCGGAATTACCTCGCCATCGCAGAAAACATAACATAAGCGCTCATATGGCCTAGGACTATATCCACCCTATATTCATTAGCTAGGGGGCTTCACCTCATGCGTTAACTTCCCTTATGATGGCATTTAGAGAGGGTGTGATTAAGTTAATTGTCATTTACATTATTCATTTAGCATTACCATTTCTAATTCAATAATTTCAACACATTTTATCCGGAGCCATACTTACTTCATGACATTACTACAACCTCCATGAATAAATAAACTTTCATTGTCCTCTCCAATCATTTTGTGGAGTTATCATAAGTCACCAAGACTAGTATAATGCACTTGAACTACTATATCCTCCCAATACCATATTACAACTCCTAGTCCTACCATCCATTAACTAAGGAAAAAGAATGCCCTAATGTTAACGTGTACACCCCCGGAATAATCCCCATTTAACCCATTTCTAGAGTAGGGTAGTCAACTAATTCATCTAGGACTCTAGGACTCTACGTTAACTTCATACAAGAAGGTTCCTAAGCCCCTATCTTAGAAGAAGAGTACTAGAAAGAAATTAAGGTTTTGAAGATGAAAACAGGGGACCGGTCGATCGGTCCTGAGATCGCGGTCGACCGCGTCTCAAAATTTTGCCTAAGAAGAAAAGAAGAAAGCTCAGTTTGGAAATGCCGATCGACCGGTCAAGGGACTACGATCGACCGCGCGCAAAATTAATACCTTTGTGGGAAAGCAGTAAGCCTTCCTCCGAAGGCCCGATCGATCGGTCCTGGGACCGCGGTCGACCGGTCATAGCAGACCTAGAACATTTCTCTCTTCTACAAAGCTAAGACCCAAATCCAACCTAAAACCCTTTCCTCTTTTCACTTATCCCATATCTATAATATCCCAACAACATTTCCCAACCTCAACAAACATACTACATTCATATAAATCCTACCAATCCAAGATCTAATGACTTAAATACCAACATTTACATCAAAACCCAATATTTACCCAAATCTCCCAAACATACAACTATCCTACAATTTATCCACAAGAGATCATATATTAGCAAGTAGAAAACTTGCCTTGGGGTTGTAGACTCGTGTCTTCCTTCCGGTAGCGACGAATCCAAGCCAAACTCTCTAAATTTCTCTCCTTCCTCTACTTTCTCCACACTTCTCTCTCTCTCTCTCTAGGGCTTGAGGTATGTAATGGAAGAAATAGAAAAGGGTTGGGGGACGTAAATCGTGGCTTAAGTCTAATTCCCCAACATAAATGATTAATACTACATTAAAATGACTCGCAACTACGCGTTTAGGTTAAAACCAGTCAAAAGTGCCCGAAACATAAAAATATAATATGGAACTTATTTTGACTATCTCGCACATTCCGGAACTAACTACGCCCTCCAAATTGTCATTTGGAAATTTTATAGCTCATTTCAAGTTCCGATTTTATTTTAAACCATAACTGTCATTTAATGCACATGACACTATAAAACGCACATGATGATATTTACATACACATACAGTAAATATGCAACAATCTAGTAGATATTAACTTTTATCGCGGTCAATTAATATTTACTCCATTTTTTGACATTTTATATAATTACTTCACACAGTAAGTTAATATAAAATAGGTTCTCAAAAGCGATGGTTATTACACATGATTTTGATTTGGTAAAAACAGCTCTCACCGGTCAAAATTGTGTATTAATTTGATAAAAATGGAACATGTTTTTTTTAATAAACAATGGGTATATATGGTATTTGAGTGTTAATGGGATAGTTGTTAAACGGTAATTAGCTGAAATCGTTAAAATAATATCCATGTAACTATAATGCAAACTAACGTACCCCAAGTCACAATTACTATACACAGTCGTACCCCAAATAGTAAATGACCCATAAATTAATGCTTGGTGATCAACTGGGATTTAAATGTGCGGTAGTTAGTAAAGGTGTTTTTATAGAAGGGGTGCATGGTATGTTGATTGCAACTAGTGTTGTCTTGGTCGTTACATGCGCAACCGTACCCATAGCTCCATCGGGGAAACCAATGGTAACTATTCTGCATGGTGAAGTTTGTGAAATAATGTCTAATTAAGAACTTGAAATGGATGGCTGAATATTTTTGAGAGTCTTGTTTTTAAATTGGCTTTTCTATCAAACTATCTGTCTTAATATTATTGTGTGAGAAACCATAATGGTATGTATTTATTACTTTAGTTAATGAAAATCAATATTTAGAAAAAGGAGAATATAACAACTCTGCCACGTGTGAACTTGACGGCCGATTTCCCCTCTTTTGCAATCAGTTTCGCTACAGCACCAATGCTTTCTAAAATTCCCCATAAGAATATGTCAATTTTCAGATTCATAGTCACAGTCAAAGTCATAAACTAGACCTATGAATTCATGATATAAATAACATGGTTCATTGCGTATTTTCCTATAATTTGGGATTCGAAGACAAAAATGTTCCATGCATCATCTTCAATGATAATTAGCTTGAATTTTTTTTTGTCGCAGTTAAACCCATAGACATTAATGGCTCGATAGTACAAATAAAACTTGATCGTTTGGATGAGTCGGTGGGGATGAATCTTATTAGTAGTACGTGGCCAACTTGATTAGAAGGAATACATGTTAGAGTAATTGTTTTATGTCTGCATGATAGTGTTCATATGAGTGTTCTTACATATGTCATAGAAAGAATATTTGTAGCATTTACATGATGATATTGTTTGAGTTGTTTCTTGAATATTGGAATTTTGTCGTTTTATTCTTAAAATGATCATTTCTCTAATGTTGTTAGTATAAATATTTTGTTTAGACAGATGTATGTTTAATTTCTTTTCTACACCGTCTTGAAAATATTTTTGTGAAAAGAAAAATGTTGAAATTGATTGTTTAGGATTTATTCTTGAACGATAATATGAATTGAATATATGGGAATCAATCATATGAAAAGTTATTTTTGAAATTTTGTTTTTTAATTTTTTTTTAGAAATCTTATGTGCTTGTTGTGTGAGTTAAGTTCTTGCACGGATTGCATTTAGAACATATTTACTACACTACACTTATTGCACAATAAACATATTCGATCTACTTGAGTTATCATTTTGTAGTGGGGGACAATTATAGTTGACTATGATCATTGGAAGTTTATTGATGACTATTTTACATCAGCAGATCAGACAAGAGTACATAGAGTCGGGATCTCAATTCAGGTGTATGTATATTTTAATTTGATTACAATTTGATTTTATATGTAACCTTGAACCCGTTTGTTTTAATGGAATTTTTCTTTTTACTCCCTAGAGTGAGTCATGGATGTTTTGCATACGTTTCAGATTTTACCATGTTAAAAAATCATGCATGTTATTCTTCCTTGCCTCATCTCCTTCAATGTATGATTTGATATTAAAATCGATATATGATTTAATTTAATAAGTTTGAATAATTCATCATATATGATATATTGTATTCTAATGTAATATAAATCAGATTGTTATTAATTTGATACTAGAATAAATCAGATTTAATTGATTTTAATTTTTGCGTGTATTAAAATTTAATGAGGTCGAATCCTAAAGTTTTTCTAAATTTGATTAGATATGTGTTATTAGAAAAACTTACATGATATCAGAGTATGCATTACTTGCGCGTATGAAAATTGTTTCATGGGATCTCATCGCGTTTTTTCAAATGCTTCCCCGTGTTAAGAGAGTTTGTTAACCAAATTGCTAGGTAATTATATAAAATAGAAATCTGAGGTGATAATGAATGGACCCATCCTCATTGGTAACCCACCTTATACTTAGGGTATTGATAGTTTTGTATTTTTCATTCAAGATTATGTGATTAAATTTCATGATTAATATTTATGTCTCCTGAATAGGTTGCGGTAATGGGTGCAATAAGCTACAATCGGATGCCACCAATGACCAATGCTCCCTGAAAACCTCATACCAAAACTTGTCCAAAATGGTGTCATTGAAATATAACTTCCAACGGGAATGATATTTATTTGGGGTGAAGAGAAGGGTCATGTAGTAAGTTTTGAAAAAAAAAACCACAAATAACGAAAAAAACTTTTGACTACGGCATAGGAGCATAAAAGCACAAGATTATGTTCCATGAGCAACGAGTTATTGGCCACTCGTACAAGCAAGGACTATGCGACTGATCACATCTCAATTAGTACTAGCAGAGTTGAATTATGAATTTTGACCTCGAAATTAATGTTTTGTATTGGGTATCATCCCTAATTTCAACCGGTAGAGTTGGTACCATATCTATAATCGCCAATGGTTTAAACATTTTCACATAATGAAAAATGATAAATAATGTTTATATAGTATTATGAAATAATATACTTATAGTGCCACCATTCGTTATTAATTATAAATGACATTAGTATGTTGTCATGTCATTTTTGTAGTTCTAACTAAATAACTTGCAGTGGTCATTATATGTAGTCATTTGAATCAAAACCGATATGGCAACACACTGTGTGGAGATTTGACCAGACTTATGGGAAGATTGTGTAGATGTTGAATGATGTATATGTCGCCCAAAATGATTTAACTTGATAATTAAAGTAACCATTAACTATTGTGATCATTTCAGGAGATTAAATTAGTGACAGAATATTGCTTGTATTGTCGTTTCTGAAATGATAATTTAATTCATTTTATGAGAAAAAACGTTATATAACATATTGGAATATCATAGCAAGTGTGCATAAGTTTTTCATATACCAAACCCATATACCCCACATTACGATTGAGGTGCTCATCTTGTACAATTAGTATGGTCACCTCTCTACTAATAGAAATTTGGCAAATAATTCATCAGCATTACATTATTGTTAGGTCAAGGTGATTCATGACCCGCATATAACGATTTTTAATGGATACATTCAATTGCAACCTACATAGGAATTGACCCAAACTAACTCAGACATGGTCATACTTAATTGAGTTTTAGGCCATATGGATTGGGTGGAGCACAAATTTCAAATTTTACATTTAGCACTTAGACCTTATGGCATTTCAAATATGGGATGAAAAAATTGGTCTCATGAACAATAACCTGTTAGTAAATTCTAGAGTGAAGTAATTTGTGAGGATTGGCGAATGTGGCTAGAGATCTTAATCACACTCACATTATAAATAATCGTGGTTCACCTAAAGTTATCATTATTGTTTTTTCAAGGGCACCCCATATGTTGGAATTCTTCTAGGAAAGAACGAAAAAATTAATTAATTTTTGCAAGGCACGTTCTGGGAACGCTGTCTTTTAGGCAAAATTTCTCCCAATTCGGTTTAAAAAGAACCGCGATTACACAATGGGGTTTATAGAATCTGCCTTCAGGATACAATGCAGTGTATGAACTGTTGTTGGATTCAAACTATGTACTGTTTGATCAAATTGAGAACACTTTGAATTTGTAATCTGATAATGCCAAAGTACAGAGGATGGAGAGAGGAGAAATTAGCAATTTTCTATGTCCAAAATAGAGGCCTGTAACCTTTTTTATAGACATTTATGTGACTGTTCTTTAACAGTCATAGCTCTTCATGTACTGACTTATCAGTCGTTGGATCGTGTCGATTTTGAATATATTCGATATAACAGTTCAGATTAGACATCCCCATTATAAGCGAATGTACACCCCCTCACAAGAAACACTACGAGTTTATTTAACGGCTCAAATGAAGTCATTTCGGATTTTAAACCTTTTAATGAGATCGTTAATCACACCTGTTGAACTGTTTGTCAAAGACTTAGGCTCCCATACTCCAAGCGACGATGCGCACGTGCGAAGTGCCAAGTGCGCGTCATAGCACGCAATGAGCCCTAAGTCATCCAATCACCTTTTCGGGCACTGCGTGTCGCGATTGGTGGTGCTTAAGGACCACCTTAATTCGTGGGATCATATCCTCTTATTTCACTATTCAACTAAGAATATTAGTTGTCCTTTAATTGATATACCACCACTTTTTTTGGTAATCTTCCAATGTGGGACTTGAGCAGTTCCATATCTTTCACACTCATTTGCTCATGTGTCTTCATTCTAAAATAAAACCCAAACTAAGTTTAAAAATAAAATAACAATTGATATAATAAAATTAACAACTGAATATTATATTCTATATTAAATGTTGAAATTTATCGAACATTTCACCACCAATTTAAATATACACAAGAGAGGATAAAAATGATCGATTACAAGAAAACAATAATAGAAAACTTTTGGCACTATCGCTGAAATCTAGTACATAAATGAGAAGTGTCTTCTGAACTTGAACTTCCATATAGTGTAAACAATTTAAAGCTTCATCAAGGTGCTGTGGTGAACGTATCTTAAACTAAGGACCCTTTGAGATGAGCTATAACTATCACACATACCGATTTCTGAGTTTAGAAGTGTTCTTTTAGCATGCACATTTATGACCCTGTGTTAATCCTAATTTCATGAGTGCTTTAGGATCGGTCCTGATTCCATAGAAAGTGTCTACACTTTTGACACTAATATAGGTAAATCAACTTTAGTAATTCTACGAGTCATACTTATATAATTTATTAAGAAGTAACCTTCACCCTCTATCATGCAGATTACAAACACTAGGCACATAGGAATGGAACTTTTGCGTACAAAATTCAAAGTGTTCCATAACTATAATTTAACTTATTTGTACCACACTGAACTCTATCTATATTTTCAATATATGAGTTGGGTTCCCATTAAATATAGTTGTGTTATTAAATAGACCTTAGTTCCATTCCTTTTGAGGTGATATATATAATCTCCCTAACAAGACCTTTAGTTAGAAGATCTGCTAAATTCTTGTCCATTTTAACATAGTCGACTATAATCACTCATTCCTTGAGTAATCGTCTTATAATTTATTGTTTTAGACTAATGTGTCTAGATTTTTTGTTATAGGTTTTGTTCGAAACTTTATAAATTGTGGATTCGTTGTCACAACTTATCATAATAGAAGGAGATGGATTTTTTCCATAAAGGAATATCATATAACAAATTTATAAGCCATTATGCTTCTTTACATGCATCTACTAGGGCTATAATCTAAAGTCCACTTTAGGTATCTAAGCACACTAGAAATTGCATTTCAGTGCTCTTGTCCTGGATTACTTATAAATCTACACAAGACACCTACTGCATAAGCAATGTCTGGCCTAGTGCAATGCACGGCATACATTAGACTTCCAATAATACTAGCATATTTCGATTGGTTTATAGCACGCCCAATATTTTTTATTAATTTTATACTAGGATCCACTAGTGTAGCAACTGACTTATGTTCAAAATGATTAAATCTTTTAAGAACGTTTTCTATATAACGAGATTGAGATAATGCTAAAGAATTATCCTTTCTCATAATTTTGATTCCTAAAATCACATCAGCTTGTTCAAGATCTTTCATATCAAATTTTGATGATAGAAACCTTTTGGTTTCTACAACATATTTGAGACTAGACCCAAATATTAACATGTCATCCACATATAAGCAAATAATAACACCATCACCGTTTTCAAATTTACTATATATACATTTGTCGTCATCATTAACTATATACCCATGGGATATTACAATATTTTCAAATATTCTCATGCCATTACATAGGAGCTTGTTTAAGGCCATAAAGAGATTTAATCAGTTTACACACTTCCTTTTCTTGGCTAGACAAAACAAACCCTTAGAGTTGTTCCATATATCTCTTCTTTTAAATCACCATTTAGAAATGCAGTTTGAACATCCATTTGATGAATTACTAAATTATGAATAGAAGCAAGAGATATTAATATCCTAATGGAAGTGATTCGGTCAACCTGAGCATATGTATCAAAATAATCAATTCCATATTTTTTCTTATAGCCTTTAGTAACCAATTGTGCCTTAAATTTTTTAATAGAATTGTCCAGATTTAATTTCCTTTTAAATATCCATTTGCACCCAATAGGTTTAGCTCCGGGGGGAAGATTGGAAATAACCCAAGTTTGTTTTGACAAAATTGAGTTCATTTCATCACTGATTGCTTCTTTCCAAAATACAGCATCCCTAGATGTTATCGCTTCATGAAACGTTGTCGATTCATCTTCTATATTAGGAACAAATTTTTTTTTATTCTTAGTTTCTTTTAAATCCCCTTCAACTAAATAAATAACAAAGTCGGGCCCATATTTTTTTCAATTCTTTATCTTTTAGTCCTTCGCGGTTCAACGTCATCCGTTGTTTATGAAGGAGATATTGGTTGTGAAATTTTTCTGAAAGCGAGGAGTCAACAGTCGGATTATTATTTTCTAAACCTTGATTCAAAGTACTAAACTTTGTTAGATGTTCAAAGATTTTTACATCTATCGACTCAATGATTTCTTGAGTTTCAAGATTTAAAAATTAATAAGTTGTACTACTACTAGAGTATCCAATAAAAACACATTTGTAAGTCCTATTTCCTAGTTTAGGTCTTTTAAGTTTGGGTTTTCTTACATAAGCAAGACATCCCTAAACATTAAGACCTCTCGGATTATGCTTACGATTAAACCATAATTCGAATGGTGCAATATCCTTGTTTTTCAATGAAACTCTATTTAAAATATAACATGCGGATAAAAACGCTTCTCCCCACATAGACAAAGGTAAACCAAAACTTATTAACTTTGCATTTACCATTTCAGCTAAAGTCCTATTTTTCCTTTCTGCCGTTCCATTTTGTTATGGCGTATAAGGCGTCGTAACTTGATGGATTATTCCATGACTATTATAAAATTGTATAAACTGACTCGGGTAATATTCACCACTGCTATCGAATCATATGACTTTAATTTTTCGATTTTGTTGAGTTTCAAGTTATGCTTTAAAAATTATAAATTTCTTGAAAACTTCATCTTTACTTTTAAGCAAATATGTTTGTGCATATTTAGAGTAATCATCAATAAAAGTTAATAAATATTTATTTCCACCATGAATCATATTACTATTCATATCTCATGCCTCACTATGAATACGATCAAGCATTTCGGATGTCCTCTTAAGCGATTTAAACGAGTTTCTAGTTATCTTTGATTTAGCACACATTTCACATTTAGCTAAGTTATCAAATTTACAATCCGAGATCAAAACGAGATTAGTCATATTTTTAATTATTTTATAATTTACATGACCTAATCTACTATGCTATACAGAAATAGTCTCAATTATATAAGCAGAACTAATATCATTGATTACATTAATTTTGATCATGTTGTTATAACAATACCCTTTGCCAATAAATTGGACATTCTTGGATAAAATAAACTTATTAGACTCATATAGAAGTTCGAAACCTATCTTATTGAGAAGGTCCCCAGACACAAGATTTTCACACATATCAATTACATGAAGCACATCAATAAGAGTAAGAGTTTTTATAGAAGTTAATTTCAATTCCACGGTGCCCTTCCCAACTACATTGGTGTGAATATTATTTTCCATCTTCACTTATTTTCCATCAATTTCTTGATATGTTTTGAATGAAGAGTGGTCTTTGGATATGTGGACCATTGCATCGGTATCCAACCACTATCCACTTTCATTTTCAATTGAATTTGCTTCGCATACAGTAGCAATAAGATCTTTAACATTGTTGGTTTCCTTCGACCCTTGTTTTTCCTTAAATGACTTCTTTTTAAGACGGCATTCTCAAGAATAATCGCCCGGTTTATCACAGAAGAAACATTTTCCCTTCTTTTTCTTATTTATTCCTTGGTTCTTGAATTTTGAATCATTCTTTGATTTCAATTTTGAGTCTTTGGTATTCTTGGATTTTTTATCCTCAACCATATTGGCTTTTGAATGACCCTCACTTCGTTCATCCTTCTTTTCTTAAATACGAGAATCATCTTCAATACGAAGGTGGCGAAGAAGGGAATCCACTGTGTAAGTTTTTTCATCATGATTAGTATTCTTCTAAAATCCATTCCAAGAAGATGAAAGTTTTGAAACAATCACCCCTGCTTGAAATTCATCTTGACGATTAATTCCAGCGACTTTAAGGTCACCAACAATTTGTTGTAGTTCATGTGCTTGTGCAATGACATATTTATCTTTACTCATTCTAAAATTCATATAGTTTGAAATCAGAAACTTTTGGTAGCTCGCTTCCATGTTTTGATATTTTGTCTCCAATGCCTTCCATAATTCTTTTGTCGTCGAAAACATTCGATGAGCACTATAAATAGTTTAAGACAAAGCATTAAGACTGCATCCTTGACACATAAATTCATCTTCTTTCCACTTCACACGCTTCTGCTTTATTTCTTCAGTGTCTTCGAATGTGGGCTTAGGAATTTGCTCAATGTTGGCATCTAGAATGTATGCTAGTTTAAGTGATGTGAGGAAGAACATAACTTTTGCTTGCCAATGGGTAAAATTTTCACCATCAAAGAGGTTGAGTCGGATTAAGTCTTGACTCGTGACTTGGATAGATTGTTCCACTGTTCCTTCGATTTGAGTGGAGTAATAATATTAAAAATTTACTAAAACTGCTGGAATTCTTCTATGGATAGAACGAAAAAATTAATTAATTTCTGCAAGGCATGTTCTGGGAATATTGTCTTTTAGGCAAAATTTCTCCCAACCCGGTTTAGAAAGAACCGCGAGTACACAATGAGGTTTATAGAATTTTCCTTCGGGATACAATGTAGTGTATGAACTATTGTTTGATTCAAAGTATGTACTATTTCATCACATCGAGAACACTTTAAATCTATAACCTGATAATGCCAAAGTATAGAGGGCAGAGAGAGGAGAAATTAGCAATTTTCGGTGTCCAAAATAGAGGCTTGGAGCCTGGAACTCTTTTTATAGCCATTTCTATGAGTGCTTTTCAACACTCACGGGGCTTTATATAATGACTCAGCAGCCGTTGGATCGTGTTGCTTTGGAATAGGTTCGATCTAACGGTTCAGAATAGACGTCCCGTCGTAAGTGAGTGGACACCCCCTTACACAAAACGGTATGAGTTCGTTCAACGGCTCATATCAAGTCATTTCATATTTTAAACCTTTTGATCAGATCGTTTAATTATAGTCGTTGATTTGTTTTACTTTGTAAAAACCTTAGGCGCCCACGCTCTAAGCAACGATTCACATGAGAAGTACCAAGTGCGCGTCAAACCACGCAATGCGCCCTAATTCGTCCAATCCCCCTTTCGTGCGCTACATTTCACGCTTACGTGGGTTGCGTGTTGCGATTGGTGTTGCTGAAACACCACCACAAAGCGTGGGGTTATAGCCTCTTATTTGACTATTCAACTAAAAATCTTAGTTGTCCTTTAGTTGATATATCACCACTTTTTGTGGTAATCTTCCATTGTGGGACTTGAGCACTCCCATATCTTTCACACCCATTTGTTCATGTTTCTTCCTTCTAAAATAAAACTCAAACTATGTTTAAAAAAAGATGCCAATTAACATAATAAAATTAACAACTAAATATTATATTATATATTAAATGTTGAAATTTATCCAATGTCATCTTAAATTGTTACTGATTGAAGATGAAAGAGACTTTATCGCAAGGCATGTTATACTTTACCAACGTAGATATATGTAATTTACCGCTCTGAATTAATGTTTGAGGCAATGACATGGTTTATTTCATTTAATTTAATTTTTACTGGGCTTAAATTAATTAAATTAAAGATATTTAGACTATTTAAAATGCAGTTGCAAAAGGTATACCTAATCTTTGGGGTAATTTCATAAAAAAAAATCACGTATAAAGTAAGTGTACGGGTATATGAATACGATAAACAAATTAGCAATGTCCGGTAAGCCAAACAATACAATAGACAACCAAAAGTCTATGTTAAATAAGGCAACGATCTGGGCACACGTTTGGGCCTCTCAACATTGTCCCTATTAGGAAAAAATACTTGGGATTGACTTTTAAAATGCAAAAAAAATTCATACCTAAAAATCTTTGATTAATCATGCATTTAAAGGAAATCAAGAACTAGGTTTAAAGATTAAGCCTAGGATTCAAGAATATAGTACCTTTGCGGATTCGATTGCAATCTTATGGGGATACAATCCTATGGGTAGAAACGTATTTGTTGGTATGAAATGATACCTTATTTTGGATCTCTAAAATATTGGTTAACCTTTTGTAAATCTTGGGTCACTATAAGAAAACTGATTTTTTATAGCATTTTTTTTGCGAAATTTATAAGAAATGGCCAGGAAAAACTTTTTTTGTCATTTGTTTTTTAATGCAGAAGATTTATGGGATTTGCATACAAATTCTAGAAGTTTACTAAACTTTTTAGTATATTCCATAAATATATGTTGTTTTAAAACAAATTTAATGAAATTATAATAAAATTTCTTTTCAAATTATTATTTTGGCGGGATATTTAACGGGTGTTTTTTTATTTTTATATTTAGTGGGTTTTGTGACCCCCATTCTCATCAATCAACTCACTTTGACCTCCATCTTTCTCCCTCTCTCTCATATTATTGATCAATAAGCCCTACCCCAAACTGCTACCACTGACTAAAGCACCTCTCGCCTCCAACCATCAATTGCAACCTTTTGTTGTGACTCTAAATCATAAGTTATTACCCCCCTCTCTCTCTCTCTCTCTCTCTCCACATACATACATATTTTTAGAAACTCAAAATTGCTCTTTTTGGTTCCAAATTGTTTTTTGTTGTCAACTAAAGGCAAATCGAGGCATTTGTATTTGCATTCTGGTAATTGTATAAAGATATGTACACGTTAACGCCGTTATCATTCCCGTGTCTCCTAAGCACATTTGGAAGGTTTAATTTTGTTCTTCATCTTCATAAATTTCTTGATCCTATCTTAGATATGATGTTAAATGAGTTGATAAGACATCAATTTGCAACAAACAATTATTAACCCTTAAATGGATTCTAATATTTTACCTCTATTGGGAAGACATGAATTTTTGTTACATATGAAACTTGTTGACATCATTCATTATTTTGTAAGCAGTATGTGTATATTATAATATCAAAATATGCACCCAATTCCACATACCATTCGCATTGATATTTTTACTTTTAGAGTACATTCATTGTTACTATATTTTATTTTGAGGATTTTGACGTAATTTATTTTACGCAGTGAATATTAATTCTTTATTTTTTATCACGGACAAGTAAATCCTTATGTTTCTTAACTATTTGGGATTATGTTGAATGGAAGTAAAATCTACTAGTTCTTTATTAGTCAGATTAAAGAGTAGATTGTGTTTTTAAGTGTTATCTATTGTAATAAAGTTGTTAGATGTTAAGTGCACTTGGAAAGACATGGTATCACCCTTTACAACACTTTTAATGCATATATAACATTCACCATCACATTTGAAAGTGAAAACATAAATTAAAAATTACCTTATTATACCAACTAATTTTTTCTCATTATATGTTTGTTGAATTGATTCTTATTATCCTTTAATGTATTTATTTAGTAATCAATTGGATACATTTTACTCTTGTCCCATAAGTAATTTTTTCCAATTCTAATTAGAATCACAGTATTTTTTTAATTGTGTGTATCACATTCAACACCAAATAAAGTTATTTCACATATATCATAAAGTTTAAATTATGGAAATTTTGATTCTTTTCTGTAATGCTAGTAGATTATCAATTTGTTTCTAGCTTTGAGATTCCTCAAAACGCTCCAATATACATAGTGTTAGTAAGTTAGTGATGTATTTATAAGTATCATATTGCATGCCTGTTTACTTTTTGAATGATTGTATTTAAAATTGAACCTAATACTGGACTGATGTATTTATACGTATATTTCATTCCTTTTTACATTTTGAATGATGGTATTTGACATTTATGTTCTCTTTTGATCATTAGGTTCCCTCACTGGAACAACCAACGTGTATTTACAAAAAGATCTTTCTTCTAGTGTTTGATCTTCCCCAAAGTTAGGTAGGTGTGTGGGCACCTATGATATGAAAACCCTCTCTTTTGATTGAGATATGGTGGTCTCTCTCTAGGCCTTTTCAAAAAAACATAAATAGTTCTTTATCGCACACCTTCTAAAACCTAGTGATGAATTATTATCTTTAAAACCCCTTCCCATACCTTTATATGTAAGTATAAAAGGTGGCTTGGGCCAAACTGGGTCTCTTGTGACTCTGGACCTAACTACTTGAATATTGAACTACATTAGGGACCCATGACAAATAATTAAATTAGCTTCTAAATAAATATTCGAAAATTCAAAATTATAGTTATCATAATTTATTTCTTTTATTTATTTAATCATAATAATTGCACTAAATAGTTATTATTGTACTCCAAGTTAATTATCTTGAAAATTACTCGTATATAAAGAGGTCTTATCTACAAAGTTGATTATGGTACACATAATGATTCCCCACACAATAAGTGTTCAATACCCACTTTGTCAGATCAATTTACTATTAGTCAATTTTAACCAAATCTATCAAATCCTTGATTCTCAAAATTAACTTATATGCCACTCCACCAGGATTATAAAATAATCCATTGGATATGTTTTACTTAGTGGAAAGAAAACATATAAGTCTATAAGGGGGTTTCATAATCCATGACATCCCCTAGATGCAGATTTCTCTTAATTATGATCTCAAGCCTACTCACACAACTATCTTTCAATATGCGGTAATCATTTATCCCAATATAAAATCGTATTGCACCCATAGCATTCAAAGTGATATTTAAATAAACATTCCAATATTCTTTATTCTTGGGATTAGTAATATATGCACTATTTGCAATTGTTGTGATAGTGTCTAAGTTTAATAAAGATAGTCTTTAGACTTAAATCTCATGGTGGTCATGTTAAATACATTCTTGGGATGTACCGATCATAATCATACGTCGAACTATCATACAAGTTATCGAACCATCATACACATTCCCGTTGTTTGAGATAAACTATTAGGATTGCATCGCAACTGTTCTGATAGGATGTAAATTCTCTATCTAAGATGTGAATGTTTCAATAGTGCTAAAATCGTAATTTTGATATCCTAGTGATCAACTTGAAGCTGACTCACCAAAATTCCTAATAAGCTCTATTGGCCGACATGTCTACAAAATATTAAAACCAAATATAAGTCAATATCATAACCATGATTTTTTATTTCAAAATGAATTGACACACCTTTAATTAAAAGTAAACGTCATACATGGTTTTAAGAATAAAACCCCAGCAGTCCCCTTTTTCGATGTTTGTGTGATGTCTGACGCCGCTATCTCTAGAAGATTTAGTGGTAGTCCCAATGTAATTCCCACACCTCATATCCAACTAGGTGGTCTACCATATGTCCTCCCATACCTCTGACGCTACCAGTGATAATGGCAAGAACACCCTCACCTGTATCCTGGGATAAAAGGAACTAACATCGAGATCTTTAATTACTACTGGCCCCATATCGTTAAAATTATTCTCTATGTATATAGAAAGTGGGGTAAACTGGTGAAAACTAAAATCGATGAGTTGATCCATCCTACCCATTAGGGGGGGTGGGGGGGTGGTGGAATGACTGGTAATTGGGAGGCAAACGATGCCTAAATCGGTTTAGGAGGGGTAATAAATAGTGAATTCACAAATCATATGATTCCTTTACACGTATCAGGTAAGAGAGATCAGAACACCATATATCTCCAATGGTTATTATTTTGATCCATGAACACCCCTATGGGTTATCATCTAAACCCGTGACAATATTAAGTGATAAGCACCCAAAAGTGTTTCCAAATAGATGGTTTTTAATTTCTAATTCTCGATAAAATTGGTCTTTTATGCGTATATGTGTTTATTGTGGGTTAAATATCACTTGCAGATTTATAAGCCTTATTTCAAGTCAAATGTGGCAGTGATGCAGTTAAAAGAAGCTAAAAACAATTCCCATACCAATTACCCAAACCCAAACCTAAGTCAAAACCATCCTAAATCCCGTGTTTGTGTGTGTAGTATTATTTTTATTATTTTGCATATTATTCGAGTAATTTTTATTAGTTTATTTATTTCATTCTATTTTATATAGTTTTTTTTATTATTTTATATAAATACGATATGCGCGAGTATGTTTATGTCATTTTACATTTTTGTTCTAAGCTCGTATCTATAAATATTTTCTTGTTGTTAATTGAGTCATGTACATAATTTTGGTCATGCAGTGTTATTTCACTTTAGAATTTTTAGGGGCATTTTTTATTTTTACTGTTCTTATGGTTGTATAGGTATGCGTTGTAAATATTATTCTTAGTTTTTTTATTGACTCTTTTATATAGGTGTCTTTACTTTATTTGGATTTTCTTCATTTTTATTTCATTTATTTTTAATTCTATTATTTTAAGTTCACTATTATTATTTTATTTTATTTTATTATTTGAGTCTTTTATTTTTAGGTTAGGATTTTTTTGTTTTTTTAATTGATTTTATATATTTTGGTTTTATTTTATAGACTTGTAAATATTTATTTTTTTATAGGAATTGAAGTTAGTTTCATTTTATATTACTATTTTACACACACACACACGAAAAAAAAAACTAACGAACTACCATATACTTACAATACACACAAATCCAACACATATACCATTTCAAACTTTAAACCCATGTCATCCCATTTTAAAACCCACGAATGTTCTTACCCCATTCTGCATAGAGACAAAACTCAAATATAAAACTAAAAAAAAATAAACCCACATGTTTTAATACTTTCCTACTTTTCCCAAAAACCTCCCTCATTCTCATTACCTCATTAAACCCACATGCACATTTGTGCAATTCCCAAATTACCCGTAAATCTTAACTTCCCAATTTTTCCCCTAGCTCCATTGTGACATTTATAAAAGTAGTGAAGGACCTAGAGAAGATACTTAGACCTTGGTGAGAGAGTTATTTTTTCAATAGCAAAGTTCTATAATAAAATTTATAGTTAGAGATATATATTTTTATTTTTATTTTAATTTGGAAAAAAAATAACTAAGTGATTGTAATTAAACTGAGATAATTGTTGATGTAATTGAAGGAGTTTGATTTAAATGGAAGGAAAATTTGGTCTGATTCCTTCTTCTCTTAATTACATCTTGTTTAGTCCTTACATGCTTTTAATTATTTATTCTATGTCTTGGAATCCCATTATGGAGGGCTAATCGCCCATTTATGGGATGAAATAAATCCCACATGAATCCAATTTATCTAGTTTGATAACTTTTTTTTATTTGATTTCCACTGATTAGTAAAATTAATTTCTACACCTTTTTTTTGCATTTAGAAATGGGAAACCATCCTTGAGAAATGATTGAAAGATTGTTTTATAATCTTATCAATTTGATTCAAACTAGAGATAGGATTATCAAAATGATTAAAATTATAACATAGTTTTCTTCTACTAATGTTTTATTTGTTTAATTAAGATTAGTTGGGTGAATTTTCCCTAGGGATGATTCATTTGAATAATTTTAATTAATTTGGAGTGCAGTTACTTCTTAGTTACTTCTTTAGATTTTTCTTCTAGTTTAGTTAATCTCTTTAATTTAAATTAGTTATTTCACCATCACAGCAAATTTTTTTAATATAAAAAAATCATGAAAAAGTCAAAAGCAAATAAAATAAAGAAAACTAGCTAGAAGATTGGATTACATCACTTTTTCGTGTGTTTCACTCAAAAGAGTTGGATTGATATCCTTACCTACCTATATACTATTACTTGTGATATTTTGTAGGTAATTGAAGTAAATTGTTGATTGGATAGGCTTTGGATCAACGATACATATACACAAAAATCTTTTCTATCAAATGGTGTCGTTGCCGCTTTTTGAGATTGACGCACTCGATAAAATTTTGGATTGTAATTCATTAGTTATTTCTTTTTATCATTTTACCATTTTCACTTTTATTAGAATTGTGGTATTAGGGTTTCATCATTTGTCTTATATTGCTATGCTTCGAGATACCATTTAGTTTTTCATTATTATTTATAATAATTCACAAAGGAAAAAAATCATGATAGAAAACCGGACAAGGTAGAGAGAGGGAATCCAAAGGCGAGAAAGAGAAGACTCTCTACTTTGGGTCGTTAGGACTCTCAGGGCCGATTGAGATCGGTGATCTCCCCCCCAGTTGACTCAAATCGATCTTCACCCCACGCGTGTCAAAATCGTGGGAAGTACATTTCTAAACACTCGCGAGTCTCCCGTAAGTGAGTCAATATTGTGTGTGCCTATGTGCTCTTATGTAAAATTTATCCTCTCATTTTTTTTCAATGGTGTGATAAATTAATCAATTAATACCTACACTCGATCATTCACGAGAAGGTATTTCATCACCCCACTCACTCACTTATCCATTGTGTGCTACCCCAGCTATCATTAAATTTAAAATCAATCAACTAGATAGACCCATAGGATACGACGTTTGTAGGCCCCCTTTTGAGCAATTTGACTTGTAGGATAACCAGTAAAGTCCTCTCCACCCAGTAAATGCTTGAACGGTTCGTTTTAAGGCACATTAGTGTCCAGGGAAACTGGTTTTTAAGTGCGGTCGCCTAGTAAAATGGATTTGTTCTGTCCCCAGCATTATATCGGTCGATCGTTTCATCATAGTTGGTTTGGGATAATCTCTATGGTACGACTCTAGTTATTTTGTGATTAAAGTAGGAAAACTTTTTTCAAAGGCGGTCACAAAGATAATTCCATGATTTTTGTAGCCCACGTATTTAATTAAAACTTGGCTACCCTTTCCCTAATTTTGAAGATATAAATTGGCTACGTGCTAGTTAGAATTTGTCATTTACTTTTGTGTGTCTAATTCAATCTTTAGGTAGTCAGTTTTAGTGAGTTTATCTTATTCAAGAGTCTAAATATTTTTCTCAAATCTTTTCTTCCAAAAAAAAAATTCTTCCTTTCTTTTTCTAAAAATCCAAAAATTCATATAAAAATATAATTTTTTGTTAGTAGCTCCATAAAAATCCAAAAATATTACTATCATCCTGGCTCACGAACGTCCTTTAAGGGACTAATTTGGTCATTTCCCATTGTCTCAAATAATGTTTAAAGTTGAGCCCAAGTCGAACCTCCATACTTTACTTAATGGCTTTACCTATCTCACACACACCATTTATACTATAGCGTCATCCATGCTTGCGTATCATATTCCATTGTCTCTGATGGAGAGCGTCAACGAATATAATGCTTCAACTCACACCTATTACTTTCAAGTTGATCACTTTCCCCTTGAGTTCCCCTCCCTTTCATATCCATCCGAACCAACCATGGCCCAAGTGTATCCATATGACATTATTTTGGAACCCATATTGGCCTATTATCATGACATATCCAATACCAAGGGGTGTGATTACCCAAGCTATTCGTGGAGGCTTGATCACCCTCCTACACGATATAAATCCCAACCCTATGTTATGGATCCTTACAATTTTTGGTAGTTGTCATGGAAGCCAAGTGCAACCCATCCCGATCAGTCACCTCACTATTCTATACATTATTTTTAACCTTTGGTTTCTCACAGAGACGATTCTCTTGTGTATGACTAACTTGACCTTGTTCCCCATACTTCATATGATCATTCTTCGCTTCCTAGTGTCAATAGCGAGTTGTGTCCACCTCAATCATTTCTATCACCTGCCAACACTTCATCACCACCATCCACATCCTCTCTCGAAAGCCTCCTAAAAAAGTTTATCCACGAACAAGAGAAAGCTACTCAATATCAAAATCAAGACCTTCAACGACTTGGACAAAGGTTAAATAATTTTGAGTTTGCGAGAGAGTCCAATTTCATCCCAAGTCAATCCATTATTGCAACCACATGGAGTGAGGATAAATCATCTTGTGATATGAATTTTGAGTGTGACCAATCCTATCACCCCGATAATCTAAAATCTAAGACCACCCCATGGTCCGGGATTCGAGTTGACAATTGAATTGCCTTATCCAAAGATTATAAGATTGATTAAACCCTGCCTTATCCTAAAGACCCCACCATTGATATTAATATTCCCCATCCCGAAGAATACAGAAACACACCCAAGTTTATACATGTTGACCCCATCATGTGTGTTACCAAGGCACCAGTTCATTATAGGTTAGCTCTGGCTATGAGTACTCACCACTGCCCTAAGATTGAATCCGATATAGTTCCTACCTCTCTAGATACAGATCATGCCCACACATGCATCACTCACCTTGAGTTTGATTTTGAGGTTGATTCTTATATATCAGATCTTAAAGTCTCATTCGACTCTTCAACCACCTTAGATGGTGACTTTTGGTGGATATGTTGATCTCTCAATCATTTCCTTCCACACTTACTCATATGAGTGCCCTTAAGGATGATTCCGAGTCTCATGATAAGTGTGTCCCCTACTCTTGAGTTGGATCATTTTCCCCTACCCTTTGTCCCACTCGACCTACCATTTGTCCCACTCGACCCACCATTGTCCCTTCCACCGCACCACCTGACTTGGACATTGATATTATACCTTACAGGATCATATTCATGTATTTAGGTCCTCACCTAAAACCTCACTCCACCCTCGAGCTCCACGATCCAACTCTTGAGTTCCTCATCCACCCCACCATTCATGTGAGTATTTGTTGTTCTGCTCTCCTATTAGGTGACACAGAGCTTGTTCCTCCATGCCCTCCACTCTCCTATAGTGGTGATTTTTTGTCTCGTAGTCTTATTTACCTAGCACTTCACAACCATTATAATCTCCCATTAATAGAACGATCATGCAATTTTCATAAGCCCCACCACATCCCATAGACAAACCATAGTTTCCCCATCCAATTAGAGCACCATGCTTATAAATCCCTTGTTGTCCTCACATTTATTGTCAATAAGACCCGTGATCCATTCTTATTTATGTTCACCCTTTCCTTTCTTACTTATACAATCCTCCCCACCCACCCTTGCTCCACCTATGATTTGCATCACGTGAAGCACTTTGGCATAAAACTTCATTGACCTTATATCCTTTATACAACAACACTGACTTTCTAGTCTCATTTAGGGGTGATTATCATCACCCAATTTTTTTATCACCCAGTACTTTTATAGTTCTTATCTTTAGGGTGATAATGGTTCGGTCTGGCTGAAGATGTTACATTTAGCATTATTGGGAGGCGGCCTGTTGTTGCTGAGTATGAGTCTTATCCTATTTGGGGGTAGTGTTTTAACACCAACCAATGATTTACCATATTTATAAACTTATACACATTTTATCTCGTCATTTATTTAGGTTTCATCTTGGGTACATATGGTCCCCATCATTAGCGGTTGATTATAGTAATCTCTTTCCTACTTTATGTTCTCAATTTAAAAATAATTTTATTTAACATTGAGGACGATGTCCCTTTTTTCTAGCGGGAGGGGAATTTTATGAAAATCGTACCTCATTTGAAAAAAATTCATAAATAAGACCCTATTTTTAAAATTTAATTGCAGTTTCTTTCATCTCACTTATTAACGTGAATTCTTCTAACATCAATCTTTTAAATCTAGGAATCAATCTAGAAGATTTTTTTCCTAAATAGCTTATGTAATACATACCAAGGCATTTTGACCATGAATTTCTAGACTAATCAAAATATGCGAACTTATCATGTCACTATAGTTTAGAGTTAAATAGTACTACAATTCTCAAGAAAACCTTAAGGATCGCCAATGAGTACATTAGCTTGTGACATTCGTGCCTTTCACCCTTTTAGGGAGTTTTACGCAGTCTCCAAGTCACAAATTGATTCAACTTCCTCTGGATACACATTTAACCATTGTATGATCTCATTGTTCTCCACTAAATTTTTGGCTTGATCACTGTGAACGACATCACTTTCGAGTTGTAAGAAACTTGTGTCTTGTAGTTATCCCGCTCACCAGACTTTCACCCATACACTAACCAAATTCCAATTTATCATACATTTATCCACGTTCATACATTTTTTAATTTCCTTATACCACCTCGACTTTCATTCATATACCATCCATTTTCCATGTTAAAAAGAGAAGAGTGTTGAGAGTATGAAAGAAAAGTTTTCATAGGGAGTATTTTATTTTTAGCAAATACCTCTCTTAGAGTTCTGTTAGATGGAGAAAAACTTAGATGAAAATCTATGATTGGGTTATTTGTCATTTTTAGTATATTTATCTAAGACATTTATGTGTTTTTGGAAGTTCAAAAAATGTGAAATAAAAAAATGATTGAAAAAAAAATGAAAAAAAAAGGAAAATGGAAAAAAGAAGAAGAAAAGGCATGCAATCAAGATCTTGTGAAATAAAGATGTTAGTTGTTCAAAGTGTAATTCACTCTTCTATAACATACATCAAACATCCATCATATCACCATCCTACAATATATCATCATATCCTTCACATTTCATTTACCCCTCAGCCATAACCATCCATGTTTTCCCTTAGGTGTTCGAGAAAATAAAGGTCAACGTGGTGAATAACTCGACGTTCTACCTATAGTGATTAACACTCTTTCAGAAGATCATTTTTCTTTCTAAAATGTTCATTCCTTCTTATATGTGTGTGAAACTTTTGACCTTGCTTACATTTACTCACATCCTTACACACAAGAGTGATACACTTTACCCAAACCTTGTGCGTTCATTTGAGAGAGCTATATCTGTGAGATTTTAAAGTTGAAGCATTAATTCCAAAAAGGCGATCGAGGAATTACTGCTATGATATTTAACCCATTTTGACCAATTCACACGACACATGTTGAGTTCTCAGAAGGATATGCCTTGAGTATTCACTTAGCTAAAATTTCAATACACTCCTAGATTTTACTTCTAAAAATATTTATCTCTTAACTGATTGTGCAATTGTTCTACATCTAATAAGATATTGACTGCCATTTGCAAATAAAGAATTTTTTTAGTATATTCCCTGCAAACCCTCACGAGACCAAACTTGTCCTATAGGGAAAACTTATAGGTTTAACGTCTTGTTGCACATGCTAAGGGAAATCGCAGGTGCCTGCAAAAGTGGCACACTTTTGATTTCTTATCTTTTTATATCTATTTTTTCTTGAGGACTAGAAATTTTCTATTTGGGGGTGATGTGATGAGCACCCAAAAGTGTTAAAATAAAACCCCAAATAAACGGGTTTTTATTGCTAATTCCCCATAATATTGGTCTTATATGCGTATATGTCTTTATTGTAGGTCAAATGGCACTTGCGGACTTAAAAGCTTTATTTCAAGTCAAATGTGGTAGTGATGCGGTTAGAAGAGGCCAAACCAAATTCCCATGACAATTATCAAAACCTAGAACTAAGTCCAGACCATCATAACCCCCTAGTGTGTGTGTATTATTATTTTTATTATTTACTATATTTTTCGAGTCATTTTTATTAGTTTATTTTATTTTATTTTATTTAGTGTTTTATTATTTTATATAAATATTACATGCGTGAGTATGTTTGTGTCATTTTACATTTTTGGTTTAAGCTCATATCTATAAATATAATTGTCATGTAGATAATTTGGGCCACGTAGTGTTATTTTCACATTCTAATTTTTAGTGGATTTTTTTTATATCGAGTGTTCTTATAGTTTTGTAGGCATGCATTGTAAATATGAGCTTTTGTTTTTTTATTGAGTCTTTTATATAGGCATCTTTATTTTGTTTGGTTTTTCTTTATTTTTATTTTATGTTTTTAATTTTATTAGTTTATGTTCACTATTATTATTTTATTTTAGTTTATTATCCGAGTCTATTATTTTTTGGTTAGGAATTTTTTTCTTAGGTTTAATAGATTTTATATATTTTTAGTTTTGTCTTATAGACTTGTAAATATTTATTTTTATTGGAATTTTACTTAGTTTCATTTTATATTACTATTTTACACAAACTAAAGACTCACACTCACACTAAGTACCATATACATACAACACACAAAAACCCAACCCAAATAACCTTTCAAACTTTAAACCCATGTCATCCCATTTTAAAACCCACGAAAGTTCTTAGCCCATTCGACATAGAGCCAAAACTCAAATATAATATCAAAATATATATATATAGCCACATGTTTTAATACTCTCCTACTTTTCCCAAAATACCCTCCAACCTCCCTCATTCTCATTAGCTCGTTAAACCCGCATGCACATTTATGAAATTCTCAAATTACCCTTAAATCGTAACCTCCCAATTTTTCCCCTAGCTCCATTGTACCATTTATAAAAGCAGTGAAGGATCTGGAGAAAGGACTTACACCTTAGAGAGAGAGAGAGAGAGAGAGAGAGAGAGATAGTTATTTTTTTAGTACCGTAGTTTTTGAATAAAAATTGTAGTTACAGATAGTTATTTTTATTTTTTTATTTAGAAAAAAAATAGTTGAGTGATTGTAATTAAATTGAGAGAATTGTTGATGTAATTGAAGGAGTTTGAATTCAATCCAAGGAAAATTTGGTTTGATTACTTATTCTCCTAATTACATATTTTTTAGTCCTTATATCCTTTTAATTATTTATTTTATGACTTGGAATCCCATTATGGAGGGCTAATCTCCCATTCAAGGGATGAAATGAAGCCTCCAAGGATCTAATTTATCTAGTTTGCTAATTTTATTTTTGTTTGATTTCCTTTCATTAGTTACTTTAATTCCTACATTAGTTTTTGCACTGAGAAATGGGAAAGCATCTTTGAGAAAGGATTAAAAGCTTATGTTATAATTTTATCAATTTGATTTAGACTAGAGATAGGCTTATCAGAATGATTAAAATTATAATATAGTTGTTGATGTAAAAAACTAGATTCGATCTAATTATTTTAATCACGGATAAAAAATGAATAAGTAAATAGGACAACCAATTTTTAAAGTGGTTCAGCCTTAATAAAATGGCCTATGTCCACTATTTTTGTATTGCTGATTGCTTGCCAGGAGTTCTCGATAAGTGATTTACCAAGAAATTCTGAATCCCCTTCTTCATGAGGGTGTTACAATGTATTTATAGCCTTGACGCTGTAAATATGGAAGAATAATGCGCTATTTTTTAGCAGTCATATACATCTGTTATGATAATAAATGTACATTTAATGCGTAGTTATCTTCGGGTATACTTGACGCGTACACCACAAGTATTTGAGTTGCTCGGGTCGCATGAGTAGCTCGGACCGCTTGAGTTTCTCGGCCCTCCTGAGTTGCTCGGATTGATTAAGTTGCTTGGCATTTATTCGTCCAAAGTATTTATATTCATCATGCGAATGGACACATGTATTTTTATGATTGGTCCATGTCAGCAGATCAAATTTGTTATCAACAGAAGCCCCCAATGTTTCACAGTTCGAGGTTGAGGAGGAGTGTGAAACATTCTTCTCGAAATATGATGAGATTAAATAGTCATCCTGAATTGTAGGAGTACTTTCCTTGCATTTAATTCCTCTTTGAATTCATAGAATCAGACTTCATAAATATTTTGAATTTTTCCAGTTACTTCGGTTTTCGTGCCTCTTTTTCTCCTTTTAGCCATCGGTAACGCAAACGTCTTTCTCTATAATCATTACTTTTCTCCATTCCCAAGGTAAAGTATTTAAGTGCTACAGAAAATCCTATCATCTTTCACTTTTTCAAATTTGTATTTTTGAACTCTTCATCTTCTCTCTATCCTGTGCCTTCATTCTTTCCATCGTTTATTGCCAACTGATCTCTATTTCTTCTGTAATATTTTCTTCCTTCTTCTTTAATTTTCTTTATTCTCCATGGTTTATCCTGTTGAGTCATTGGACAAATTTCGGTCTGATTTTTCAATCCCTTCATGGGTTATTTTGGAAGAATTATTTGGTCCTTCTGATTTATTTTCCTTGGCTGAGGGACACTGGTTCCCAAGTATCTTTATAGCAGAATGTGGCTTTTCTTTCCCGCCAAATCCACTGTGTTTTGAGTTTTGCCAATATTTCGATATTGTACCTGCAAAAGTAGTTCCAAATACATGGAGGGTATTTAATGGTGTACATAGATTAAATCAAATCCATGGGACTCATTTAGGAATCCCAGAAATTATGTATTACTATAGATGGGTCACTAGCGATAGTACTTTTTATTTAAAAACTATATTTTTAAATAGAGCTTTAGTGGTCAATCTTCCTGATACCAACAAAGACTATTTATATCATGGGGTAGTGGTGAAAAATTGGCAACACCCTCCACTTGATGGAAATGATGTGTACCAAGGTCCCAAGTGTCCACCGTATGGCAATGGGATAGGTTGTTTTTATTTTTATTTTATTTTTGAAATTATGTTTTCTTTGTGTTTGATAAAATGATTCATTGACATTTGATTTTTTTTGTTATAGTTGATAGTAAAAGGAAACCCCCAAAAGAGATTGACGTCAATATAAAAAGCTTAAAACTTATCTGGAGTTTGCATCAATCTGTTGCTGGAGAGCATATTAGGTCTGCATCTTATTTGCTGCAATACAGAACTTCGAGCTCATCTTTCATTGCCCGTCCTATGATAGTTGACCTTGACGAAGTACCAGTTGTTGATACTAGTGTGGAAGGTTCTTCTTCTGAATAAATATCCCTATCAGTGATATAATAAAGAGAAGAAAAGATCCTTCCTTTTTTGACAAGTTTGCTTCTCCTGCTGTGGAGACAAAGATAAGTAAAAAAGATGTCCCATAAGAGGGGATAAAGACTGTAGAGGTACCCCCTTCTGATGCTGCCAAGAAATTTAGCTAGAAGCCCCCTGTGGCTCCGAACAAGATCGTTGAAAAGCCCCCTGTGGTCCTGAGCAAGTCTGTTACTGTCATCCCTTCAAGTGATGGCGTTATCATTTCTCTAACAAAGACTACATCATTGATTGAAGACGCTCCTGCTCCTCTAAGGAGATTAAGGAAGGGTATGTCTAAGAAAACTGTTGATCCTATCTTTCAATCTTCTAACGTTGAAAGTAGTGTTCCAACCTTCATTCCTCCGAGCTTCGTTGTGGGCTTAGTAAAATCCGGGACAATCCCAGAAGACCATGACATTGAAAATACTCTCACTCATGAGAGAGTTACTGCTCTGGCTGCTCAACACATTGCCGCAATAAGTCTTATTGATCTGAACCTTTTATTTTTTAATACTATGTGCATACATTAACTTAGAATTATTTCTTTTTTTAATTGGTAACGTGTTTCAATAGTATTGTAAAAAGGGATGAAGCCATCAGGGCCTCTAGTTTCTCGGATGGAGTGAAAAAGGATTTTACTAGATTAACCCAGTCTTTGAAAGACTCTCATCAGAAGTATGAGGAAAATAAAGTTGCTTGGGAGAAGCAGGTTAAGTCCGTTGAGCAAGAGGGAGATCGAGCTGTGGAAGCCTCCAAGGAATTGGAGAAGGAATTGAAACAGTTTGAGAAGAATAATAAAGAGCTTAAGGAGAAGCTCAAGAATGATGAAGAGCTTGAGAATAAGCTCAAAACTGATGAAGAGGAAATTGGTAGACTTCATGATGTTGATCGCCAGAAACAGGAGGTGGAAGGGAAATTGAAGGTTGCCGAGGAACTTCTTATTGAGAGGACTTCCTCAGAGAAGGAAAAAAGTCCTTCAGCGCTGGTTGGGATAAAGGCTGGAACAAAGGCCTGGCTTCTATGCCTTCTCAAATGGAGTATGCCAGCCTCAAATTTTTTAGGGATGGATGGGTTGCAGCCCTGCAAGAGCTGAAAATTGCTAAAAATTTTGAATTGTTCCAGCGATACACTCACGGCCTCCCTCCCTCTCCTGGAGAAGAAGAAGAGGATGAAGCTTCCTCAGAGGAATCCTCCATGATAATGGGAGACCAGGTCCTTGCTGTTCAACCTTGCTCTGAGCGACCTCAACCAACAAACACTTCTACCGAGCAGTTTTCCTTGCCTTCCGAGCAACCAACCTCTTCATCCAAGCCTTCTGAGGAAATATTAGGAAGCAAGGAGAAGGTGTAGAGTTGTTCGAATATTTCTTTTGCTATTTTTTTAATGTAATTTTGGACTATGTACTTCTCCTTGTGATGAAATAAAATTTGAACTTTGGTTATTCGTCTTGACTTTCTCTTATCCTTGCTCTGCTTGTATCATCATTTATTCTTTTTATTTCTTTCTCTTTGCTAGTTTATGGCCAAGATGGAGTTTTTATCATCTCATGACACAGAATTAATGAAAAAATGCAACGATTATTTTAAGGCATGTCATGCAGATCTTGATGAGATTCAAATCATTGATATAGTGGGTTCAGATGCTTCTGAATGAGCAGTTGGAGCTTACCAGTATCTGAAGTGTTTACTCAATCGTGTTGTCACCAATAATGTGGCATATTATGAGATGATTGAGGACCTCCAACAGAAATATAAAGAATCTTCAACCCTTCTTTATCAAGGATATGAGAAAAATATCAACAATTAAGTGCTGACAAAGGGTACGACCAATTCATCTCGACCAATGAAAAGAAGGAGAGTATTCCAAAGCTTGAAATAGAGGAGCATAGGAATATTGCCAAGTTGTTGGAGAAGGAGAACATTCTTTTGCAGGAAGATATAAAGCAACTCAACTCCAGTATATCTTCTTCGGGTGCTTTAGTCCCTGTTAACGACGAAGGTTTTTCTTTTTTGGAGATAGAAAATGCCAAACTTCTAGACGAGTTGGAGACTTTGAAAAGAACTTGACCTTCCACGTCTACTCGTGGTCGATCAAAATCTTCTTCTCATGGGCGAGCATGGGCTATTCGGATTTCAGTTGAAGAGGCGAGGACTTAATCAACCTTAGAGAACCAGGCATTCCAGTTGATGGTGAAGAACCAAGCCCTGGTTGATATGTTTAAAGAAATTCTGAACCTCTCCGAGAAACTTTCCAATCAAGCTTCTGCTCTGGAGAGTAAAGAAATTCTTGTGAAGAAGCTCAATGAGCAACTTGAGAGATTAACCTATCAATTCCATAAGCATCCCAGAGAATTTTGGATGGCTGGGTATAATGAAGAACTTTGTCATCTTGATGCTCGTTTAGAATAGTCGGACAATGAAGGGTATAAACAGGGATGGTTGAATGCTCTTTGTGTTCTAAAATTGGAGAGAGGTCATTTCTTGTGGGATTACTATACTCCTGGAGTTCTTGATCGACTTGTCCCCCCTTTCAAGCTTGACCTTAGTTAGATTCCATCCCCGGCCATTCCTCGCGTTCTAATCTCCAAGTATCTTGATGATTATAGTCTTCATTCAAATTTTGAAATATCTTACCCAGAGCACCTACTTGATCATCCATCTATAATGAACGTCAGAATGCTGCAAGATCTGAAATTTATAAATTCCCCTTATAGTCTTGATGATCCTCCAACTAGGGTAGACCCTGTGTCAAAGGCAGAGGGAAAGAAACCCATAGAGTAGGATTTGTTTATGTAATGAACTCCATTCATATTACATGTAATTTGTAATTTACATCATATGTAATTTGTTCTGGTTTTAACGAAGAAATCTTTAGTTTTCTTTGCAATTTAATTGTCATTGGTTTGGAAATATTTTATGAAATATCTCTTTTATTTACTGATGAACATGTACGTATATCTGTAGAAAGACAAAAATGTCATGTTTGGTTTTTAAACTACCGACCAATCAGAGTTGGTGGTAATTTGCTTCCCGACCAACCGGAGTTGGTGGTAATTGAATTGTCGATCAACCAGAGTTGGTCGTATAAAGTTCCCAATCAATCAGAGTTGGTGGTAATTGAATTGTCGACCAACCGGAGTTGGTGGTATTTTCTTCCCGACCAATCGGAGTTGGTGGTAATTTAATTTCCGACCAACCGGAGTGGGTGGTTTTTGCTTCCCGACCAACCGAATTTGGTGGTAATTTGATTGCCGATCAACCGGAGTTGGTCGTATAAAGTTCCCGACCAATTGGAGTTGGTGGTAATTGACTTGTATAGTGTGTAGCACTAATATTTCGAAAAAAATTAACGAGCAAAGAAAAATGGGGAAACATCACTTTATTCATATTAAAGAAATTGTATTACATAGAAATTTCAACTACTGATAATACTTTCGTAAATGCTTTGCATTCCATGCATTCTTGAATTCTTCTCCTTCCAAGGTTTCAATCTAGTATGTCCCTCGACGAACAACTTCTGTCACTCTGTAGGGTTCGTACCAGTTGGCTTCTAGTTTATTATGCTTTTAGATGACTTTCTTCAGCACATAATCCCCTTCCTTTAAATCACATTTCTTAACTCTTTTATTGTAGAACGAAATTGTTCGTTGTTGATACGCGGCATTCCTGATAGCTGCTTCTTCTATGACTTCTTCTAGCATATCCAGGTCTAATCTTCTCATCAAATCACCAACAGGAGAATTGAAATTAAGTACCCTATGCGTAGGCAGGCCTAATTCAACAGGTATGACAACTTCACTCCCAAATGCCAGCATGTATGGGGACTCTCCAGTTGCTGTTCGTGGTGTGGTGCGATAGGCCCAAAGCACCGATTGTAGCTCGTTAATCCAATTTGCCTTTGCATCATCCAGCCATTTTTTCAAACCATTCAGCAGCGTTTTATTTTTCACCTCCGTTTTCCCATTGCTTTGGGGATGGCCTGGTGCAGAGTGGACCTTCAATACATTGGATTGATGACAATATACAGCAAACTCCTCGTTGTCAAACTGGGTTGCATGGTCAGTAATGAACGCGTGTGGGAGGCCGTATCTGTAAATTATATTTTTCCAAATAAATTGATAGACTTTGTTTTATGTCATATCAATGAGAGGCTCACCTTCCACCCATTTAGTAAAATAATCCACTGCGACCACTAAGTATTTCAATCTTCCCTTAGTCGTTGGTAGTGGTCCGACCAAATCTATTCCCCATATAGAGAATGGCCGAGGGGACGTGATGGGTGTTAGCAATGCTTGGGGAGTTGTTTGGATAGAGGAAAAACGTTGACACTTATCGCATTTCTTGGCATAAGCCACGCAGTCGACTCTCATTATTGGCCAGTAGTACCCCTGTGTTTTTATTCTCTGTAGAAGCGTTCTACCTGCTACATGGGCTCCACAACACCCTTCGTGAACCTCTTCGATCAAGTCTTTCACTTCGCAGGGATGAATACATCTTTGTAGCATTGTTGTAACTCCTCGTCTATATAAAATACAATTGGTTAATACATAACGAGCAACTTTGAACTTCAATTTCTTAGCTGCGAGTTTATCAATTGGCAAAGTTCCATCTTCAATATAGGCCCTGATGGGATCCATCCAAGATGGTCCCAAATCAAGTGCAATGAAGTTCATGGTCATATTTTTGTCTATTCTCCGACCAACTAGAATCTCTATTGGGATTGTTCTTCGTAGCTCGGTGCGGGTGGCAGATGCTAATCGGTCTAGGGCATCTGCCCTTGTGTTCTCCAATCTTGGTACCCTAACCAACCAAATAGAAATAAAAATTGATACCAACTCCATTGCTTTTGCATGGTACTTGATCATTAACTCTCCCTTTGCTGCATACACTCCAAGAATCTGATTTACGATTAGCTGCGAATCACTGAATACAATAATCTGCTCTACCTTCATTGATCTGGCTAGACTTAAACCTAAAATCATTGCTTCATATTCGGCCTCATTATTAGAAGCTTTAAATTGAAAGCGCATATCATACTCCATATCGACCTCATCTGGACTTTTCAAAACAATCCCTGCTCCACTGCCCGCAGTGCACGAAGAGCCATCTACATACAAATTCCATATGGGTAACTGATCATCAAAATTTTGATCCGAGAGAGTTCCTCGGTGAAATATCTGGTACTTCCTTTTATCCTCCTCCAATACTTCTCGCTGCTCGTCAGTTATCTTTCCTTCCTCGCCTACCAAAGTAAGTTGGTCGGGGTTTAATTTTAATGATCCTGTAACATCTACAGGTTGATCAATTTTCAAATCCTGTTCTTCGACGACATTTTCTTGAGTAAACACTGCGATAAAGTCTACTACTGCTTGCCCTTTAAGCGATGACCTAGGCTCATAAATTATATCATATTCTCCGAGATCCACTGCCCAGTGCATCAATCTTCCCGATTTCTTCGATTTATGTAGAGCTTGACTTAATGGCATATCAGCATACACAACAATAATATGGGCTTGGAAGTATGGTCTCATTCTTCTGGTGGCTTCAATCAGCGCTAATACCAACTTCTACAACCTTGGATATCTAATTTTTGCTCCTCGGAAAGCCTTGCTGGTGTAGTAGACTGGTTTATGCACTCCATCCTCCACTCTTATCAATGCCGAGCTAACAGCATTCTCTGAGACTGATAGATACAAGTATAATCTTTCTCCCATCACTGGCCTGGACAGTAACGGATGTGTCCCAAGATATTTTTTCAATTCTTGAAAAGCCTCCTCGCATTCATTATTCCACTCAAAAGTTTTTTGGAGTGTTTTGAAGAATGGAAGGCATCTTTCAGTTGCTCGTGACACAAATCTATTAAGTGTAGCAACTCATCCTGTGAGACTTTGCACTTCCTTCTTCATGGTTGGAGATCGTAGCTCTAATAGAGCCTTGGCCTTTTCAGGGTTCGCCTCAATCCTAACAATGTATCCGAGAAACATGCCTTCTCGTACTCCGAATATGCATTTGGTGGGATTCAGCTTCATTTGATATTTCTCTAGTTGATCAAAGGTTTGACCTAGATCAACTAGATGGTCAACAACTTTCTTTCTCTTCATCATCATATCATCAACGTAAACCTCCATGTAATGAATGATCTGTTCTGTAAACACCTTATTCATCAGCCGCTGATATATTGCACCTGCATTTTTTAATCCAAAAGGCATAAAATTATAACAATAAGTTCCCCCGGGGGTGATAAAAGAGGTACTCTCCCTATCTTCAGGCTTCATTTTAATCTGGTTGTAACCAGAATAACCATCCATAAAACTCAACAACTCGTGTCCTGAGGTGGCATCCACCAACTGATCGATTCGAGGCAAAGGAAAATGGTCCTTTGGGAAGGATTTATTAAGATCCGTGAAATCAACACACATCCTCCACTTGTTATTCTTCTTCTTCACCATCACCACATTTGCTAACCAGTCCAGGTATTTGATGTCTTCAATAAAATAGGCTTTCTAAAGATTATCGGCCTCTTCTTGTATAGCTTGGTTCTTTTCAGGGCTGAACACTCTTCTTCTTTGCTTCACCGACTTGATTTCCTTATTCACATTAAGCTCATGACATAAGAAGGCTAGGTCTATCCCTGGCATGTCTTCGTGGCTCCATGCAAAAGTTTTTTTTTTGCTTCTTAGGAAAGCTATCAATTCCTATTTTAGTGAGGCATCCAACGACGCACCGATTTGCGTTATTCATTCCGAGTGTTCATCATCCAGAATGACATTTTCAGTTGCTTCCACCACCTGGCCTTTTACAAGCTACGACTCGTCTCTAGGATCTAAGGTTTCAATTTTTGCACCTTCATCCACTTGATAGGTAGTAGTCTTTTTCCTAGATTCCTCCATTTCTTCCTATTCGGCAGATGAGTAGTATCATTCCCTAACTACTTTATGATCGCCTTTCACAACTCCTACTCCAAAATTTGTTGGAAATTTTAGGCATTGATGTACAGTAGATGGCACTGCGTCAAACTTTTTTTGACCTACCCTTCCCATGATAATATTGTAGGCTGATTGGACATTTTTATCCATTACAAAAAAGCGTACTCTTTCTACCCGACAAGCAGGCCATGTACCAATAAGCATATCCAACTTGATCGTCCTAAGTGGAAAAACTTTTTGTCCGGTAAAACCGAGGAGGGCCCTATGATAAGATTCCAACTGGTCCAACTTCAGATTTAAGCTATCAAAGCATGCGTAGAACATGATTTCCGTCGAGCTCCCATTATCCACCAGCACTCTTGAGATCATTACTTCCTTCGTTCTTATTTTGATCACCAATGGATCGTCATGAGGATATAATACACCTGCTAGGTCATTCTTAGAGAAACCAATGACCAGTTTATCCTTATTCACCTTCCTCGAACGATCATCTTCAGCTAAATTTATTCGTTGTATGTATGAGCAAGCTTGATCCTCATTAAGGTAAACTTTCCTTTCTGCGGTAAGATCTCCTCCTCCTGCATTACCACCTGTAATGACATTACATTCAAATGATCCAAAGTGGATTGAGAATACCTCGCGTTCTGGCTGTCTTGGTCTTTTGGGGAGATCGGGATCATCTTCTGGATCATCTTCATGATCTATTTTCTTGTCAACTTTTGTCTGAAGAGGAGATTTATACCTTTGCCTTCCTCGTTCGCTGGTTCGACCACCGTTTTGGCGATCAACATAGTTGGTCAATTTTCCTCGTCTAATGAGTTCTTCAATTTCATTCTGAAGAGATATGCAACGCTTGGTCGTGTGACCATGATCTTTATGGAATTCGCAATATTTGGACTTGTCTCTCTTATCAGGACATGCCTTCATTTTTGCTGGTCAGGCTAGCTCCTCGCTATTCTTGATCTCTTCCAAAATATGATTTATATCCACCTTCAAAGGAGTATAATTTACGTATTTCTTCATCTGTTCCAATTCTTGTTTACCCTTTGATTGCCTGTTACCACCATTATTCTTTTGATCCTTCTTTTCGATTTTACCATCTTTTACCTTGGTCTCCTTAGTGTCTGCGTTCTTCTTCGCAGCCATGGCTTCCTCATCATTCATGATTTTTGCTGCTTTTTCCATCAGTTCTGCCATGGTCCTGGGTGGATCTTTGGCTAAAGTGTAGTACAATTTATTGGCCAACAGTCCACTCATTAAAGCAGTAATTGCAGTTTTCTCCTCATAATCAATTACTTCCAATTTCTCGTTATTGAAACGAGTAATATAATCCCTGGTTCTTTCACCTGTCTTTTGTCTAACACTTAGCAAATGTGCTACTGGTTTGACTGGCTTTGCTCCAAATAAAATTTTCCAATAAAGAGTTCTGCTAGCTGAAAAAGGTTGCAATTTTCCCTCGAGGAAGGTTATTGTACCACATCTGAGCAGATCCGGTAAGTGTTCCTGAAAATGCCCTACATCACATCTCGTCTGGAACAGCATAGATATCAGCAGCTGCTTGGTATTGTTCTATATGGAGAACAGGATCAGTTTTTCTATCGTATTTTGGTGTTACTACCGGGGCTTTGAATTTTGACGGTGTGGGAAAGTCCACAATCTCTTGTATGAATGGTGTTCCTCCGATAAAAGTCCTTTGTAGAGGATTCTTGGTTTTAGCCATCTCTCCTAATCTATCCTCCAACCTTTGAATTGAGCCCTTCCATGCATCATTTCCTTCCTCGATCCTATTGGTTCGAGCAACTGATCGTGTTGAATTTGCCTCTTGAGATCTTTCATGAAGAGCAGCTGGTCGTGATTGGGAGAACCTTCCTTTAAATCAGATGGTCGTTGAGAGTTCCTTGGCATAATTCTAGGGGGACTTCTATTCCTCTTACGAACCATACGATCAAAAGGAGAGACTCTACTCAACCTTTCAAGAGCACTTGTCCTTTTTGGAGATTGAGTGATGTTTTGTTGAGTGTCTATAGCTCGTACCGAGGAAGTCCGCCCAGGCTGATAAGAAGGATCATTCGATCTCTCAGTACGATATGAATCTGTGCATCTGGACTGAGATTCCTCTGGGAATAACGTTCTCCTAGTTCGCAAAGAGAGTAAACGAGTATTTCTCTTAACACTTCGTTGTCCTGATTGGGCTGGCACTCCGCCTTGAACGGTTTGTATGAGTTGACGCATGGTTTCTTGCATGGTCGTTTGCCCTTGAGCCAAATTAGCCATTATACCAGCCAGATCTGAAAAATTTTGAGGAGCACAAGGATTCGGGGGAATCCCAATGTTTTTATTATTGGATTCCGATTTATCAGCCATTGACGATGAGTTATTTTGGTGAAAAACGCTAATTACAGTCGTTTCCCACAGACGGCGCCAATCTGTTGATGTAAAAAACTAGATTCAATCTAATTATTTTAATCACAAATAAAAAATGAATAAGTAAATAAGACAACCAATTTTTAAAGTGGTTCAGCCTTAATAAAATGACCTACGTCCACTATTTTTGTATTGCTCATTGCTTGCCAGGAGTTCTCGATAAGTGATTTACCAAGAAATTCCGAGTCCCCTTCTTTATGAGGGTGTTACAATGTATTTATAGCCTTGAGGTTGTACATATGAAAGAATAATGCGTTGTTTTCCAGAAGTCATATACATCTTTTATGATAATAAATGTACATTTAATGCGTAGTTATCTTCGGGTATACTTGACACGTACGCCACAAGTATTTGAGTTGCTCGGGTCGCATGAGTAGCTCGGACCCCTTGAGTTGCTCGGCCCTCCTGAGTTGCTCGGATTGATTAAGTTGCTCGGCATTTATTCGTCTAAATATTTATATTCATCATGCGAATGGACACATGTAGTTTTATGATTGGTCCATGTCAGCAGATCAAATTTGGTATCAACAATAGTTTTCTTTTATTCCTGTTTTATTTTATTTAATTAAAATTAGTTGGGTGAATTTTCCATAGGGGTGATTCATTTGATTAATTTTAATTCCTTTATAGTAGCGTTGTAGGAATTGAAATTACTTTTCTAAAATAATATTTACCTAATTAATTAGTGTAATGAGACTTAACTTTTGAGTTAGATGAATATTTTGGAAATCAATCAAATTAAAATAGTTCAGACTAGATTGAATTGTATGAATAGGGTTTATCTTTCTTACTAGTGTCTCTCATTTAGTTATCTTTCACTCATTTTTGCCGCACACTTCTTAGGTTAATCTCCTTCCTTTATTTTAGTTATTTCACCATCACATCAAATTGTTTCAATATAAAAAAATCATAAAAAAGGTAAAAACAAAAAAGAACCCCCCCTCCAAAAAAAGTCAAAAAACATAGCTAGAAGATTGGATTACATCGCCTATCGTGTGTTTCACTCAAATGAATTGGATTGACATACTTACTTACCTCTATACTAGTTCTTGTGATGTTTTTGTAGGAAATTGAAGGGAATTGCTTATTAAATTGGTTTTGGAACAACAATACATATACACAAAAAGTCATTGTATCATTAAGCTTGACAAATCTGGGGGACACGACCCAAACTTGTCACCCATAGGGGAGAACGTGGGTTAATGATATGAGAAATCGTCCACTTAACTTTCTTGTACCAGTAAATAAAGTATACTGTGCATAATAAGCAAATAGAACAAGTGAAGAGAGGTAGAAGACAAGATATAGAGTGGTTCAGCCTCTAAAATAGGACTACGTCCATTGTGTTGCTCCATTCTCATTATATGCATTGAATAGTACAGTATAATCAAGACTAAAGAGGTTTACAAGTATGATAATAAAGGAGAGTAGATGATAACGATGATTTCGGGTTGTCTGAGCTATGGTTGGGGTGCTTTGAGTGAAAGCCCCCGACGAGGCAAAGAGAGAGAGAGATCAGCTCTGAGTTATGTCCTATAATTAGGAATAATGAATCTATCCTCAATCTCGAGGTGTGTACATCTATTTATAGGTGTAGATGTTGTCTTGCTACTATGATGAGAGATGCTGCGGCCAACGAATTGATGAGCTTAGGGGCCGCGACATATATATTATAAATGGGGACGCAATCTGTATATTTTAAGGCTGCGGTAGGTTTAGAATAAGTGGCTACAGCCTATATGTTAAAGACTGAAACATGTATGCAAGTCATTTGTATTCAAATATGAATTAGGCCCATAACATATAGATGATAATACCATGGTTCTTCCTTCCACGGCAGGTGGTGCAATATTTGTACTATTAATAAACCCCCAAGTTGTAGCGCCAAGAGATTACGATTAGGGCTACGACTGGGTGATCAAGTCTTCTCAAGGTGCGGCGGTATTTCCAAGGTGATAATTTGTCTTCCCGCGCCCTCTTATATAAATTGTACCGGCCGTGGACTTCATTACGTTTCCCAAATCTTTGAGAGCATATCGAGGGCAAACTTCTACGCATTTATCTCCTTGCATTTTCTGGCAATCTCTAACAGCTGTGAGTGGTGGTTCTAAGGCGGTTTGAGGCTGAGTATTGGTGGTTTCTTCATTTCCACGTAATTTTCCAACCAAAAACTTCATGGGGTTCAACTTTTTGTTGTTTGCTTCTGATTTCTGCTTGTTAGATGGTCCATTCGAACTCATGTGTTGCAAAATAATTATTGCAATCAAATTTACCCCTCACCTGAATTTGTGAATGATTTAAAATTGAATTTCTAAAATAACCCTTACTTGCTAAGATATGCTGCTAACATCCCCGTTAAGCCAATGGATGAAGTCCCTTAATCTTCCATTATTGAACATTAGTATTTTTTAATTCTTAATTCGTAGAGACAGAATATGAATAGACCATTGAATTGTACAACTGTTCTTGATGTTCTTGAAAAAACCCATTACATTCTAGGTCTTCAATCTTCAAATTTATCAACATTAAATACTAACCTGTTTGAGTATATAGCCGCGACATAAGGAATTCATTACAACGACATAATAAAATCCCCTGGAACTTTAGGGGTGTTAGGTCAATGTCTGCGGCCTTCAAATATTGAGTAGTTTATGAATTATCTGCGGCATGTGGGTATCTGGTTAGCTCTTTAACATAGCAGGCCGCGGAATGAGTCATATTCTCTTTTAATTGATACAGACTCATGTCTTTGTAATATAATTGTGACTTCTACAAGAATTAAACTCGTATCTTTTGATTGATAAAAACACATGTCTTTGAAACATTGCTCTTAAATACGACTGTAGTAAACTCTCTTCTTTGAATACGATTGTAGACTTTTAGGTTTCTGCCTCTGTTTTTTATGTTCTTCAGAGAGACATTTCACATTTTAGAGCCTTTGATTTTTTAATTCATGTAGATTAAATACAAGACCGTTTCAGTGAGTGGCTACGGCATGACAAAATGTAATTTTAGTAAATTAAGGCTATCCTGAATCAATACTTCAATTGGTTTAATAATTTTCTGCGGCCTGTAGTAAGCAAAGGCTGCGGCATGTAAATATTTGGTTGTGTCTTGTAACAACTCTTGTTTGATAGGATATTCCTTTCCTAGGTTCTCGGATTAGAGTTCGTGACATGTAAGAACAAAATGCCTTCTACCCTCAAAATAATATGTCGCAGAGACATTTAACTTCTAAGGCTTTAGGACCCAACACTTGGTATATTTAGACAATTTTTCTAATCAGTTATATTCAACCTCTAATCTGCATATCATTATTGCTACCGCGACTTCTTAGAGGCTTTTTAGGACCATATTGGTTGCAGCACCTAACTGCGGACTCTCTGTTATTCAGGTACTGCTGCAGCCATATGAACTTTGATCCAGATGAATTTCTAAGAGGATTTTGGGACAAACATTTTGGATCCTCTCCTCCTGAACTTCCTTCAATGCATCCTTTGAGGACAATAAGGTCATGCCAGTTAAGAGATGGCCCTAATTGTGTAGTGCTAGATTCAGACTCATATTCTGCGGCCATGGAGGAAGAGGCCAATTCTAGCAACTAGCCAATGGACATAAATAAGAATACCGCGTCTAGGGACACACCTGATGGAACATATGGGAGGGTTGAGATACCTCTTACTGCACTTAGTGTTCGTAGAATTATGACACAAGAGTGGGTGGATCAGGTTGCTGAAGCCTTTGAATTTCCTAAGAATTTGATGTGTTCAGCCCCTGCCGTAGAGCAAAGTCCATGCACGACCCTTGATGATGGGGGCTGCCTCCCCCTCTACGCTTTCAAATACGGGCTGCGACTGCCTATCCCCGTTCCAGTTGAAGAATTTTCCAGATGATAAAGTTAGCCCCAACCCAATTATATCCTAATGGATGGAGGGAAATTATAGCAGCCATAGGTTTGTGGAAGAAGATATTCAAGAGAGACATTACTCTCGCTGAGTTTTTCTACTTCTACCACCTAAAGGAAAACTCTGTAAAATTCACGAGGTTTTATCACTTTTCAATCCGTGACATAGATGAGAACCTTTATTCTGGGAGGCCCACCAGTGTAAAGAACTGGAAGGGAAAATATTCTTACCTTTCGGGAGAAGGGTGGAAGATCCGCCCCCAAGAGACTGAGAGCGAGAGAAGCTTTAGGATGCCGTGGCAGTGCGGGTTTCCCTCTAAGCTTGGTAAATTCTTTTTTCTGAATTATGGTCGCATCCTTTTTTTTACTGTTGCACATTATTCTCCATATTTTTCTTTTGTACTAACCTTATCATTTTTTTGTAGCTCTTGACAATTTGCAACTAATCGAGCGGTAAGAGAATAGGTTCATTGAGGCCACGACCATTCTTGTTGACAATAAGAAGTGCATCACTCTTGTAACCTCTGCTTCAATCTACAAGGGATTATTCTTTCCCAACAAGTCAATTCCCAAAGAGATGGGTGCTGAAGGTAATGCTAGTATTTGAAATTTTAATTCCGAGGCAATTGTCTTCAGCTTTGGATATTGACTTTGCTTTAATTTTCTTAGGTGAGGAGATTTATAGGTCTCGATTAGCAGCTCAACTTGCTGAGATGGATGAGGACACAATTGTCCTCCATAACTGCTAGGCAGAAAAAAAGGAAACACGGCAAATCCAAAGCCCTTACCGCGATCACGTTTGGTGACCATCTTAAGCCTGCCATGCCAACTCTACAGTCTGCGGATCGAAATAATCCTTATGCTCCCTCCAACCAACCTGAGGGTCATAGTACTGCGGCCACGCTCCTAAATCAGGCTGCGGGAAATACTATTCCTATCGTACCCCAAATCCAAGTTGAGGAAGAGACCCCTCATGAGAGGCCTAAAGGTAACTTTGATGATGACATTGGATCTCACTTGGCCTCGAAATGTCATATGTCATCTCTCTCTGACCAAGGTGGCCACGACACTTCGCTTGTCAATGAGAAAAATTCTCCCCCCCTCCATCAATAATTACTGTTAATGAAAATTTTGCTCCGCCACAAAGCAAACGTCCGTGGCCTCAACTGCGCAGTTTAGATCCTCACTCTTCATGGGACACAATTGCCCGTGACGTCCACAGGATAAAAAAGGCGATGGATGGAGCTGACTTATATCGGTTGGTGGATGAGGACCATGAGGATGTGGAGTCTTATGCCCTCCATAGTCTTCTGAGGGTAAGTAATTACAACTTTCCAATACTCTTGGTAGCTTCAGTTTCATTTTCTAACTTTCAATACATTTACAGGCCGCGGAAGCTGTGGCGACCCAGAAACTCAAATATGAGGGTCTGTATAGGCTCAAGGAGGCCGCAAAGGTTGTTCACAGTGCTGATTTGGCCAAGACAAGAGCTGAATATTTTGAAAATGGAAAGAAATCATTTTTTGCGGCACTCTAGGCGGCTCAGATGGACTTGGAAGCCACCATCAAGGCTAAGGAGGAAGCTGCAGAGAATTTTAGGTAGGCTGTGGAGTCCCTTAAGGTTTTCCAAGCTCAAGCGGTGGAAGATTTCAGGGCCATAGAGTTCTCTAATTGCAAGCTTGGACTTCTTCGAAAGAAGTATGAGGCATTGGAGATCAAGGTTGTTAATGATTTCGAAGGTTATACCGCAGAGCTAAAGAAGATGGAGGATGACCATGCCGCAGTCATCAAGAAAAAAGATGAAGATCATGTCGCGACCCTCCAATTGGCCATTGACAGCACTGTTAAGTCATATAAATGCTCCCCAAACTTCTTCCTCATTAATAAAAGAGCTTATATCCGCGATAACCATGAGCTAAGATATCGGGTAGCAAAGAACTTCCCGGATGCTGCAACCACAATGAAGTCTTGGAGCTTGGGTGATGCTGAGCATAATGCATGCATAGCTAAAATGAAGGCTACAATCAAAAATAGGGTCAGGCTAAGGGTGGAGACAGAGGTTGCAGTAGCTGATGAGGAGACCATGACGGCCGCAGAGGGAGAAGAGGGAGACAAAGATGACAATGCTGAATCTTAGGGTTGCATCCCTTTTAATTTAACTGTTGATATTTAAAGTTGTATCCTTTTGTTTGTATAACCTTAATACTAATATTTCCCAAAGATTTTTAATTTCTAATCTTTAACATATGGGGATATTGCCCTTTTAAACTTCTATGACCCTTATTATCAAGGTTGCGGCCCCTTTTGGAAATCAATGGTTTTTGTATCTCATTTGCATGCTTTATACTTCTAATTCTTCAAAACTTAAATTCTTGTTTGCTTGAATGAATGAACTTGTAGGAATAATATATTAATGCCGCAGCACCATATTATAAATGGTTTCTTCACATAGGTCGCGGCCAGATTTCTTCACCTTGGATTTTCCACATGTATTCTTGTATATTATTGCATTCTTGAATGTTTGATGGTGGTTGTAGTCTCTTTTTAAACATGGTCGCGACACCTTTTATCACTAGGCTGTGTTTGTATTCACATATCAATAGTGGATATCTAGGAACAAGTCCCTTACCACAGATAATTAGGTCTTTGGACCATGTTTCGTTAATACTTTTGTACCCATACTTCTGGTTGCGATTAAACTTCTTCTATTATAATCTTCCATCACTTTTAAAGCCTTGTTACACCCGAATGATAATGTTGCGATCTCATTCTTTGCTACATAATGAACTCCTTGATGGCTGCGGCCACATTTATAGGGTTGCGGTGCCTTTCAGACCCTTGGCACGAGTTGATGACAGCATGATGGGCTGAAGCCATTCCTTTTCTATAACTTTGGCATGCTTCATGATGATAGCAATACAACATCCTTTAATCGCTTTAATTGTCTTCCATGGCTTTCCTTTAGTCGCTTCGATTGGGTTATTATCAGGCCCCCCGGGGCTAGGTATTATAAAGCTTCCCTAATCTATGTTTGGATATATATAAATCCTTCCCATGCTATAATTGGATTATTCGCAGGCAATTAAGTCTTCAGCCCTTGTGGGTTATTTTTAGGCCTTCCCGGGCTAGGTATTACAAAGCTTCCCCAAGCTAATGTGAGATCACCAAGTTAATAATATTTTGTCTCTATCCACCAAGTTAATGATGTTTTTCAGGGCAGTACTCTCCCTAGGCTAATGACGCATCCCGAAGGCTAAGAACGGGCATTGTAAGGCCTTTCTTCTACTGACGCATCCCAAAGCTAAGAACGGGCACTTGAAGACCTTATGAGTGATGTTGCAGACCAATTTAGATAACTCCTCTCAATAGTTCCTTTCGCCATTTTCAATTATCAGTTGCTTTCGGACAATCAGGCATCTTAACGGGGGTTGTGATCTCATTTAGATATTATCATTCTCGATCTAACATATTGTCTCGAATCGAGATCTGTATAAGACAAAATGGTCTTTTATAAGATAACATTTCATTGGAATGAGAATCCAAATAGGAAACTATAAGAGTGAACTTGATTTTATATATGTATTCATATATATATATATATGACTTTGTAAGGACAATAAAAAGTTTAATTTAAAACAGTGTAAGAAGAGTTTCAATGTAAGATATAAACAAAAGAAATATAAAACATAAGCATAAAAAATGGGCATGTGGCCTGTTAAGCTAGGTTGTACCCCTCTGGCATCCTTCAGGAACCGCTGGATCATCCCCTGCCTTGTGAGCCTCTCAATTTCATCTTTCGGGGCATAGCACTGCTCAGTGTCATGGTCTTGGTCTAGATGGAATTGGCATAACTTAGCTTTGTTCCTCTTGCGGGGTGGAGCTTTGAGCTTCTCTGGCCACTTCAGCAGCTTGTCCTCTTTTATAAATTCGAAGATGTCTTCAATTGGGAAGGACAATGGGGTTTAGGACTCAAATACCCTTTGTTCCTTTTCCACTTTCCTTTTCTGGTTCTTGCATGCTGCTTTTACGGGTGGAACTTCTGGTACTATCGCGATGGTGAAGGCTGAGGAGGCAATGATCTTGGGTGCCGTACCCACATTGGATGAGGCCGTGACCTATAACATGAGGACCCTATGGGTCAAATAGTTTACCTGGGTTTGGAGTGAGGCATGACTGTCGTAGAGATGGTTGAGGTGACTGTACAGCTACACAATCTCATTTTTTACTTATGTGCTCTAGGTGGATTCTTCTTCCATTTTCTGCTTGGTTAATCTTTACAAAGTATATATAATCTGAGACAGAACTAGCAGAAGTGAGTGATCAGAGAAACATTTAGATTAACCAAGTATGAAGTTAGGATGAAGCATTCAAACTGCTGCATGATATTACTAATGAGGCCGCGACTAGTAAGGCACATAGGTGTACTGTCATGGCCTTTGAAAGATATTCACCAAGGTTCGGACGAAGACCACCTGAGTCCATTACCCGATTATTTGGAGTTATTTTAATAGAACCACCTTAGTAGGGGCCACGATAATAAAGGAAATTGAACTGTCGGGCCGCATCCCTGTCTAGGCATTGAAGGGAACAATCCCAAAATTGGAACCCATAAATTGAGTTTTTCTCTCGAAACATGTGGAGAGCGTACCTACTAGGGTCTATCACTGAGAGAATACCCTCATGGTGCACAAAATGACACAGTTCTAATGATAAACCCTAGATTATAGCCAAAGAACAGCAAAAAAGGGGTAAATACAATCCATCCCTAATTACTCATCTTTTCGGGGCTAATGCCCATCATGCTTTTCAGCATTATCTAGAAAAAATGATACCACATGAGTATGAAAAATAGATCCAAGGTCATAAAATGGATACCCAAGAGTATATCTGAACATCAGAAATACACAGTTAAGGGTGTAAATATAAAATAGAGCTCAATACCTAAAATTTACTCATGAGATGATGATCCAAAGAATTCCCATGAATAAAATAAGGTGTTTAATAACTCATAACTTATAGAAGCAAGATTAAAATATCTCAATTCCCAGAGATGACACCAAATTGATGATATGAGAAATCGTCCACTTGTCGCTCTCGTCCCAGGAAATCAAGTATAATGTGCATAATTAGCAAATAGAATAAGTGAAGAGAGGTAGAAGACAAGATATAGAGTGGTTTAGTCTTTAAAATAGGCATACATCCACTGTGTTGCTCCATTCTCATTATATTCGTTGCATAATACAATATAATCAAGCCTAAAGAGGCGTACAAGTATGAGAATAAAAGAGAGTATATGATAACGATGATTTCGAGTTGCCGGAGATATGGTTGAGCTTCTTTGAGTGAAAGCCCCCGACGAGGAAGAGAGAGAGAGAGAAAGAGAGAGAGATCAGCTCTGAGCTATGTCCTCCAATTAGGAATAATGAATCTATCCTCAATCTTGAGTGTGAACCTCTATTTATAGGTGTAGATGTTGTATTGCTGTTATGTTGAAAGGTGCTTCGGCCAACACATTGATGAGCTTAGGTGCCGCGGCTTATATATTATAAATGGGGTCGGGCCACAGTTCGTATATTCAAAGGTATGGAAGGTAGATAATAAGTGGTTGTAACCTATATGTTAAGTTGTAACATGTATGCAAGGTGTTTGTATTCAAATAGGAATTAGGGCTGAGACATATAGATGATAATACCGTGGTTCGTCCTTTCACGGCAGGTGGTGCAATATCTGTACTACCATAGGTCACGGCCCAAATATTTTACCACCATACCATGGGGGGACATGGTCTAAACCCATAGCCCAGATGGGAGAATGTGGGTAACAATCAAAAGTCGTGACCACCATATCATAGGGGGTTATTATAAAAAACCATGACCCAGAGGGGAAAATGTGGGTCACGGTCCAAATTCATGACCACCATACCATGGTGAGTCACGATCTAGAACCACGAACAACAATTTATTTTAATTAAAAAAATTGTATTTGGTCACCATTTTAACTATGGACCGAGGGTAAAATACTTTAAAACCTTTTTTGATACTTGAGACCACTTGCGGTATTTGGCGAACTTGACTTTTCGACTCTCATAAGGCACATATCTAGGCTCACTACATATAGGAAAATCGTCTTTCTCTTCGGGCTCATTGGCGTACAATATGGAATCATAAAAGAATGCATGAATATATTTGTACTTCAAAGCCAAACATTTCAAGCACTTTTTCATGCTAGGATAATTGTTTGGTAACATGTTATCTTTTGGGAGAATATCCTTAACCCACTTAAGAGTTTCAGTTATGTTGTTCCCTGAGAAATTAAAATGACTCTTCAAAATATGTAAAATGATCATTGGGTACAATACCGAGTGACCTTTTTCATAATTTTTGTACAAAGGTCTAGCTGCATCGGCCTTTAACCGTATGTAGTCCGGATCCTCCGGTAATTAAGCATCAACTTTTTCATTAAATTTGCCATAATGCACATTACCTCCTATGTCTATGCCAGTACAAACTAAAAACATTCTAATTATCAAAATAAATGTCCAATACAAATCTAATACCCTACCATGAACTCCAAAGAAAAAAGGTACTAAAATTGCAAGACTTTTAAACAACCCTAAAAATACTTCAACTTGAAATCCTCAAATCTCTAACTTTTCTTTGTCATCATCAGGGTGTGCAGAATAATGATCCTCAAATATTGTAGCTACACACATGAGATAAGAAACAAATACATTCTTTTTTTTTTTTAGCAAAGAGGTACGTAACCCCCACACGTTTTATTAATATAATAAGGAGAAAAAGCCTATCCGAAGCTTACAAACCCAAGCAAACTATAAAAAACTAGAGGTTGGGTCCAATACACTAGAAAGAAAGCGATAAATATGGGATTCTATAATAACCCCATTACATATAGAAAACTTGAAAGAAATATGGGGATTTATCTCAACCCCATTTACATCTTAAAAATTGTATGCCTTATTTGCGGAGTATGCAGACTATCCAGCTTAAGTAAACCTTTAACCAACCTCGGGAGAGAGTAATGATCCCAAATCAAAACAAAAATCAAAACAACGATCAATCTCAAATCACCCCATAATACAAAATCCACCATTAAATCATAATTCGCTCTCCCCCTTTTTATTTGTCTCCGAAATAGATATGGAAAAAAATAAACAAACATAAGCATGGAGTGTCACGACAGGCAAAGAGAATCAACTACGATCATCCAACAATAAGCTTGAAAGTATTCACCAGCTACTTTTTATTTTTCTATTTTTTTAAATAATGCAAAAAATAATTTACAAAATATTATGCACCATGAATTTACACAATGATAACCAGTTCGTGGAAACGGAATGAATGTGTGTGAACTAATTTGAATTGAAAATCAATGCAATCAAACATAGCGTATGTGCACGATGAATATGGATACTCCTAACGAATGATCTCAAAATCTTCCTTTGGTGTCAAAAAGTGTTGAATTTTAAATGACATCGACTCAATCTATTAACATATCAAAGTCAGAAATGATTTCCACACCAATAATGTCTAAAACAATGTAATATTTTTTCATGACTTTGTCAGGACGTGCAAACCCGTTGTTTAAATTCCAACTAAACACCCTCATAAATAATAAATCTTTTATTTTTCTAAGGAGGTGATTTAAAACCTAATGGCCCCTTTTTTGGCATATTAATCTTTTTATTGCCTTAATTTTTTCGGGCTCTTTTCAACCTCTTTAGACATTGGCTACTTTTTACAATTCCACACTTTTTTAGGTCCAATTTAAATGATGGCTTAATCGCAAAGGATATATGAGTACCTTTCGCAGTCCTTACACGGTTTTCACGTATATATATAAAACAAATCCTCACGGACAACGGTTCTTACATGCACTACTTTCATTGTCAAGCTTTGTCGCATTTGGTTCATTTTAAAGATAGGATTGAGATGGAAATACTTTGACCAACATGTGATAGACAAGTACAATAATAAAAAAAAATCCATGCCAGTGTGAAGTAAAGGATACTAAGAGTCAAACTTGTAGGTAGTAATCAACTAAAAACAACTCAATGACTCCACACATTGTAAAGCACAAAAATGAAATGATGACGCATATCAAAACACTTATCAAATAGTCACATGGATATGGAATGATGTTGTGACTTGGTCATCCTAAATGTGCATCCATAAATGGTGCAAAATAAAATACAAAAATTTGTCCTTTTCCACAAATTTTATCAAACAAAAATCTTTTTGGCTTTTTCAAAATTTTCTCAAAAAAGAAAATCTTTTTGTATTTTTCCAAAAAATTTCAAAAACTAAAAATCTTTTTGGTTTTTCAAAAAATATATCGAAAATGGAAAATATAAATACAAAAGTTGTACACACTAGCAATATGTATAAGATATCATCATTAAAACATCCTATGCAAGCAAGCAAGTCTAAACCTAAACCGTTAAGTGCGGAGGAGTTTTCCAAAGGTGGTGACATCCTATGAAAAACATCCATCAAATCATGTGAAGTTTTGACCAAATACTTAACTTGATCTCAAATATGTGCAAATTCTCTCATGTAATCATCCGGAGCATTATGTGTGGGTGTATGTGTGGGAACACGTGGCAAAACTCTATATGACACACTACCCAACTTAAAACAAAATTCCCTAAGGGGTCCTCTCTTCTTGTAATGGGTTCAAACATACACGGGGCTAGGTACACCTTTCCTAAGACATTTCAGACGCACTCTCCTATCGAGTATGGGATGCCTAGGTGGGTTGGGTTGAGATCCACATGGATCAATCACAAACTCTGAAATCGGCTCGGGGGTTGTAGACACCCCATTCTGTTACCCCCTAAACTCTCCTTAGGTCCCTAGCACAACCCTTCATCACTACAAACCCAGGTCGTACCCCGAGTACTGACCTAGAAGCCATCAGGCACTCCTAGGCTCCATTTGACCAAAATTAAAAGTCTAAAAATTCACTGAGACTGAATGAATCTTCGAAGGGTACCGAAACCCCTTTCCAACGGTCCATCCCGTGCACGATTCCGACTTACCATGTGGACGAATGACCTATTTTCCCTCGAAACTCAATTAGGAGGCCACTGCGCACTCCCAAGCCCTATTTGACCTAAGTCAACTCTTCAAATCAACCTATACTGAATGAATCTTCGAAGGTAACTGAAACCCCTTTCCAACGGTCCATCCCGTGCGCGATTCTGACTTACGGTACGGACGAACGATCCGTTTTACTCTGAAAGGTCACTGAATGCTTCCAGGGCTCGACTGATTGAAGTCAACTCCCCGAATCGGATCAAACTCTTTGTAATATCACAGTACATCTCCTAACCTTTCCAACGATCCACCTCGTGCACAATTCGGGCTTACCATACGGACAAACGATCCATTTGCGTCTGACGATTCCCCGACCAATCGATCGACGAATGCTTTCGAGCCACATTTGACCCAAAGTCAACTCCTGAACCAGGGAGCAATCCAAAGGACTTTATAAAGTCTCTGAATTACCTTTCCAACGGTCCACCCCATGCACGATTCTGATCAACGATTTGTATTTTATGGCCCATCTTTCGAAAAGGCCTGAAAGACACTACGAAACGGCAGGTCCCAGGCCCTACCTATCGGCAGTGTGCCTAAACGTACCTATCGATTGGAAAGAATAGGGCTATGACGATCAGTAATGCCCTAGTCCTATAAAAAGGAGGCCTGACCTCACTTGCAAGAAGAGCCCAGATCTGATAGATATCACTCTCAGTAATTCCAGAAAACCTCTCTCTAAGTAAACATCATTTCCACACCCAAATCCCATTCCAACCTTCACTTTTCATCATCGTTTTCATCAAACTTAGTTAATTCACTACCCTCCATCATCATCCAAGTCTAAGGTCTGCTCTCTAACATTCAAGATCAAGCTCAAGATCTTCAAGAAGGTCGAATTTTCTCAACTCTCTCCTTAAATTCTCATAAATTCACAATAACTTGTTTTATTACTTAGCACTTTCATTACCTCATCTCACACATCCTAATATACTTCTTATTTAGTATTGTTTCACTTCTCTTATTTTCATATAAATAAAAATCCAAAAAATAAGAAAAAGAGGGTTTTGCTCATAAATTCCAAACGGGAATTCTCCTACTTTTCTTACACTTTTCTCATAACTAAACATTTTTTCTACACACACACACACAAATAAGAGAAGTCATCGGTTGGATTTATGGGATAAACCCCATCCCTCGTTTTTCATGCGAACTATGTGGACTTTGATGCCTCTATAGGCTACGTAGGCATCTCGGGGTAAAATCTGAGATTCGAGTCCTATTTTTACTTTTTCTCTCATCTCCTATTCTCTTTAAATTCAATCCTCGTAGATTACATATATATATATATAAATGTGTCGTTAGTGGCGTATTATTCCACATGCGTTGTCGTTCCATCATAGCGATCAACATAAGGATAATCGCGTAAATCCTATTTTCTAATATTTTTATACCTTCCTACGGATGACTGGCTTTACCTCTTCCATGGTACAAGTCGATAATTTCTATCTCCACTATATATACACATGGACACATATAATGGGGAAAATTGCAAAAAATCCATGAGAGACCGTAAAGGCGGAATGGGTGCCTAACACCTTCCCATTTCGTAACTTAGCCTCCGGACCCTTTTTCAATCATTTTGATTTCGTATGCATCAGTATGTCTTTGGATGCTGTCCTTCGGGATGGCTTGCCCTTTTCTTTTGTCTGTTTTGAGTAAAATAAACTGGCGACTCTAATCTCTCTACATTTTTCACCTCACCCAAATGACGCTGACCGAAGTTCTCCCGAGAGGGACGTGCGGGACCTAGGATCCTCCCTCACACACCCTCCCGCCGTGAGGATCGGGGGATGGCCACAGTGGAGACTCTGCTGGGGACTTTCTTTTGAGGGCAAGACTCTATTTATATGGATGTTATGTTTGTTTATATTTTCCCCATTTTTGCAAGTTCCCCTTTTCCATGTATCTCCCATACTTATGCTTATATTCACACACTTGTAGAAAATTCTCCATGTACACTACACACCACATGCACCTAGGATCACATACATCCACATGTTCTATGCATTATCCATCCATACTGGGTGAACCATTGGTAATTGTAATTTTTTCCCTGTTTGGCATGATCAAGAAATACATTCTCATAAAATACTAATAAGAGGATCATGCATGATTCACACGACATCACCAAAGAGCATTGTGATTGACTAAACTTTACCCGGTAACTCGAGGGTCACTTCGTGATGGGCATTGGTCCGGAAGGGAGCCGTTAGCCTAAGCAATATGACTCTCACCTTCCATTGGCCAAGAACATTCGACGTATATCGAACGGTTCCCCCGCATCGTACCGCTTGAACAAAGTCATGACAAGAGGTATATCGCAGGGAACTCGTTCATATATGTCGAGTATATCGAATTCTCTCTCACACATACCGTCACCACGAGGTATTTGGTGAGGAAATTCACGTACACTCACGTATATCAAATGGCTTATCCACACGTACTGATTGCCCGCAAGAGCAAGACGTATATCGTGGAAGTCACGCCAAAGGGGGAAACCCTTTCCGATTCACCCAACCAACTGCATACCCGCCTATAAGTATCGATCCTAGGACACACATGTTAGATTTCCTGTTTCTACTCAAAACTCTGCCAAAATTACAGGTCGGCCTGCCGCCCGAATTTTTGCGCATTTTTAAAACAAGACCCCGTCTGTGAGCCTGGTCACAAGTCTAGCCATAGCTTTGCATATATTACAAACCCAATTTTTCTAGGCTCGGGTCCTGTATGGCATTTTATTTTGCATTTAGGAGAATTAATACAAGTGAAAACACAATAATTATAATAATCATGTTGAGACTGTCTCCAAAAAGAAAATTCTCTTTTTTTTTATCTAAAATCCAAAAACATTTTTTCCTTTCCTTATAAAAAATCTAAAAACATTTATCCTCTATTTATCAAAAATCCAAAAATATTTTGACCTTCAATCTCAAAAAAATGTCAAGAATATTCATCCCTTTTTTCTCAAAAATAAATCCCATTTTACACCTTCTCAGGTCGATCGCAAACCCTTGGCATGGCTCCTTATTGGCTTCGGTCTTCTGTCAAGTCACCCCGGAGTTCTGTTCGTTCCCCTATTACTCCTTCCGAGTCGAGAATCCATCTGCTTTTCCATGGAGAACACATATCAAGTCCCCGTCGTGCATCCAGATCTGACGGAAGTCCTAGCTCAGCTCGTGTCCAAGATTGATAACCTCCAAACTGAGGTCCGAGAAATGCAACGAAATTAGGTTCCTGCTCCTCAAGAGCCCAAGGTCCTATTTCCTCATGCTATGGGTCCACCCGAGCCTATCTGGGTTCCCAAAGAGTATCATCACGCTCCATGTGCCCCTCCTATTAATGGGCCGCTGCATGCCCAGCTTCCTATGCTGAACCTTGCCCAGCCTGGGGATAACTTGCCTATGATCATTGATCCGAAGGAAGAAGAGATTAACCAATTCAAAGAAGACCTCAAGATGCTCACCAAGAAGTTGACCAAGTCCGAATCTCAGTAAATTACATGGACTACACCCACATGTCTCCTTATCCTAAAGAGAGGTTACCCGAGAAATTCAACATACCAAATATCGAGAAATTTGGAGGAAGTGGACCCCCAATTGTTCATATCCGTAGCTATCACCATTCCATGACTCTACTAGGGGCTTCTGAAGGAGTGATGGCCCAATTATTTCAGCAAACCTTGAAGGATAGCGCCCTCCGATGGTTTTTTCTCTTGAAGAGTCTAGAATTCATAGCTAGGAAGATGTAGCCTGGGAGTTCATGTCTCAGTACAAATATAATAAAGTGCTTAAGGTCACCCATCGTGATTTAGAGATGCTCAAACAGAACCCTGGAGAATCAGTCAGTAACTTCATCACCCAATGGAGGGAAAAATTAGCTACTATGACTAATTGGCCTTCCGAGGAAGAACAAGCCAGCATAGTGAAGAAGAACTTCTTACCCCATGTACGAGCAACGATGGGAGGACAATATTTCCTCCTACACCCTACTAGCCTTGTTGATCAGGCAATGTCACTCCTTACCAGAGCATGCATCACTATCCGTACCCATTTTAAAAATGGAAGCATGGAATTGTCAAAAGTGTTAAACCAACTCGTGGAGTTTGGGCTGAAATTTCCCTCAGAGATGGTCATTGATTGCCAGAGGTTGAGTACGTTATTTTTGAAAGCACGTAAATGGGCTCGAGAGTCAGATAGTTGGGTAGTACCAACCGATGAAGTGAGCCTGGATGATGTTATCCAGATTATGGCAGAATTATTCAGGCAAACCAACAACATTTGCAGTATGACCGAGTTACTTGATGCTCTAAAGCTACAGGGGCGCCAGGTCCCTTCACCCTTACGCATCCCCACAGAATGGAATTACCTGTATGAAGAAGCCGTTGAAGTTGGTGAATGCATCGACTTTATATGGAAAGATAGAATTATTACCACCGGGTGGGGGGGAGAATTTGGAGATTCGAATGAAGAACAAGCTTTCGCAAAAACTGGCCCGGTAGCCGACATGTGTGGAGTGATATCATTTGAAGAACTCCTCGGAGAAATAAACAAGGTAGCGGAACAACCCGAGGTTGATAAGGAAATGGGATTCATGGTCTTCCCTTCTTCAGTAAATCACATGACCAGATCAGGGAGGCATTACCAGATCCCAAGCACACTACCAGCTAATGATTAGGGGAAGGGCATGAAAAACCTTCCTATACTAGAAATGACCCTCGAGGAGAGCAAAATCCTCAATCAACTGAAGAAAACTCAAGCTAACATCACTCTATGGGAGCTTTTCATGTCTTCTCAACTGCACAGAAACACTTTGATCAAGTTGCTCACTAGACCCACAGTTACTCCTTCTACCACACCAAAAGAAGTGGTAAATTTAGTCGGGACCTTGACTTCTACCCGAATGCTATCATTTTCTGAAGAAGAAATCCCCAAGATTGGGCCAAACGACAACATCTCTGTCGAAGTTATGGGGAAGGTTGTACCACGCTCTCTTGTCGATAATGGATACGCCTTGAATGTTTGCCTACCGAGAACCTTAAAATGTTTAGAACTGAAAGAAAACGACCTCACTCCAACCTCCGTTGCTGTGCGTGTCTACGATAATACCCATCGGGAGGTGATGGGATCCATAAAGGTTGTAATATGGGTTGTCCCTATAAACCCTGTTGTCTAATTACAAGTTATTGACATCCTAGCCTGTTTCAACCTATTGCTAGGATGACTTTGGCTCCATAGTATCAAGGGAATATCTTCCTCACTCCATCAGAAATTAAAGTTCTTCGCTAATGGACGGGTCATTACCATCTTGGGCGACGATGACAATGCTGATTGTGTAAGTACCAGCAGTCCAATCCATGAGTTACAGCACGAGTCAAATGATATGCTCCTATCAGGATTTCGAGTTGAACCACATCTACTCCCGACAGGGGACAACTTCAAAGAAAGGGTTTTGTCCAGAATACGACCCTAATGGCAACGTCAATGTGATTCAGATGTTCAAAAACATGCACTTCATGCTCGGACTGGGGATAGGGAAAAGACAGCAATGGATACTTGAGCCCATTGAACTAAATAAGGCTTTCCATCCTTGTGGTTTGGGGTATCAACCGTCAGAACAAGTGCTCAGAATGATCTGCTAGTCTCGACCAAAGATAAGACGATACCTCTTCCGGACTATCCCAGATGACTCCTTGAACGAATCATTCATCAAAGAGGGTGAGGACTTCCCCTTTTGTGGCTTTTTGGAACCATGGTATGACCATACAGATAAGAAGATGAAGCCTGGAATGGATATCTTTTTCCAAGATAGCTACCCATGGGCCGAAGGTTCCCAACACCAAGTACAACCGCTCATCAAAGATACCGAAGAGATGAGGAAAGTGACTTTGAATATTCCTTCAACTTATAGACACTGGGGCTAACACTCTGCATGGTTCATTCAGGCACTACATCACTGGATCCATCCCACCTGATTAAAGTTGTTGATACACCTCTCCTCAACTAACATTTTACGCCAGTTCTACCTGTTGAAATCTCCCATAATCCTAATGTTTACCCCTTTTCTTCTTCGGTTGTCCATCCTTGCTCAAATGTAATCGAGTCCTCTTTTGATGAGGTTCTCAATGCTATTTTTCCTATCAATGAAATAAATGAAGATTTTGAGTATCATGTTGTGCCTTACATTAACTATTTAGATTATAATCAAACTTTTGATGATGATGATTTTGCAAATGAATAATTCTTGACTGATCTAAATAAGGTTAATAATAAACAATATAACCGCGTTCAAATTAATGAAGAAGAGACTGTTGTTGTTAACCTTAGTTCTAGTAGCCAACTACGCGAGATTAGGATAGATGCTACGCTCAATGAGCATGAGCGTGCAAAACTTGAAGAATTGCTAAAAGAATTCGTGGATTTCTTCGCCTTGTCCTACGACAATATGCCTGGCATTGATCCTGAAATAGCTCAACACGAGATTCTCAGTCTCTAAGATTACAAGTCGGTCAAAGAAAAGTTAAGAAAGCTCCACATCGAATGGTCACTCAAGGTCAAAGAAGAGGTGGTCAAACAGTTGAACGTAGGCTTCATTCATGTGATCGAATATCCTATGTGTCTAGCCAACATAGTGCCCATGCCGAAATCAAGAGGAAATGCTCGAATGTGTGTAGACTATCGAGACTTGAACAAAGCCTCTCTAAAGGATGATTATCCGTTACCCAATATCGACATGATATTGGACAACACATCCAGTCATGCTCTCAAGTCATTCGTCGACGGGTTTGTTGGATACAAACAAATCAAAATTCACCCAGACCACCAAGAAAAAACCGCATTCATCACCCCATGGGGAAGCTTTTGCTACACTGTCATGCCATTTATTCATAAGAATGCTAGGGCTACCTACCAGAGGGCTGCCACAACCATCGTGTCAGATCTGATTCATAAAGAAGCTGAAGTCTATGTGGATGATATGATTATCAAGTCTAAAACTATAGAAGGTCATGTTCCTACTCTCCGAAAGTTCTTCGAACGACTGCGACAGTATCAGATGAGACTCAATCCGCAAAAATGCATCTTCAGCATTACAAAGGGAAAACTCTTGGGATTCATGGTCAGTGAGAAGGAGATAGAAGCAGATCCTGCCAAGTTGAAAGACATGCTTGAGATGCCACCTCCCCGAATAGAGAAAGACGTTTGAGGTTTCCTTGGGAAATTGAAATACATCAGTCGGCTCATCAGCCAGCTAACCTATCTTCAAACTCCTTCGAAAGGATTTAACTAGGGTTTGGAACGAGGATTGCCAAGAAGCTTTTGACCGAATCAAACAATATCTGACCCAACCCCTGGTACTCATGCCACCACAACCTGATCTCCCTTTGCTCCTATACCTAACCATAACTAACACTACAGCTGGGGCTTTTCTATCCCAATACCTTGAAGATTCCTGTAAAGAAAGAGCCATCTAATATGCCAGTCACAAATTGGATGGATAAGAGGTCAAATACACCTCTTTGGAAAAGGAATGTGTTGTGCTTGTCTAGGTCACCCAAAAGCTGCGGCAGTACATGCTCGCCTTCCCTATCAAACTTGTATCCCGAATGGACCCCATCAATTACCTGCTTGAGAAACCCGCCTTATCCAACCGAATGGCCCGATGGTTGATGCTCCTAGACGAGTTCGATATCATGTACATCACGTAGAAAGCCATGAAAGGAAGAGCATCTCTGACTACCTCACTGATTACCCCGTAGAAGAAGCTGATGTCTGGATCTTCGAATTTCCAGATGAAAACATCCTTTGCACTGCTCAAGACAACCTTCGATGGAAAATGTTCTTGGACGGTGCTGCCAACAACAAGGGATATGGCATTGGGATACTTCTGATTGCCACATATGACTACCACACTCCCATCACCATCAATCTGGATTTCCCTTACACCAATAACATGACTGAATACGAGGCATGCACAGTAAGCCTCAAAGTTGCTCTCAAGAAAGGTATTCAATGTTTAGACGTCTATGAGGATTTCGCCCTCATCATCGGTCAAGTGCTCAGAAAGTGGAGAGTCAAGGATGAGAAACTCCAAACCTTCCATGCCCACTTAGAAGAACTAGCCTCCCAATTCCAAGATATCACCTTACATTACCTACCTCGAGCAAATAATAACCTAGATGATGATCTCGCTACCTTGGCCTCCATAGTCGATATGTCCGAAGGAATAACTATGACCCCTTTCTAGTTCAAAATCAAGACAAACAAACCTACTGCTACCACATTGAGCTCATCACTATAGAAGATCCCTAGCTAGCCAATTGTTAGTACTATGATATCTAGTACCTCCTCAAATATGGTAAGTATCCTAAGGGTTCCAAGAAGAAAGGTCGAGGAACCCTCTGAAGATTAGCCGCCTAGTACATCATCTGTCACAAAGCATTATTCAAAAGGAACTTCGATGGAACTCATATGCATTGCATCGCATGGACCGACATTGAAACGATAATGCATAAAATCCATAACGGGGAATGCAGAAACCACATGAACGGTCACATGCTTGCCAAAAAGATCATCTAATAAGGCTAATTCTGGACCACCATGACCCAGGATTGCAGCGCCTATGTACATAGATGCCTCAAATGCCAAAAAATTTCCAACCTTCAGCATTTACCTCCACGTGAATTATACAATATGATCGCTCCCTGGTCGTTCTCCACCTGGGGCATCGACAACATAGGGAAGGTTACACCGAAGGCTTCGAATGGTCATGAGTTCATCCTAGTTTCCATTGATTACTTCACCAAATGGGTCAAGGTGGAGTCATACGTAGTGCTGAACGCTAAGGGAGTGGCCAAATTCGTTAAGAAAAATACCATCCGTCGGTATGGGGTCCTGCATGAGCTAGTGTCAGATAACGGGTTTCATTTTGAGGCAGAAGTTACAGAGATGGTCAACGAGTATAGGATTTAGAGACACAAATCTTCTCCCTACCGACCTCAGACCAATGGTGCAGTTGAAGCCGCCAATAAGAACCTTAAAGCCATCATCAGTAAAATGACTGAAATCTGTCGAGATTGGGCTGATCGGATTTTATACCCCCTCTTGGGCTACCGAACCTCAATTTGGACCTCTATTGGGGCTACCCCTTACTCTCTAGTTTATGGTATGAAAGCAGTCCTACCCATGGAGCTAGAAATACCCTCGTTACGGGTCATGCTTCAAAGCAAGATCAGCGAAGAAGATTGGTGCCAAAGCCGTATTGACGAGCTGACCCTCCTAGATGAAAGGAGATTAAAAGCACTATACCACATACAAGGGTACCATCGCCGAATAGCGCGTTAATTAATTAATAGAGTCAAGGACCGCGGTGTTCAAGAAGGGGACCTAGCCCTCAAAGAGATCATAGAATCTATCTGGGATCCCAGAGGGAAATTCAAGCCCAATTGGAGTGGCCCCTACATTATTAAGAAGATATTATCTTGCGGTGCTTCCATGCTCACTGATTTAGATGGGGAAGAGATGGCTCATCCAGTCAACCTAGACCGTCTCAAGAAGTTCAACCCCTAGTCCAAAATCTCGACGCACTACGACTCTTCTCGTTTCTCTTCTTTTAAAAAAAATCTCTTCATTCCCCCTGCTTAGATCTACGTGGGACTGATCCTCTGCAAATAACCATTTTCAAAAAAAGTATAAAATTTCAAAACCCCAGAGGTACGTAGGCAGCTCATACACCTTACATGAGCACGACCCTTTCTTTTTCACAAAATACTATTCTTTTCTTACCTCCGAGAACGACAGTTCATTCTAACATATATTTGAACAAAAGGATTATGTATGCATTAGTGGTCGGTATAGATAATTCAAACAATACAAAATTCATCGAAGGTCACAGCTGGATGATCAGAAACTTGTTTATTTCACTAATAAGAAATTACAGTATAAATTACATAAGAAAAGGAATGGATACCTACCTTCCCCCTACCCTCCTAAAAAAAGCCAAATAAAATCCCCACATTTATCCCCCATTACATAATAAACTCTCCAGGAGTCCTATCCATAGCTACCAGAGGAGACCGCTCCATCATCATCATCTACATCCTGGGGTCCCCAAGTTTCCCCTGCCTAAACAAAGTGTCGCAGACACTCCATGGGCCGATAAGCTCAAACCAGCTTCGAAAAAACCACAACACCTCCTTCCATGGTGTTGAAAGAGACAAACCACTTTTGTCCAGTCTCCACTGCCAACATCTTGCTAACTACTCTCCTCCACAACCAATTCATATAATCCCCAGGGATATGCCAAACTCTCCCAAAAGACTGAGAGGGATGGGTCAACAAACGCCGACTCACCCACAGAGAGCCAAGCCGCAGGCGCAGACGCTTGGTCAAATCCTCTACTGGAAATAAATTTAGTGTCCGAGGTGGCACGACATGTGCCCAGCCAAATTGGCACAGAAGTCACTAAGGGAAATAAATAGAGGTCGGGTTGAGAACAACCAGTTGCACATACGAGTATTCTCCTATCTTCAGAACTAGAAGCAACTGTCCCCACCAAGGCATTGACCAGTACAAATTATGAGCCTCGTGCTCCATAAGCCAATTCTCCCAGCTCTCAATATTCAAGCCAACGCTGATGAAGCAGCGCGAAAAGAAGTTGGGTACATTCGATAAAGGATATTCTGAAAGAATCACCAGGCATAGTCTTTCAAACAACCACATGAACAAAATCACGGGGCTACCCCGCAGGAAGTTAGAACGACCTTCTCACCAGGCATCTAGACCGTTCACGGTCTCAGCTAGTATCACCGCCACAGGATTACGACGGTATGACATCCAGGAAATAATAGCTACAAGTTGTGGGTCCACCAGCAGTTCCCCAGTCATCAGTAATAATTTTGATACTAAGCCCAGAATAACGTCTCCAGCGTATACAACACTGCCAACCTCCTGTAAATGCACGGACTGTAACACCGCCGAAAGGGAGATCATTTCTCCAGTAACTAATGGTCTGGCCGTCGAAGGCGAAATGCGAAGAAGCCCGGCCAGTAAATCCCTGGGAGAATGGGAAAATTCGGGTAAAGTCGCAACAACACTAGGATTCATCCCCAGCATGGCAGAAAGTTCTTCGTAGGTAGGACAAACTTCATCCAACCCGAAGAGAAATACATGGTCTTCGAGGTATCAAAATTGTACCGACGCCATTAGCATGTTCCACTCAATGGACCGATTGCTCCACAAAGAGACTCGGTTCATGTTGAAAGCATCATAGTCGACATTATAAGAGCACACCGCTTCCAAGGTTCGAGGTAGTTAGCAAACTCAATTCTACTAGGGAGAGCCATCTTGCAGGACTAAGAGATAGTAGGCAAGTAAGTAAGAATGTGAAGGTGTGATGAAAACACTCCACCCCTACCCATTTTTATACTTGAGAACCCTCACAAAAGACATAACCCCTGCAAAAATTGGAGGGAATCCTACCCCACAAGGTGTAAGAAGCTGAAGAGGGCACTAATCAAAAGCTTTGAATTCATTGGACTGGACTTGACTATCGATAGGCAGGATAAGGGTCTTGCTGATCAACAACCCCCTATTTTTATAAATTTTCCTTTTTCCTCTTGTGTCAAAATCGGAAGCTCAATAAAAAATAAATTGATGTTCTCAACAAAATTTCAAAAATCCTTTTCCACCCCAAAATAATTTCTCATTTCTAAAACTTTCCTTCAAAATCCCAAAAATATCACTTTTTACAGTCTCAGCAGAAAAGTAAAAGCGCATGCATTCATTCATTCACCATTAACAAAAGATAATAAAAAACACCATTGTCTTGCATATATATATTCTTCTGTGTTACATCAAATTTTATAGGAAATAAAAGAAAAGAAAAAAAACAAACGGGACTCAGCCCGAACCCATATTTTATCTCTCCCTCACCTACCCTTTACCCCTCTCTCTAAGAGCTTCCACCCCTACGACGCACTCTCTTTCCCCTATGGAGAGACGACGCACCACCACTACCCGAGCCAGAGTCCTCCTCGAACGAAGCAGACGGTACCAAACAAGAAGGAACCGGGATTGCATCCCAATTATGGGCACTCACTGCGGATATCCAATCTCTGATGTCCCTCAACCAAGTGGTCGACACCCGGATTTGCTGCAAGAAGAAGGAAAAATCATCATCAAAGAGGGATTAAAATAGAAAAGGAACCAAAAAGAGGAAGAAGGTATACCACAGGATGAAGAACCTCCTCTATAAAACCCAACTCCTTTGAATCCATCGCATGAGGACGATGCAACATAGGCACCATCCCTCCATCAGCCAGTCGGATGTTGTACGAAGGGGTATGCAATCGAACAAAGGTAACCTCTGAAGTTGCTGCCATCATAGACCCCGATGGACTACCCCCGCTATGGGAAGACCCCACCGCCAGACTCGAACCCGCAGGAGGGAAAGGCAAGGCATCATATATGCTGGGAGCCATCAACCAGCTCGTCATAAAGTCCATATAGTCATATGGCGTGGTCGTATCAGTATACAATAGGTAGGACTCACCGATCATCATCGCGATCCTCGCACCCTCCGATAACAGCCGCTCCCGCCTCATAGACATAGGAGGTTGTGTAGGTGGCACCACCACATCCTCCTCCGCAATCTATCAAGCCACCCACTCCTCGAGATACCAAGAATTACTGAACTCAAATGCCAGCAAATGCCACATCTGCGCGTTCACCCCGGTCGCCCCCGTATCTTGAATGGTTGTCCCAAGGGTAAAAAGTCACCTGAAAATCCCCAGCATACATAAGTCAATACAAAATTAGAACATGCCAAAAACCAAGGCTGAAAATGAAAGACTCTTACCATACCACTGGTCAGGCCATTCAAGAGTTGACGCATCGCCTCCAGAGAGAGAGAGAGATCCCTCCGACTATCGATTGGCCTTACGCCATCGATAAAATCGACAGAAGTCCCCAACAGTCTCGTCCTTTAAGGCAATCAACTGGGTGTTGCACCCAATCACCTCATAGAACCATGTCTTCCAAAGATAGGAATTCATAATAAAAAAGAGACGCATAAGCAAAATGCAAATGCATGAAAGGAAAATGATTAAAATTAAAGGATACCACAAGGAGATACGTGACTCCAGTAAAAGTTTGCTGCCAGCACCGGCTGAATGCATCCAAAGAAAAATAGAGGGTCGCCAAAGTCAGAATCCCCCAATCATAGAGAGGGTTATTAAAAAATATCCTTAAATACGGCAAGAACCATAAATGGACGACTTCGCCACTCGATGCCACCAGGAAACCTCCCAGCACTAGCAAAATAAACAACCGGGTCATCTTCCTCACCTGTAGCCTGTCCTCCACATCAACCACCCTAATCAGCAAGACATCCTTCTACAAGGACATCCGGATGGAATCCACAAAAGCTATCCTCTCTACATTGCCGAGCGCCACCCTAACCGCCTCCGGCCTCACCCGCAGAGAACGATCCACCTCTATCTTCTCCCCATCGCAATCCAGCCCCAGTAGTTGATGCACGTCTATAGGAGTCACAATCATCTCCCCAAAACTGAAATGGAAGGTGTGGGTAGTATCCCACCATCTCTCCCCCAAAGTGCATAAGACCACTGTCGACCTAGGCATCTCATCCAGCGCAGACGCCAACCTCCCAAAACTCACTGATGATACCACCCAACGCACCATGGGTGGAGGTCCTCCCAGATGTCCTTAAGCCCCGTCGCCCCACGAGCACGCGTGTTCTTCAAAGAGATACTAGACTATCAAAAGAAGAAACCTTATCAAAATTCAAGAAGGAAGGAAAAATCAGCAAAAAGAGAAGAATGCCAAAAGTCAGGTTGCTTACATAACCACCAGGGCTCACCACCTTAAAAGATCGATGATGCAACGGATCCTATAGTAAAGTTCACTCATCCACAACCGGCTCGAATGTGTAAAAGGAGTTCTCACTCCCCAAAGCAAGAGGCACCCTGACCCTCCACTCCACATTCGCCCAATCATCAACAGTCAACCATTCCCTATGCGCTGCAGTGCTCACAAAGGAAGTCATTTATTAAAGATTGGAATTCTAGAACAATTTGCAGAGGAATATCACAGAAAGAAAGAAAGCAAGAATTTGTGAAAAATGAGGGGAATTTGCCCCCTTTATATAGGATGCCAAGGGTCATGCCTATCGGCATTGACGCCACACCCACCGATCGGCACTGACCCCTTACCTTCCCGAGGCAGTCCAAAAATCCATGCCACTGCCAAATGGCACCCTCTGAACCATGCCCACCAGAACCCCCCTTTAAATTTAGTATAAAAATTCCCAGAAAATACCAGACAATACTGAAAAATTCTGAGAAAATTCCTAAAAATCCCAGGAAGGATTTAGAACATTTTCACCAAGAAAATTTCGCACTCCCTCAAGCGAAACCCCTATTTCCCGAGAGGAACTCTCAAAAACCAAGTAAAACTCCTCCCGACAACATCCTCGGAGGATCTCTAAAGATCACCCCCTATTCCCCAAAGGCCTCAATTTTCCTAAGAAATACATCCAAACCCTGGGCCACCTAAATCTCCCCAGTGGAATTTTGGTTATTCCTTCAGAGGATGTAAAAGATTTCCCCAGCAGTCGGCTCCCCAGCCCAAAATAAAACCATAAGATACATCTCCTCGACAGAGTTCCCCAAGAACATCTCTACTTAAGCCCGCAGAATTGGCTTCGACCCACAGAATTGGTCATCTCAACTTAAGCTCGCAGAATTGGCTTCGACCCGTAGAATTGGTCATCCCACCTTAAGCCCACAGAATTAGCTTTGACTCGCAGAATTGGTCATCTCTACTTAAGCCCACAGAATTGGCTTCGACATGCAGAATTGGTCATCTCTACTTAAGCTCGCAGAATTGGCTTCGACCCACATAATTGGTTATCCCTACTTAAGCCCTCGGAATTGACTTCGACCCGAAGAATTGGTCATCTCAACTTAAGCTCGCGGAATTGGCTTCGACCCGCAGAATTTGGTCACCTCCACCTTAAGCCTACAGAATTGGTCATCACTACATAAGCCCGCAAAATTGGCTTCGACCCGCAGAATTGGTCATCCCTACATAAGGCCGCAGAATTGGCTTCGATCCGCAGAATTAGTCATCTTAACTTAAGCCCGTAGAATTGTCTTCGACCCGTAGAATTGGTCATCCCACCTTAAGCCCTCAAAATTGTCTTTGACCTGCAGAATTCGTCATCTCATACTTAAGCCCACAGAATTGGCTTTGACCTGCAGAATTGGTCATCTCTACTTAAGCCCGCAGAATTGGCTTCGACTCGCATAGTCATCTCAACTTAACCCCGTAGAATTGGCTTCTACCCATAGACTTGTTTATCCCCAGCACACTCCGTAGGTCCTCAAAATTGGACTCAACCCTCTGAATTGGTCATCCTCACTCCCTTAGGTCCTCAGTATCGGCCTCGACCCTTTGAATTGGTCACCCTCCCTCAAAAGCATCATGCGGTGTCTATTCGACGGGTATCATTTGTTCCAAAATCACCCATCAGGGGCTCTGTAGACACCCTATTCTGTTACACTCTAAACTCTCCTTAGGTCCCTAGCACATCCCTTCATCATTACAAACCCAGATCATACCCCGAGTATTGACCTAGAATCCATCGGGCATTCCCAGGATTTGTTTGATCAAATGTTAAAGTCTTTAACTTGACCGAGACTAAATGAATCTTCGAAGGGCACTAAAACCCCTTTCCAATGGTCCATCCCGTGCGTGATTATGACTTACCATGCGAACGAATGACCCGTTTTCCCCTAAAACTCAATCAGGAGGCCACCGAGCGATCTCGGGCTCTGTTTGACCTAATTTAACTCTTCAACTCGATCGAGACTGAATTAATCATTAAAGGTCACTGAAACCCCTTTCCAACGGTCCATCATGTGTGCGATTCCGACTTACGGTACGAACGAATGATCTGTTTTACTCTGAAAGGTCACCGAATGCTACCGGATCAAACTCTTTGGAATGTCTAAGTACATCTCCTAAACTTTCTAACTGTCTGCCCTGTGCATGATTCGGACTTACCATGTGGACAAATGCTCCATTTGCGTTCGATGATTCCCCGTCTAATGGACCAATGAATGCTTTTAATCGACCTTTGACCCAAATTCAACTCCCGAACCTCGGAGCAGTCCAAAGGACTTTTGAAGGTATTTGAATTACCTTTCCAACGGTCCACACCGTGAATGATTCTAATAAACGATTTGCATTCTATGGCCCATCTACCGAAAAGGCCTGAAAGACACTGCCAAACGGCAGGTCCCAGACCCTGCCTATCGGTAGTGTGCCTAAACGCACCTGCCGATTGGCAGGAAAAAGACTATGCCGATTGGAAATATCCTGGGCCTATAAAAAGGAGTCCTGGCCTCACTTGCAAGGAGAGCCCAAATCTGATAGATATCACTCTCAGCAAATCCCGAAAACCTCTCTCGAAGTCAGCATGATTTCCACACCCAAATCCCTTTCCAACCTTCACTTTTCATCATCCTTTTATTCAAACTTGGTTAATTCACTACCCTCCATCATCATCCAAGTCTAAGGGATGCTCTCCAACATTCAAGATCAAGCTCAAGATCTTCAAGAAGGTCCAATTTTCTCAACTCTCTCCTCAAATTATCATAAATTCACAATAACTTATTTTATTACTTAGCACTTTCATTATCTCATCTCACACATCCTAATATACTTTTTATTTAGTATTATTGCACATCTCTTATTTTCATATAAATAAAAACCCAAAAAATAAGTAAAAGAGGGTTTGCTCATAAATTCCAAACAGGAATTCTCATACTTTTCTTACACTTTTCTCACAACTAAAATACTTTTTCTACACACACACACACACACACACACACAAATAAGAGAAGTCCCCAGTTGGATTTATGGGATAAATCCCACCCCTCGTTTTGTATGCGAACTACGTGGACTTTGATGCCTCTATAGGCTACTTAAGCATCTCGGGATAAAATCTGAGATTTGAGTCCTATTTTTACTTTTTTTCTCATCTCCTATTCTCTTTAAATTCAATCCTCCTAGATTACATATATATATATATATATATATATATATATATATATATATATATATATATATATATATATATATATATATATTTGTCCTTCGTGGCATATTATTCCACATGCGTTGTCGTTCCATCGTAGCGATCAACGTAAGGATAATCGTGTAAATTCTATTTTCTAATATTTATATACCTTCCTACAAATGAGTCGCTTTACCTCTTCCATGGTACAAGTCGATAATTCCTGTCTCCACTATATATACACATGCACACATATCATGGGGAAAATAAAAGGAAAATAGCAAAAATCCATGAGAGACCGTAAGGGCGGAATGGGTACCTAACACCTTCCCATTTCGTAACTTAGCCTTCGGACCCTTTTTGAATCATTTTGGTTTCGTATGCATTAGTATGTGTTTGGATGATTTCCTTCGTGATCGCTTGCCCTTTTCTTTTTTCAGTTTTGAGTAAAATAGACTACCGACTCTAATCTCTCTACATTTTTCACCTCACCCAAATAATGTCAGTTGAAGCACTCCCGATAGGGACGCGGGGGACCTAGAATCCTCCTTCACGTGTTCGCCCGCTGTGAGGATCGGGGGATGGCAACATGTGCAATGTTAAAAGCAGACGCACCGTCATAACCTATTCCTAATCTCTCAATATTACCCAAAGCGGGATCGAGGAACATCTTACCCACCTTCTTAGATGTTTCCTATATAGTGACCTTTACCTCCCGGGAACGTTTAATATGTCTCTCTAGTTCTGACACATGGGCTTCAAGTTCACTCTTTTCTCGACCTACGATGATTAACTTCTCACTCAAAGTAAGCTTCACCTTCTCGAGTTGACTCGTTGACACCTCAAATCCCGTCAAAATCTCTAGCTCACTCTCTAAATCTAACACCTTGAGACCTAAATCCTTATTCAACTTCTTCGTCATTAAGGTCTCGACGTATAAATCTCTAAATTCTATTTGGATCTCACTTTCACCTTCGCTTCCAAACTCAATTTCACCCTCAATCTCAAATGAAACACTCAAATCATCGGCGCTCTCATGTGCATAAATATCCTCATCATCATGGGACAAACTAGGTGTGCTCAAGTGACTTGCTATAAAGGAGACAAACTTACCATATGATGACTCATCCCCGGAATCATTCACCTATTCCTCACTATCGGTAAGAGTGGTTGGAATGAAAATCTTCTTGCCCTTTCTCTTTCTCATTCTCACCTCTCTCTTTAGCCTCTTCTTTCTTTTTATTTTTCTCAAAATCTTTTTACGGGAAGAATTTTCTTTTAAAAATTGAGAAACTTTTTAAATTTTTTAGCACGCATGGCCACATCATCAAAATCAGACACTCCCTCAAACTGAGACTCATAAACTTTCACTTTCTTATTTTTCTCTCTTGGACACTTCCTCAATTTTCCTAGACTAGGCTCTAAGTGCTATCCCTCTCTCCTTAGGCCTGACACTGTCAGGAAACATGTCAATTTCATATGCCTGGAGGTATCCTACCAGTTCTTCGAACTTAAGATTGCTCAAATTTCCTAAGGAGCTCAACACGGCCACTTTCGGGATTTAAATGTTTAGGCCACGATCTCAAAATATTTAACTATTCATGCATCAGGAATGTGCACACCAATATTGAAACTAATGTTGACAATATCAGACAAAAGAGCATAAAACTCATCAAAACACTTTGATTCAAGCTTGGTAATTATTTCAAATTGAGTAGTTAAATTTTATAATTTAGACTCTTTTACTGCATTCGTGCCTTCATGGGTAAGTTGTAAAACATCCCATGCTTATTTTGATGTGGTGAACCTCATAATACGTCGAAACTCATCAGGGGTAACGGCTCCAGAAATTGTACTTAGCCCACGAGAATTAAAATTAGCCCATTGAAATTCATCATTAGTCCAGTCAGTCATAGGTTTAAGACTAATGACATTATTAGCGGTGACAGTGGGAGGAGTCCACCCTCTTTCACAAACAACCCAAACACGCTCGTCGATTGCTTTTAAGACAGATTTCATGCAGGCTTTTCAATAGGCATAATTTGTCCCATCGAAAATTGGCAACCAATTATATAAGTTTTCATTCAGAAACATTACGAAATGTTTCAAAATCAGATTTTTCAAAAAATCAATATTACAAAAGTTTTGCGGAAAAAGGATCACTCGATAAATTAGAGAACCTCACTCTGATACCAATTTGAGAATGTAAAATCGGTTAAAAAGATATGATACCAATTTGAGAAAGCAGGGTGATATCGATTGTTTATGGATTCACAAATTTCCAATTAAAGATTTATTTAATTAGATGTCAACTTTTGATTCAAATTAATTAAACCCTAACACATGCATCTATGTGGTTAAATTATGCCATCACAAACATAAATTGCTGGAACACAAATTTCATGAAAAAATCCCCCTCAAGGGCAAAACCTTTATTTCAATAAATGTAACAAGACTTACAGAAATCTGCAATGAATATTCCACAAATACTCACATAGGCTTCAACCTAGAATCAACAATGGATTAACTATAGCAAACTCATAAGAACCGCAACTCTGTCTTTATCAAGGCATACCCTCAAGCATCCCAAGTGCCCGGAGTCATCAGTTAGTAATTCCCTCAATAACCACCAAGTCAGAAGAAGAGATGGCACTCCACAAAGGTAACTTCAACAAAGTTGTAGCTTGGGTTCCAAAACAATTCAGTAAATCTATAGGGATGATTTGTGAATTGAAAAACATTGTTTCTAAAGCCTAAATGAGAAGACAATTCTACAAATTGCAGTTTTTATGTATCAAAACTCTTAGGTCTTCTCAAGAAATATGGACTCAAGAATCAGCTATTTATAAAAATGTTGAGTCAGGGGCGTTGTTCAAATGAGATTGGCAGGTCGATCGAACGAGATTGACTGTCATTCGATCATGATTCACGTGACCTTCTAATGACGTTAAAAATGAAAAACAATATGCAGTCGTTCGATGAAATCATCAAGTGAGTTTCAAGCGACCCTTCGCGCGACATGCAATGTCATTTGAAGTTGTCGTTTGAATGACTTGCTCCTGTCGTTTGAACGACATGTATATGTCATTTGAAGGACCTCAACGAAAAAATATTTTTCTTTAAAAATCCACCTACAGGTCTTAGAAAAATTATTTTGACGAAAAAAATGCCTCAGATGTTTAAAAACATTTTTATTAAAATATCCCAACACTTTAAATGAAACAGTAATGGACTTAAACACAACCTTACAAAAATATATCTCGCAGAGGCTTGTTTATTGAAGAACTTTGATATTCAGATCTGTCTTTATGCATGATTGAACTTGAACTTTCTTCGACGGTTGTAGCGGTATAGGACATGTGTGAAACGCAAAAATTTTCGAAGTGCGTAATTACAAAACCACAAAAATTTCGTTCCTCGACAAAACAAAGTGTAATTTTAAAAAATTTGGCCATAATATCCTTTATTTATTGGACTATCCTGCCAAACGTTAGTGTTCTCAATTGGTAATAAAATCTCATGTCGTGTTAATTTTGGTAAAGTTCATTTTTTATTAAAAAAACATTGGATCATGTTTGAGATAGGTAAATAATAATATTTAATGTTGTGTCATGTTTAATTTCAAAACAAAAAGTACGTAATTGCAAAAAAAAAATCGTTACCCGACAACAAAGTGAAATAAAAAAACCCATACTCGGTTGACTCATAGTACATATTACTATATCCATACACGGTTGGCACTATAATCAATAAACAACCCAAATCCATGGCAACAATATTCGTTTACGTTAAAATTACAAAAAAAGGTACATATAAATAAATGTAAAATATTTGTGTTCTAATTTTAAAAAATTTGGGCAGAATTTCCTTTATTTATAGGACTATCCACCTGTTTAAAAAAATAAAAATACTCAACAGCAGTAATACTACAATACTCGAGGTCCATATTGGACATCATTTAAACCACTTCATAAATTTAACAATAATCAAATATAAGTTCTTTTGAATCGAGTCGCCCAGGTAACTTGTTGAGTCAAGAACCGCACGCATCACCGTCAAGTGCACAGAGCTTTGCATGCACCCATGCCCTAAAACATGCAACATCAGCATAAGATGTATCCACCACTGTCGGTACACATCATATGAAAAACATACGCATAACTGTAAAAAATTCAAGAACCTACCTAAAAAGTAGGAGAACTTACTGATATGAACTTCAACATATACTTCTCCAATTCTCCAATATAAGTTTGTAATCTATAAGAAAATTTATATTGTGACTCAATTTATATCAAATGTAATATTATCTGTATAATATATCAAATGCAATATTATTTGTATAATGTATGTATTAATGCACGTAGCCAGCAGTAGGGGATGGCGGTGAAGAGAAGAAAGGCAGGGCAGCGGCGGGGGAAGTGAAGGGAGAACGGGTGGGTGGGGGTGGGGGGATTTTGCACCTACGCATATGCATAAATATGCAGCATATGCATATGCGTATTTATGCATTGCATATGTGTGTGCATATGCATATATATGCACTGCATATATATGTGTGCATATACGTATATATGCACTGCATATATATACATATGCACATATATATATGCATATGCATATATATGCAGTGCATATATATGCAACTTCCATAAGTTGGTTCCAAAATTTAAGTATGAATCGAAAGTATGTATATAAGTATGAATCAAAAGAAAAGAAAAACAATAAGAATGGAGTCTCTACACTATAAGAAAAACAACCGCAAATAATTCAAGCATGGAGAATAATTAAAAAAAATAATCATACCTTGGAAGAGAGCAAATACAACCACGAACATGATAAGCACTCAAAAACCTGAGAATAAAAAACATAGAATAAAATATATCATAAGACCCCGAGAATCACAATGAAAACCCTAGTCTAAATATGTAAAAGCAGAGGAAAACATGATCACTACCATCATCACTTTCTTCATTGTACAAAATGGTTTTTCATTATGTAAAATTTTCCACTTGGATGGTAAGTTTGGAATAAGATCATTTAAACAACCATTTTGTATCTCTAACATCTTCAAACGACATCTGCAAAACAGAAAAATTCAAATGTCCTCTTGGATTATGGTGTCAAACATCAATCATAGTAATTGAGAGTAAAATAAATTACAAAATATACATTCATTAATAAATAAATATTGCATATATATGCAGGGCATATATATGCAACTGCATATATATATATATATATATATATATATATATATATATATATATATATATATATATATGCAGTTGCATATATATGCACTGCATATATATGTAGATTGCGTGTGTGTGTGGCTGCTGTGCGTGCGTGTGTTCCTACTGTGTATGGCTACTGTGCTACACGCCGTATATTCAAGATTGGATATGGACACTCCACCTCACGCAAAACAAAAACTACGTCCATTAATATAAACCACCTATTTCAGAAATAAAGTACGTCCATTCGTAGCTTCCATTTTTTATAACTATGAGAGGCCTGCATTATCAAAATCCACAAAAATCAATTATTAGATTAAATGGAAGAATTCCAACAAAATTGATTAATGTATCGTCATTAAGAAAAACCATCATAAGCCCCAATTGTTGGATTAATCATTAATCCAACAAAATTGATTAATGAGTAATGTATCATCAACAAAATCAATTACAGGAGGAAGTCATATCTGGTACTTTTTTATGGGTAGATAACATGTTGATTGTATCTGTTTACAATCTTATAAGGTGAATTATGGATTTTTCTTGTGGCTTTTATAGGGATTTATTGCTGACTACATATCAACATTGAGTGCAAATAATCCTATTTCAAAGAAGAGGAGATAAAAGAAAGTATATTTTGGTCAGTTTTCTCCATTACTCGATTTCCTTTTGTTTTATTTCGCCAACTCGGTGTATGGATAAAAAATTCAAGCTCTGTAACCATTAGTGGAGATACTATAGCATCTGCATATGTTGGTGTGGTATATATAGTTCCATTACCCCCGTGTAACTTATTTTTGAAAGATAAATAGTACACATAGAGAAAAGAAACCAAAGTTGCAACGCAATGATTATCGGCCATTAACCTAACATGTGAATTGAATCCTATTTAAGAAACTATATCCGAATAGAAGTACATGTATCGTGTCTGCATAAACTAACAGTAGGACATTGATTTGTCCCACTGCTATTCAGCAGAGGTCTCCTCGTCGGGTTATGCTTATGTTTCAAGTCTCTCGAAAAAATTTGGGAGAAATAACAACGCGCTTCATATGGGGGGCTGGAGTAGCAGATTTTTTTTTGCCTCTTTGTAAATTAAATGAAGATCGGGAATGTGTTAAGTTCTTCCCTAAGACAGAAATATGTGTCTTTATTTATGGGAGGTGATGATGTGGAGGAGAATTACATTACGCAAGCAAATCAAGGCCAATATAGTTGCTGCCGAGTTTGGATAGTTTTGGAAGGCTTGGAAGGCTGCTGAGTTTGGATAATTTTGATTTTCACCAAAAAATTCAGTCTCAACTTCTTATAAAAGCTGTAACAGTTGGTCTCTGGTACACCAAACACTCTCATGGACCTAAAAATGCAATCCCTCGGTCTTGATTGGGAACCACTGAAATTAAAAATATAGGAAAACACTTGTAGGCACTGAAATTTCCTTTTTTGGCATGTTAGTAAGAAGGTCCGGGTACGTACTTTCGACGATCGACGATATGGGATCATTATTTGTAGGCATAATTAAATCACATGGGATTTGAATCCATGTTCGATAGAATTCATCTTCTAAGCATGTCAAAGGTATTGTACCTTCTTCGATTCCAAGAAGCCAAGATGAGTCTTGTATTCTCATTTTCTTGATTTAAAAGGAATCCAAAAGGAACCCTACATCCACAAACACATAATAGACAAACTAAAACTGAAATTAAACTATTCTTAGCATCAACATTAACAATGATAACTAATCCGAAGAACAATTTAAAATTGAGTTAAAGTAACGCATATGAATCTACTATGAACAATTTGAGATTTATTCAAACATTAAAGAAGCTATTGAAATTGGAACACATTTATTGAACCCATGTTGTTATTGAAATTGGAGAACCTATTGGACTGAAGCAGCTATGGTTGTATTGTAGCCACTATTTGGAACTACAAAATTATTGTTGTATTGTAGCCACTATTTGTAGCCAAATTATGCTGAAAAATACAGTACTGATAAGGAGAAATTCACCATCAGTACACTATTTAGAACCAATTTGTACTTAAAATGCAATGGAAAATTCTTAAGAAGCTTCCAATCCATTTACTATCAGTCCATCATATATGTTAATGTTGAACTTTCATGGCCACTTCTACTTGAAATTAGTTATGAGAAGACAAATTCACATACTGTTGAATTAATTTCTACACATTCGTTTCAAGTAGATGAAATTTCCATTGATCTTCAAGACTCATCTGCAATTGAGTTAGATAAAGAGAAAGGAGGAAAACCTAACAAAAATTCCAATGGGGACATAACCAACAATGGTTCTAACATGGGTGAGAAAGAATGATAAAGCAGTAGGATCCTTGCATTAGTTCATGGCCTTAAGCCAGTTCATGTTCTTAAGTCTTTTTCCAAAGGTTCCAAACAACCGTTCAGTAGGATCCTTCTATTTCTCTGAAATGGTCACTACTTTCCTGTAATGTAAAGCATTGTAACTTCTTTCTCTGATTATCGAATTCAAAAAATTCTCCGAATGATCGCTCAAAAGAAAACTAATCAATCGCCTTGCCTCAGCAATGCATTTTGCATCTGCCTCAAATAAAAGATAAAAAAATTAGCTTACAAATTATGTTTAAGAGACCCTTGAAATAACCGAAGCAGCTGCCAAGTAGCATAGCACCTAGTTATGGATTAGCTTATAGATTATGCTTAAGCTTCACCATACGCTATGCTCATGTCTGTAATTATCTTGTCATTATCCTCATAGCCTTTGACACTTGATCAGTTGTAACATCACTCCATCAAGCGGCCTAACCATTCATGATCTTGAGGGGCTCAACCCGTAGTAGATTATTACTAAAACATGACAAAAACCCGGGGACACCCTCGCTGGGACCATCGATCCTTGGTATGAAATCCATCCCTGGACCAATCCAGTTAAAAGGCCTCGCAATAGCGAATTCAAGACTATTATCTCCTCCCTCGGCATATATTAGAATCTCAATTAATTGTTTTGCACATTCTAATGGTCACCTTTGTTTCTCAATTGGCCCAAGCATGTAAGAGGCGTACCATTTTCTCAATTGGCCCAAACATGTCAGAGGCATACCATTTTCTTTATTTATTATACTCTCACACGTGTGTTGTGGTGTCATAAAAACTGTTGCAAAATACCATTTATCATCAACAATAGACAAAGCAACAAACAACTTGATGTAAATCTGCACGATACTTTTAGTCACGTCTTAGTTTCCTCACCGTTTTCACTTCTCGATCGACTTCTGATGCAGCAATCCAGCACTCTATTAAGTACTGGAACTACATAATCATTTACATACATCGGAACACCACATTGATAAATTAATACATGCAAGTGTGCCTATACAAATTGATTTGAGCGGATTCAATTCCAAATGAGCATATTCACAGTGATAATTCACATTGCTAAAACTGATTGAATTCCTAATGAGCATATTCACAAACTTATAAATTGATTTGAGCTGATTGAGAGTCGATCATAGTCAATCTCGTTTCAAATTTCAACCAATTGAGAGGTCGTAGTTAAGATGTTTATCGCTTTGTAAAAAATTCCTATACAGTTGAGACCATTAAAACAGTAAATCCAGCTGAAACCATTAAAATAATGAAGTCATTATCATTCGAACTCTTATGGATTAATAGACGTCAAGAAAACTGCAAACTCGGCAAAAACCTTTATCACTCAACAATATGGTTTATAAATGAAATGGTATCGAGACATATGAACAAAAACCACATTTCAATGTATGAGTCTCAATGACATTGGTAAAAAAACAAATAAATTGAAGTGTACACTAAGAACCACCAAAAAAATTTATTTTATATTATTTTACAATAGAGATTAAAAAATTAAATAATGGGTTGAGGTTCTTATGTGGATGTTAACAAACACTTGTTGTGACCAAGAAAAAATAGATAATACTTCAAATTAATGTCAAGCATTTGCATCTGATCATTGAAGAGGACACCTGACAAATTATGCCCTTATTTCCAATAACCAATCTCCTCTCTATTTTGTGTCGATTTATTGCCCGACTTCAAATCATATTCAACCTATATCACCTATGAAGAGTGTCAGAAACCCACGTCATGACATTGTGCGACAAGAGTAAAACTAAATAAATTAGGTAACACAAAGATAAATAAGTAACTGAACAGACTCCACGAACAGACACCATATAGTACCAGTTATGATATATAAAAAATTGCCAATTACCTTTAGGATAAATATTACTTGGGATTCTTACTTCAAGATTATGTTATCAGATCTCAACATTATTCTTCTGCCATAGCTTGTCAAGGGCGTTGTCATCATCGCCGAGCGCTGTCATTATCGCCATGTGCTCGAACAAAACCATGGAGTGCAAAAGTGAAAAATTAACCACTGTATCGGCGAGTCTCGTCCAAATTCCAAACACGGTCTTCAATAATTGGAGTATTAACCAATTATTACAGTTGCATAACTAAATATAGTTGCATACACACTTCTCACTCTCAGATGTGATTTTTCTTAAACTCCCCCTAACATGCTACAATTCACTATATGAGTCATTCGCGAAATTATGTCATTGAAATATGAGCTTCATCTTAAACATGCTTTTAGACCACATACTTAAATGTACCGAAACTAAATACTAAATTACAATACATGTAAACGATTTCTCCCAATACATGTTACAATTCAATATATGAGTAATTCGCGAAATTATGTCATCGAAATATGAGATTCATCTTAAACATGCTTTAGACCACATACTTAAATGTACTGAAACTAAATACTAAATTACAATACATGTAAACTATTTCTCTCAAAATCATACAAAACAAACAAATTCAAGAGATTCATCTTAAACAATAGAAAACAAATAGAATTAGAGATTGAGATATGAGAGATCAAAAAAATAAAGTAAAACACTAAAAGTAAACCCTTGCCTCCATAGGATCAATCTATCACCTTACAAATGACTAAAAATAATTAATTGTAAGACTACTAAAACCAGTAGATAGAATAAAGTAAAACATTAAAACTAATAGATAGAATAAAGATAAGTTAATACAAACATAAATGAATACAAATACCTATAGACATAAGTGAATACAAATACCTAAAAATAAACATAGATATACTAAAGAACTAACTCACAGATGTACAATAGAGAACATACCCCATAACCAAACTCACTGTGTTTTGTATATAGTCTCATAATTCAATAAAATATACAAACCATACAAATTAACACCCACACCCATACCATACCCAGATTTCTAATTAACACCCATACCTACAAACATAAGTGAATACAAATACCTATAGACATAAGTGAATACAAATACCTAAAAATAAACATAGATATACTAAAGAACTAACTCACGGATGTACAATAGAGAACATACCCAATAACCAACACAGATTAACACCCATACCTACAACACATGTCAATAATAAAAACAGAGATACATTAAAGAAATTACATTCGAATGAATAAGCCATAACTTACGCACCAAGATGATTCTCGCATCTGGATCAGAATTATGAACCCTATACTTTCAAAATAAAGTTGCGGAGATGTCAAAACCAAAACAAATGATAAACCCTAGAGTTTCAAAACAAAATCGTGGAGATGTTGATCAAAATCAAAACAAACACAATGATAAACCCTAGAGGTTGAATTAGAAATTTGTAAAACATGTGAAAAGATACTACCTTCTTGGATGATACAAAGATGTAAGAGATGGAGAGGACGCCGGTCAAGTGAGAGAAAATGAGGGCGACGGGGGTTTGTGGGAGATATCGACAAAGAGAGAAGGTAGTGTGTGGGTAGAAGTTGGTAATATGTTACCATAATACCCTAATTTTTTAAAAAATTTGTAAGTTTAATGAGTAAAAAAAAGGGGAAATTAAAGAGTTGATGGGTAGATTTGTAAAATAGAATGTGAAGTGATCTAAACCATTAATATGTGTAAAAATATGTGAGTAGGTGGCATCGATCTAGACTGTTAAAAATATGTATATTTTCAAAAACCAACCTAACTTATTATATAAATATATATATATATATATATATATATATATATATTTGTAGAGACTTGGAATAATTTTTAATGGGTGTATTTTTATTTAAAATAAATTTTTATGAGCTTAAAATGAAAAATTACATATTCTGACTTTTCGTTCGAAATTTTCATTCGAACGAGAATGTTGTTTGAACGAGTTTTGCCAATGAGGTTCTCTTTTGAACACTGAATTTTCATTATAAAGGTCAATTGAATGAAAAGTCATTCGAATTAGACTTCAGGCGGGAACAGTTTTTGGCAATTTTTGGCATTTTACTACTACTTTGTGCCCACCATCTTTTGACTGAATTTAACCATTTTGGGACCAGATTTTTTCAAGGACTTTTGAACATTCTTATAGTGCTTTCAGGAGAAAATTCTTCCATCCATAGTGTAATACCCCGTACTTTTGGTAATTTTTAAAAAGGATTTATTTGGAATTAATTGAATAATTTGGAATTAATTCGGATTTCATTATTACTTGAGAATATAGTAATATATGATATATGTTGAATATTACTTAGAGAATCAAAGTAATATGTGACTTTAATAATGATTAATTTTAGAAATTGTCGTGAATAGTTAATACGACAATTTCGGTGAATAAGTCAGACGCGTGTGAAAGTAATGTCGGGACTGAATTTATAAAAAATAAAAAGTATAATACTGTTATGTCATCCAAATGGTCTTTTTGACAGCTCCAAAGTGTTCGTAAGTGTTTTTATAGTAAAAAAAGTCTACTCAGACGTTCGTATAGGGTCTCGGGGAACTTTGGAGCCGAATAGTCATCCCGGAGGGGTAAAATGGTCATTTGACTTGGATGGTGAATAGTGTACACGAATTTGGGAGATTATAGTCCCCAGGTGACGCGTAGCCAGTACCACAGCCCGCCCCAGCACAGGGCATTATCAATGCGACAGAAGTTGTTGCCATTGTTGCTCAAGCAGTAAATGCTGCCTTGGCGGCCACCCATCAAGCTCCACCACTAGTACAGGCAGTGCCACCAGCACCAGTGAAAGGGTTTCCCACTGCTTGGGAACATGTTATGGAGGCCTTCCAAAAGGTAGAACCACCAGAATTCAAAGGGGGGTTTCGACGTCGTAACTACTAGCCAATGGAAGAAAGACATCTAGCGACATCTGCGAATGTATGAATATACGGAGGTTCAGAAACAAATTCTAGCTACGTTCAAGTTTGTTGGTGCATCTCTACAGTGGGAGTCCACTACAACAACGGAGAAAAGGGACGCTTTGTATATTTATAACTTCTGGATGCGGTTTGACCGCAAATACATTCCTTCCGTAGTTTATACAGAGATGCGGAGGAAACTCTTAGACCTCACCTAGGAGAGTTTTCTATTCTAACCAATTTAGTGCCAGGAGAGGTACCTACTGAAGAAAAGAAGATTCATCTATTCAGGGATGGTCTTACTTGGAGGATTCGCCAGCATCTGTTGGGAAATATTTCTTTACAGACCTATAATGATGTATTGAATTCTGCCTTACTTCACTGCCAGGACCAACGTCTTTATGTCAAGGGAAAAAAGAGGGGAACTGAGTCTAGTCAGCAGGGAAGTACTAGAGGAAATAGCACTGGATCATCTTCAGCTCAGGGACAACCAAAATAGGGTGATCATAATTCGTAACCAGAGGATTATGCGAAACATTTGAGATCGGGAGGAATTCATTATGGGCAGGGTGGTAATAGGCAAGGCCACCAGGGACAACATCACAATCAGCATGGCCATCAGGGCCAATGCAGAGGTAGAAATGGTCAACAAGGCCGTATCCAAAAGGGTCATAATGGGGGGCAATTTACAGGTAGATGTTTCACATGTGGAAAAGTTGGTCCTAAGAAATAGGCTTGCCCAGATAAGGGTAAGATGCCCCAGCTGTAGGGTGCGCACTAAGAGCCACAGAGGCCTATGTTTCTAGCTTCTCTTTCCAGTATCGGCCCAAATGCCAGCCATTCAAGCAGCTTCGCCGCAGCAGGGGAATAAACAGTATGTTCGTGTGTACAACGTTCAACACGCAGCAGTTTAGCAGCCACCACCTGCGATTGAGGGTATGTTTTCTATCTTTGGAGTTATGGGACGAATTTTGTTTGATACGTGAGCATCACATTCTTTCATATCCACTAGATTTTCTCGGGCCTCAGGTTGTTAGAAATAACCAACAGTACTATTACTTATGTAGATTCACCTATGGGTAATGGCACACCTATTAACTTTATATGCCATAGTATGAGTATAGAGATTGGGAATCTGATTTTACCAGCTGATATGCTTAAATTAGAGATGTCCGAATACGATGTTATTATTAGGATGGACTGTCTAGTCACTTATAGAGACATGATTGATTATTTTGGTAGTAGTATTATATTCGCTATTCCTGATCAGGAGATGTTCATATTAGCGATGCCTCAGCCCGAGGGAGGATCATCCATTAATTTATATTACTTGGAGTAGGAGATCTCTACAGGAGTTGTAATTTCCCTTGATTCAATTCCAATTGTTAGAGAATTTGCCAACATATTTTAGGATATACCTGGATTATCACCTAGTAGAGAAATTGAGTTCGTTATTGATTTAGGACCGGGCACTCGACCTATAGCCCGTGCTACCGATCATATGGCTCCTGTAGAGATGAGAGAATTGAGGGATCAGATCGAGTAGTTGTTGGGACAGGTTTTCATCCATAGGAGTACCCAGTTCTATTTGTAAAGAAGAGAGATGGATCCTTATGGCTGTATGTTGATTATCGAGAACTTAATAAAGTAACAATCTGAAATAAAGATCCTTTACCCCGCATCGATGGCTTATTTGATAAGTTGAGAGGTGAAACTTACTTCTCAAAGTTAGAATTGAGATCTGGATATCACCAATTGAGAATCAGAGAACAGGATGTATCAAAGATTGATTTTCTAACATGATATGAATATTACGAGTTTTGAGTTTTGTCGTTCGGGTTGACCAATGTGCCGGATGTATTTATGGACTTAATGAACTGAGTATTCAGAGAGTTCCTATAGTAGTTTGTCATTGTCTTCATTGATGACATCCTGTTACACAAATATAGAAGAGGAGCATGACGAGCATTTACGAAAGGTACTACAAACACTACATGAGCATCAGTTGTATTCCAAGTACGACAAGTGTGGGTTTTGTCTTCGAGAGGTTCAATTCCTGCGGCATATAGTGTTAAAAAGAGATATTTCAGTTGATCATAGCAAAGTATTAGCTGTGAGGGAGTGGGGACAACCCACGACACCGACGGAAGTATGCAGTTTTTTGGGATTAGCTGGCTACTACAGATGGTTTTTCAGAGGCTTTTCAAAAATTACGGGACCGATGACTAATCTAACCTGTAAAGGCATACCGTTTGTTTCGGATGATGTGTGTCAGTTGGCGTTTGATGAACTAAAGGATAAGTTAACTTCTGCTCCGGTACTAGCACTGGTCAGGCTAGGAGTGGATTATCTTATATACGCTGACGCATTGTTACAGGGACTCAGGTGGGGTTTTACATCAAGAAGAGAAGGCAATAGCTTATGCCTCTAGAAATCTTAAGCCTCATGAGAAGAACTACCCTACCCATGACTTAGAGCTTGGAGCGATCGTATTTACCCTGCGAATAGGGAGACACTATTTGTTACGTGAAAAGTTTCACTTATTCACGGACCACAAGTCACTATAGTATTTGCTCGCTCAGAGAGAGTTGAATATGCGGTATCACAGGTGGCTCGAATTCTTAAAGGATTATTAGTTTAAGATACATTATCACTCGGGAAAGGCTAACTTGGTAGCTGATGCTTTGCGTCGTAGACCTGAGGATGAACTAGCCTCGGTATGGAAGGCAAAATGAAAGGATCTAGGCCATTAAAATGTAGTTGCTAGGTCATTTATGTCTGTTATGACCATTACTCCTCAGATTATGACGAGGGTAGTACAGGCCCAGGAAGCTGATCCATTTTGTCAAGATAAAATTCGACAACTTTTGGCCAAAGGAGTAGAGTCTTACGCAGTGAGCTCAGAGGGAGGCTTACACTTTAATGGTAGACTGATTGTTTTGGAAGGGGAAGAGTTATGACACGCGGTGATGTCTGAGTCACATGGTTCTAAATTTGCGGTAATAATTCCTATCAGTTCACCATTGGTGTGGCCCCATTTGAGTCATTATATGGTAGGCCTTATCGCTCTCCTGAATGTTGGTTAGAAGTGGGGGACAATAAGTTACTTGGGCCAAAAGTTATTTAGGATACGTGTGCCAGGATTAAAATGATCAGAAGTCACATTCGTGTAATGCAAGATAAACAAAAAAGCTACGTTGATGCTAAGAGGTTCTTGAGGGAGTTTAGCGTGGGGGACCAGGTACTTTTGCGTTTATATAGGATGAAGGGGGTAATGAGATTTGGGAAGAAGGGGAAATTGGGACCAAGATATGTGGGACCATTTCCTATCATAGAGAGAGTGGGACCAGTAGCGTAAAGAATTGGGCTGCTAAAACACTTGCGTCGTATACATGACGTGTTCCACATTTCTTCAATGCGATGGTATCTTCGAGATGAGTTGGCTCACACTCATATTGCACTAGAGGACGTGGATTTTTATCTAGATAGTTCTTACGAGGAGCGACCAGTGATGATCTTAGATCGCGCTGAGAAACGCTTAAGGTAGAAAGTAGTACCGCTTGTGCGTGTCTAGTGGGCACACCATAATGTGGAGGAATCTACCTGGGAGCATGAGGATGATATGCACGAATGTTATCCTGAGTTATTTTTACCAAGTATGCTTTATTTTCCAAATTTCGGGACGAAATTTCGTTATTAGGGGGAAGTATGTAATACCCAGTAATTTTAGTAACTTTAAAAGGATTTATTTTTAATTAATTGAATAATTTGGGATTAATTCGGATTTAATTATTACTTTAGAATATAGTAATATATGATATATGTTGAATATTACCAAGAGAATCAAACTAATATGTGACTTTACTTATGATTAATTTTAGAAATTATCGCAAATAGTTAATACGATAATTTCGGTGAATTAGTTAGACGCGTGTGAAAGTAGTGTCGGGACTGGATTTATATAAAATAAATAGAGGAATATTGTTATGTCATCCAAATGTTAATTTTTTCTTCACCAAAGTGTTCAGAAGTGTTTTTATTGTCAAAAAATTCTACTCGAACGTTCGTATAGGGTCTCGGGGATTTTTGGAGCCGAATAGTCACCCCTGAGGGGTAAAATGGTCATTTGACTTTGAAGATGAATAGTGTACACGAATTTGGGAGATTATTTATAAGAACAAAGGGTTTAGATTATTCATTCATTCTACAAACTTAGAGGTAAATAAATTGAGAGAGAGTGAGGAGTTTCTCTTGAGAAAAGGAAGAGTTTTGTGGGAGAACTAAGAGCCAAAGGTCATCACCACCAACCACGACTAGAAGTTGACCGGAGATGGGAAGAACCACCAGTGACATTCATCGCTAAAGGATCAAATCTTTAGTAGAGGCAAGTGATTTAATATTTTCAATTTAGTTAGTATAATGTCCATGTTAGGATAATTAGAAATGATGAGAAATTACATGTTTTAGAGATAAACTAGTTGATGTTAATTCATTTTTGGAAAATAGAGATATGTAGGATTAATCTCATGTTGTTGGTGGATATTAATCCACAAAATAAACATCACATGTTGGAAAAATTCTGAAGAAATATAGGATTGTTCTTGATATATTCACATTTTTAGTTTTCTGGAAAAATATGAGAAACATGCTTTTAATCCAATCCCTTGATGATTCTAGGTTGTTTAAATAAGTGGAAATCATTTACATATGTTACTATATCATGTGGTATGAATTATAAGAAATATGGGATGTTAAAATAGAGATTTGAATGATCAAAAGTTGTGAAACCCGTAGAACAAAAGTTGCAGAGTTTGGGCTGATAACCGGGTGATCGATCGATCGACCCTAGAAGCTCGATCGATCGACCCCTGATCATCGATCGATCGACCTCCCCAGAATTGATGAACTTGTTTATTTTTAATTCTTGATTTAATCCCAAAAATTTTAGGAATTTTTGGTGATTATTATATGAACATAATGGGACTTAGGGAAGGGCGGTAGGCTATAGGAAGACCTAGATTAAAATTATTATGTTTGGGATTTCATTGGAGAGAATTATGTTAATTAATCGAATGAATTACGGTTGTTAAATTTCATTTTGGGTTGTTATTCGTTTATACGAAGATTAAGGATAAGACCAGTAGGTAGGGGATCATTTTAATCACCTGGAAAATCCTAAGTCCAAATGTGAATAAACCTAAGTGAGAGAAGGTATGGTTATGAGAGAATAGGTTTTATCAACTATATTTCTAATTAAAGATGAGATTAAAATGCAATAATTTGGGGAGTATCATGACATGTACCTGTAGGGTATAAGTGGTTTTCTTATCGAATATATATATCAATGAAAACTTATTTAATCTTCGATAAATGAGATAGGCTCGGGAATAACAAATTAAGGAGTAAAGTCATAATATTTAATACGTAGGAATTGAGAGATAGATAATACTACGTATGGAAATTATCTTATGGTTGTGTGAATACCTTGTTAATATTATAGGTGTATGTATACCAATATTATAGTTTATTATGTGTATGACATACCTACGCTACTTGCTATCGGGGTGGAGGTTTCGCGTTGTGGACGGTCATATCCTATGAGCCCAATTTTGGAGTATTTTAGATTCGTACCCTTAGCATAGGACCTTGGACACGTGATATCAGTGAGATTGATAGTTTCAATGGTTGAATAGGATCGTAGGTATGTGCGTGATCCATTTGGCTAGGGAGTATGCTTGCCTCCAACATATGTGTGTTATGTTAATTATGATTTGGGGAAGACACAGAACCAATTGTCCTTTGAACAATAAGAATTGTAACTGGACATGATAGCAAAGTATGCATGCACCGCAGCTGTGTCTGGGAGGTGCTATATTAGTATACATTATAGGGTGAATATATATACTGTAATTCAATCTACTGTATGATATTGAATTTGACTGTGAATAAATGAAATTTAATTATGTAAAAGAATACTTAAATCCTAAGGCTTTGATAAGTCAAATTCATATTAAAGAGAAAAGAATATGAATAATTGTAGTACGTATGGTATGGGATGGGTATATTATATGGGACAGAATCATGTTGTAAGGAAACCTTAATTAGGAAGTTACTCGGATACGGTAGACATGCACTCTAGGTAAGATGTGAGAATATCAAGTGAGAGCCTGGAATATAACATGTACATAATAAATGCTTAATTTCACTTGTTAAACACTTGCTATTTTAAAATATTTTACTGTCGGGCTCTGACACATTTCCTTGCATATCATCTTCTCTACTATATCTAAATTAATAGGTGTCTAGCAGCAGCGACGTGCAGCTTAGGGTATCGATGTTTGATCATGCGTTGTTGTTTCCAGAGATGTAGACTTATTCAGATGCTTCATTTCTTTGATTCCTACAGTACTGTTCTTATTTAGGGCATGTTGCCCAGGATTCTAATAGTCCATTTACCTTTTCAGAGATTGTATTGGGTTTTTGTTGGTACTTTAATTTTAATTTTTTTGGATTGGTGTTGGATGTCTTAAACTAGGAAGTATTATCGAGTTACATTTTGTAAGGACATATTTTCATAGGTCCGTTATCAATTTATTATGTCATATACCGCTACACCGTCGAAGTGCATTCAAGAGACATCTACGTCAAAGACGGATCCGAATTACTCAAGTTCTTCATCATTCAAGACTCCGCAAAGTTTACTTTGGTAAGGTTATGTTTTAAATACCTTAACTTTTCACTCAGAGCTTTTGGGATATTTTTACAAAATATTTTCTAATTGTTGGAGCTGACTTTTTCGTCAACATTTAAGAATGAGTATTTTTTCTACGTGTTGAAGCGATCATTAAAATAATGATTTTTTCGCAACAGTCATTCAAGTGACATAACATGTCGTTCGCGCGAGATAGCATGTCGCGCGATCTCGTTCGAACGACAGTTATCCTTCGTTCGAGCGACTTGTTAATCTCGTTCGAACGAGCTCTATTTTTTAGGCGACGCATTTTTCTATAAATACTCATTATTTGGTAACGTTTTAATTAAGAAGTCCATACGTTTTCCAGAACAGAAACACTGCCAAAGCAGTATTCTTTAGGCTTCTTCCTTGAGGGCTTTAATCCCTTTTTGGTTTTCAATTCACAAAACTCCCATCTTGCTTTAGTGAATTGTGTTTGGTGTTTATGAATAACTTTGATTTTGTTCAACCTCTGTGGAGAAGGGATCTCCATATTTAATCGGTGGATACCGAGTGTAGTCATTCTGCGTGTGGACGAGCCGAAGACGACGAACCGACGCCTGGAGGGTATTTTGCCATCTCTCGTATCTTTGAAGATTTGGTGAGGGCACCGTGTATTACACACTTGTGGGCGATTATCAGGTTGCATGTAAGTCAAACGTCTTGTGAATTTTTCAAAGTGTTTTAAAAGGTTTTTACCCGAAGGGGTTTTTTTCCCTATATCAGTCGTCTTTATTTTTCATGCACGGGTTGACTGATTTATCATATTTAGATGCATGTTTAGGGGATGAATTAGTTTGATTGAAAAAAATGGACTCTAATTAAATAAGTGTGCCAAATTAGATATTTGCAAATTTAATCAATTATCACACAGTCACTCTCACTTTACAAATTGGTATCAGAGTTGGTTACGCTAATTTGCCGCGTATTCCTATTTTCCACAAAATTGCGTGATATTGATTTCTTTTAAATCAAGTTTGTGAAAATTCACAATTTTTCTCATGGAGCACTTATATAATCAGATGCTTATGTTTGACAGATCTAATTATGCCTACAGGAAATCTCATATGAAATCTATTTTAAAATCTATTGACGAGCATGTTTGGTTGCTTTGTGAAAATGGATGGAACCCCCCACGGTCACCGTTGATAACATCACCTCTTTAAAACCCGTGTCAGACTGGACTGAAGATGATTATAAAATGCCTAATTTTAATTCCCGTGATTTAAGAGCTATTTCTGGAGCCGTCACTCCCGATGAGTTTCGTCGAATTATGACGTGCACCACGTCTAAAGAGGCTTGGGATGTTTTGAAACTGACACATGAGGGTACGAACGCGGTTAAAGAATATAAGTTAAAAAAATTGGCCACCCAATTTGAGACTATCACCATGTCTGAGTCTGAATGCTTTGATGATTTTTATGCACGTTAATCGGACATGGTTAACCCCGGTTTTAATTTGGGTGAGGTGATTGATAACACGCGTGTTGTTAAAAAGATTTTGAGATCTCTTCCAAAATGCTTTATTCCTAAAGTCACTGTTTTGAACTCTTTGGAAAATTTGAAATCACTTAAGTTGGAAGAACTTGTAGGAGATCTTCAAACCTATGGGATTGACATTTTTACCAAAACCATTAAGGCTAAGAATAATGGCGTTACTTTAACGACTCATTTTAAGAAAAAGAAATAAAATGTTTATGAGTCGGATTCTTAGGAAGATTTTGATTTGGCCTTGTTTGCAAAAAAATTTAAAAAGTTTCTCAAAATGAATAAAGAAAATTATTCCAACAAAAAGAGATCTTTTGAGTCAAATAAAAAGAAAGTGGAGGCCAAAGATAGTGACAAGGAGGATGAAATCAGGTGCTTTGAGTGTGAGGGAAAAGGGCACATAGCTAAATAGTGTCCTACTAGGATAAGGTGAAAGGGCAAAGAGACTCCTATACCTGCCACTCTTAGTGATAGTGAGGGTGATGATGGAGATGAGTCCGATAAAGGTTTAGGACATGGCATGGTTGTCTCTTTTTCTAGTCCTGTGAGCACACCCATTTTATCTCATGAGAGTTCACACAAGAGCGATGATAGTGATTTGTGTACTTCGAGTGAGGAAGAAAGTGAGAAGGAGAGTGGAGATGAAAGTGAGCTCCAAAAAGATTTTAGAGATTTGTACATCGGGACCTTGAAAACAAAGAAGTATAAAAGGGTTTTAGGTCGTCGAGTTTTAGATTTGGAGAGAGAGAAGGACATTTTGAGAAAGGAGAAGTGTGATTTGACCGACACGTTGTCTAGTCTGACAACACGTGTATCCCAACTCGAGAGTGATCTCGAACGTGCCAGGGAGGTCAAAGTCATGTTTGAGAACGCACCTAAGAAAGTTGAAAAGGTGGTTCTTAAGGGTAACGGTGAGATTTTAAGAATAAGTCATGACGGTGCTTCTTCTTCCCAATTAGCACCCGAGCCGGTTCCCACTTTAGTAATAGATTCACATGAGTCTCACCCTCACCCACCTAGGCGTCCCATTCCTATTAGGAGAGCACATCCTAGAGTTTTTTAGAGAGGTGTTCCTAGGCCTATATATGTTTGCTCACATTGCAAGAAGAGAAGTCACCTTAAGGAATTTTGTTTTAAGTTGGGTTATGTGTCACGTTTTGCTTCTACACGTGTTTCTGGTACACGCACCCACACATGATTCTTTACATGCTCCCGGAGACTACATGAGAGAGTTTTCACATTTAGGTGAGCAAGTTAAGTTTTTAGTCAAAACTTCACAAGATTTGATGGAGGTTTTTCATAAGTTGGCACCACCTTTGGAAAACCCCACTACACCTAACGATTGAGGTTTGACTTGTTTACTACAATAGGTTGATTTTTATGATGTCATTATTTGCCTATTTCTAGTATGTATCATTTTCGTATAGATTTTTGTTTTTTTTAAATTTTATTTTTTGAAGAATAGAAAAATATTTTATTTTGATAAAATTTTTAGAAAAATACAAAAAGATTTTTGTATTTTGTTCGCACCATTTATGGATGAAGACTTAGGATGACCCAGTCACAACATCATTCCATTATTTTCCTGTGACTATTTGATAGTGTTTTGAGACAATAGGTCAATTCATCCTTGTGCTTTATAATGTTTGGAGTCATTAAGATGTAATTAAGTGTTACTTCCTACATGTTTGACTTATAATTTCCTTTATTGCACACATGCACGGATTTGTTTGATTATTGTTCTTGACTTATCACATGTTGGTTGGGTGTTTTCATCTCAATCCTGTCCTTAAAACGAACCAAGTGCAATAATACGAGAGTAATAAAAGTAGTGCATGTAAAAACCCTTGCCCGTGAGAAATTTGTTTAGTTTCAAAAAATGATGAGTGTATACGAGAAAGGGCTGCGAGTGAATAATAATCACGTCGTGAAAGCCACCGTTTGAAAAGAGCCCACATAAAAAATTAAGGCAATAAAAAGATGAAATATGACAAAAATTTGGGCCAATAGGTTTTCTCTAAGTTGAGAATTTAGTACATCTTTAGATATAAAAAAATTACATTATTATATATGAGGGAGTTTTGGATGAATATATAAATGGGTTTGCACGTCCTTTGAAAAGTTCTCGAAACGGCACTAAATAGTTATGAACGTTATTGGTGTGGAAATCATTTGACTTTGATTTGTTGGTTTGTATAAGACGATGTCATTTAAATTCAACAAATTTTTACACCTAAGGATAATTTTGATGTTCATTCATTAGGGGTACACATATGCATCGTGCACATATGATTTATTGAGTTTATTTACCTATCGAATGTGTTCACACCCATTCATTCCATTTCCATGACTTGGTTGTTTGAGTTTAAATCCATGGTGTGATTTTTTTGTATCATATTTTTCAAAGTGGTATCTTTTTTTTTGTATGAAAAATTGTAAAATCCAAAAATAGTTTGTGAGATTTTTGAGGTATACCTTTGCATGCGCGTAGTTTGATCCATGTTTGCTATGCATTTTTTTTCGTGACCCTCCATGTTGTGATTATTTCTTCTTATCTGTCTATTTAGGGACATCATAAAAAGGGGGAGAAAGAATTATCATGTTATAGGGGAGTTTTTGCATTATGGGGGACAAACTCAATGTGTCACGAAGGTATTTTGCTTTATCTCATGTGTGTAGGTAAAAAGATTGAAGATCATGATGTTGCACACCCTGATTTTGAGATTTGACGAAGATGATTGAAGAATAGTTTTGAGGTCTTGCAAATTTATTCATGGGAGGGTAGATTTGTATAGGCAATTTGGTTTTTGATAATTCGGATTTTTTATATATGTACCGGCATAGACATAGGGGGAGATTTGTAAGGACATATTTTCATAGGTCCGTTATAAAATTATTATGTCATATACCGTTAAACCGTCGAAGATAATTCAAGAGACATATACATCAAATACGGATCCGAATTACTTAAGTTCTTCATCATTCAAGACTCCATGAAGTTTACTTTGGTAAGGTTATGTTTTAAATACCTTAAATTTTCACTTAGAGCTTTTGGGATATTTTTACAAAATATTTTACAAGTGTTGGAGTGGACTTTTTCGTCAAAAATTAAGAATGAGTATTTTTTCTAAGTGTTGAAGCGGTCATTAAAATAATGATTTTTTTGCAACAGTTGTTCGAGCAACATAGCATGTCGTTCGCGCGAGATAGCATGTTGCGCAATCTCGTTCGAACGAGCTCTGTTTTCGAGGCGGTGCATTTTTTGGTAACATTTTCATTAAGAAGTCCATACGTTTTCCAGAACAGAAACACTGCCAAAGCAGTATTCTTTAGGCTTCTTCCTTTAGGGTTTTAATCCCTTTTTGGTTTTCAATCCACAAAACTCCCATCTTGCTTTAGTGAATTGTGTTTGGTGTTTATGAACAACTTTTCTTTTGTTCAACCTTTGTGGAGAAGGGATCTCCATATTTGATCGGTGGATACCGAGCATAGTCATTCTGCGTGTGGACGAGCCGAAGATGACGAACCGACGCCTGGAGAGTATTTCGCTATCTCTCGTATCTTTGAAGATTTGTTGAAGGCACCGTGCGTTACATACTTGTGGGTGATTATCAGGTTGTATGTAAGTCAAAGGTCTTGTGAATTCTTCAAAGTGTTATAAAAGGTTTTTACCCGAAAGTTTTTTTTCCCTATATCGGTCGTCTTTATTTTTCATGCATGGCTTGAATGATTTATCATATTTCGATGCATGTTTAGGGGCTGAATTAATTTGATTCAAAAAAATAAACTCTAATTAAATAAGTGTGCCAAATTATATATTTGTGAATTTAATCAATTATCACACAGTCACTTGCACTTTACACATTTAATCTTGTTATTTCATTATTCAGTTGTGTTATGAGACTTCTCTATTATTGTTTACTATTGTCATAATGGTTTTTAATTGGTATCAATTATGGAAATTGTTTTTAACACTTAACTTAATTAAGTATTGGGTGAATTATTTTAAAAAGAAAAAAAAATTCGATAGTGATGTTGAGAATGAACCAACTGTATATTCGATTTAATTTAATAAAGTAGTAGCTACCCAATATTTAATTAAGAGAGGTGTTATAGGTGATAGCAACAGTTTCTAGAGTCTTTAGGGTCTGTGCAGCTAACTTATGCTTTCTGCTTAGCGTTCTTTGATATAGAGCCATATCATTAGGATTGTCGAGAATCGTAATTGCGCATTTACGACTTCAGCTATTTATGTGGTATTTTAAATGCTATTTTTGATGTATCTCATTTCAGTTGCCTCCACGACGTACACAAAGAGCCCCAGGTGCCGTGCAACCAGCACCATAACCCGCCCCAACACAGGGAACTATGAATGCGACAAAAGTTGTTGCCATTTTTTCTCAAGCAGTAAATGCTTCCTTGGTGGCCACCCATCAAGCTTCTCCACCCGCACAAGCAGTGTCACTAACACTAGTGCAAGGGTTTCCCACTACTTGGGAACGTGTTAGGGAGGCCTTCCAAAAGTCACATCCACCAGAATTAAAAGGGGTTCCGACGTCGTAACTGCTAACCAATGGAAAAAAACATCCAGCGGCATTTGCAAATGTATGAATGTACGGAGGTTAATAAACAAGTGCTAGATATATTCAAGTTGGTTGGTGTAGATCTACAGTGGGATCCGACAACCACAATGTAGGAGAGGGACACTTATTCTATTCATGACTTCTGGGTGTGGTTCGATCGCAAATACTTTCCTTCTGTAGTTTAGGCTGAGATGCGGAGGAAACTCTTAGACCTCACCTAAGAAGGGAAATCAGTTGCTGAATACGAAGAAGAGTTTACTATTCTGACCAATTTAGTGCTAGGAGAGGTACCTACTGAAGAAAAGAAGATTCATCTATTCAAGGATGGTCTTACTTGGAGGATTCTCCAGCATCTGTTAGGAAATATTTCCTTACAGACCTATAATGATGTATTAAATGATGCCTTACTTCACTGCCAAGAACGCCATCTTTATGTCAAGGGAAGAAAGAGGGGAACTATGTCCAGTCAGCAGGGCCGTACTGGAGGAAATGGCAGTTGATCATCTTCTTCTTAGGGGCATCTGAAACAGGTTGATCATAATTCACAGCCAGGGGATTATGCGAAACGTCTGAGATCGAGAGGAATTCGTTATGGACAGGGTGGTAATAGGAAAGGCCACGAGGTACAACATCATAATCAGCAGGGCCATCAGGGCCAAGGCACAGGTGGAAATGGTCAACAAGGACGTGGCCAACAGGGTCGTAATAGGGGTCAAATTATAGGTAGATGTTTCACATGTGGCAAAGATAGTTACAAGAAACAGGATTGCCCAGATAAGGGTAAGATGCCTCAGCAGAAGGGTGCACACCGAGAGCCTCAAAGGCCTATGTTTCCAGCTACTCTTCCAGCACCGGACAAGATGCCAACAATTCTAGAAACTCCACTGCAGCAGGGGAAACAATAGTATGGACGTGTGTACAACGTTCAACAGGCGGTAGTTCAGTAGCCACCACCCGCAATTGATGGTATGTTTTCTATCTCTTGAGTTATGGGACGTATTTTGTTTGATAGGGTAGCATCACATTCTTTCATATCCACTAGTTTTTCTCGGGCCTCAGGTTGTTAGAAACAACCAACAATAATATTACTTATGTAGCTTCACCAATGGGTCATAGCACGCCTATTAACTTTATATGCCATAGTGCGAGTATAGAGATTGGGAGTTTTGATTTTACCAACTGATATGCTTTTATTAGAGATGTTGGAACACGATGTTGTTATTGGGATGGATTGGCTAGTCACTTATAGAACCACGATTGGTTGTTTTGATAGGAGTATTATATTCGCTAATCCTGTTCAGGAGATGTTCATATTAGCGATGCCTCGGCCCGAGGGAAGATCTTCCATTAATTTATATTACTTGGATGAGGAGACCTCTATGGGAGTTATAATTTCACCTGATTCAATTCCAGTTGTTAGAGAATTCATCGATGTATTTCAGGATATACCTGGATTACCACCTAGTAGGAAAATTGAGTTCGTGATTGACTTAGCATCGGGCACTCGACCTATAGTCCGTGCTCCCTGCCGTATGGATCTTGCAGAGATAAGAGAATTGAGGGATCAGATCGAGCAGTTATTGGGACAAAATTTCAACCGTAGGAGTACCTTACCTTGGGGTTCCCCACTTTTGTTTGTAAAGAAGAGGGATGGATCCTTACGATTGTGTGTTGATTATCAGGAACTTAATAAAGTCATGATCCGGAATAAATATCCTTTACCCCGCATCGATGACTTGTTTGATCAGTTGAGAGGTTCAAATTAGTTCTCAAAGATATACTTGAGATCTAGATATCACCAATTGATAATCAGAGAACATGATGTATCAAAGAATGATTTTCTGACACAATATGGATCTTACGAGTTTCGAGTTTTGTCGTGCGGGTTGACCAATGCGCCGGTTGTATTTATGGACTTGATGAACTGAGTATTCAGAGAGTTTTTAGATCAGTTTGTCATTGTCTTCATATATGACATCCTGGTTCACTCAAATACAGAAGAGGAGCACGGCGAGCATTTGCGAAAGGTCCTACACACACTACGTGATCATCCATTGTATTCTAAGTACGATAAGTGTGGGTTTTGGCTCTGAGATGTTCAATTCCTGGGGCATATAGTGTCAGAAAGAGGTATTTCAGTAGATCCTAGCAAAGTATCAGCGGTGAGGGAGTTGGGACAACCTACGACACCTACGGAAGTATGCAGTTTCTTAGGATTAGCTGGCTACTACAGACGATTTATTAGACGCTTTTCAAATATTGTGGGATCGATGACTAATCTAACTTGTAAAGGCGTTTCGTTTGCTTGGGATGATTCATGTTAGTTGGTGTTTGATGAACTGAAGGATAAGTTGACTTCTCCTCCAGTACTAGCGCTGCCCAGGCCAGGAGTGGAGTATCTCGTATACACTGACGCATCGTTACATGGACTCAGTGGGGTTTTGCAGCAAGAAGAGAAAGCTATATCTTATGACTTTAGAAGGCTTAAGCCTCGTAAGAAGAACTACCCTACCCACAACTTAGAGCTTGCAGCAGTCGTATTTACTCTTTGGATATAGAGACACTATTTGTTGGGAGAAAAGTTTCACTTATTCACGGACCACAAGTCACTATAGTATTTGCTCACTCAAAGAGAGTTGAATATGCGACAGTTCAGGTGGCTCGAATTCGTGAAGGATTATTAGTTTGAGATACATTATCACCCGAGAAAGGCTAACATGGTAGTCGATGCTTTGAGTCGTAGACCTGAGGGTGAACTAGCCTCGGTATGGAAGGAAAAATGGAAGGAACTAGGCCATCAAGATGAAGTTCCTAGGTCATTTATGCCTGTTATGACCATTACTCCTCAGATTATAACGAGGGTAGTATAGCCCAGGAAGGTGATCCATTTTGTTAGGAGAAAATTCGACAACTTTTGGTCGAAGGAGTTGAGTCTTACTCAGTGAGCTCAGAGGGAGGCTTGCACTTTAATGGTAGACTGATTGTTCCAGAAGGGGAAGATTTACAGCACGCAGTGATGTCTGTGTCGTATGGTTCCAAATTTACGGTATATCCCGGTGGGGACAAAATTTATCGAGATATGAGGTGATAGTATTGGTGGAGCAGAACGAAGAAAGATATTATTGAGTTTATCTCAAAATGTGCAACGTTCCAGTTTGTAAAAGTTGATCATCAGAAGCCAAAAGGGTTTCTTCAGCCATTAGAGATTCCGATGTGAAAATGGGAAAGCATTTCCATTAATTTTATCACCGGACTACCTACCATCCAAAGGGGTCATGATTCCATATGGGTGATTATGGATCGGTTGTCTAAGGTATCTCACTTCTTGTCGGTTGTAACACCCCATGTTTTTATTTATTATTTTAATTAATTAATTGGAATTTTTGAGAAAAATAAATTTTCGAATTTAATAATTTTTATTGACTAAATATGTTGGTTATGATTTCAGAAGAATAAAACTTCAAGCGGAATTAAAATCGGTGCTAAAACGGATTTTATATTGATTTTATAATATTTTGCCTTATGGGCATTTTTTGGGCAAACTGTGAGTTTTTTCGAGGTGATCGATCGACCCTCCTAGAAAACGTGCGTTGTAAGCTATTTTTAGAGTTTATGTAGGATTAGGACTCCTAATCAATATATAACCTTGTTAATCCGTAGGGGGGCCTCTCATAATTACTCTTTCTCTAGTTTTTCACCAGAGAACACTTCCAAATATTTTTCCTCTTACTCATAATCATCAACCTTCAACAAAATCAAGTTTTTGGCACAAGTTTTTGAAGACTTAATTGGGGTTTATTCAAGATCGTTCAAGAACACCCTTTTGCTAATTTTTCGAGAGGAATCAAGATTTCTAATCAGATTTTCCACACGATCTACACAGGCATGAATACTCTATTCTTTTCCTTTAGTATTATGCGTTTTAAGTGTCGCCTAAACACTTAATTACATGTTTTCTTAAAAATAATTAGTAATTTAATTAGAAAAAATGTATACTAATTATGGGGCTATTTTTATAAAATCTTTTAATGTGAATAATATTCATAACCCTCGGGAGTGATTTTGGGTTTTATTGGTGTAGGTTGCATGTAGAAAAACCCTAGCTTTAAAATAAATGATTTTTGGGTGTGTACAACTCATGTAATACATGTAGAGATAATAAAATTTGGTTTTGATGAATATATGATGAAAACTTGGTATATTTAATTTAAAATAATTAAATAAGATAAATTGGGTATTGTTGACGAGGTGATAGTTAAATTAAGATTTAATTGAATTGAACTATCATGCGTAGTTTTATAGGTTGATTAATTATGCTTGTTTGTGTGACTTTTTGGTATTATTATATTGCCTTGTGACGACGGGTTGTTGGGTAATTTTTGCACTCCCTATATTCTAGAATGCCTTCTAGGTATGGGACTAGTGGGTATGCCTTTTGATGATTTACGCGTTATGGGTATGGGACTAGTGCGGGTAGATTATCGCGTTTTTATCATCTTGGGGGTGGGCTGATTTCTGGTACTTTATCGTTGTTACGCAATCCTAAGCATGAGACTAGGTCGAAATTTTAAGTTAGAAATTCATCCTATACATAAGTTAGGACGTATTGATAACTTGGGGACCCTTAGGTATGGGACTAAGGGGTATCTTGAGTATCTCACATCGATTAAAATGGTGGGGTGATTATAAATTGAGAAATTGAGAATTAATGCCTAAAATAAAAACGGGTATTAAAATTTGTGGGGACATAATGTGTCGGGGCCGACAGTTTAAACGGTCCAGATGGCGATTTATGTCGTGTGGTGTGTGGAACCTTGTCATGTGTCGGGGCCGACAGTTAAATGGGTCAGAGGGCGATTGACAAGGGTAACCTTGTCATGTGTTGGGGATGACAGTTTAAATGGGTCAGAGGGCGATTGACAAGGGGAAGTGTGACACTTTAATAAAAAGTGAGAAAAATAATAAAAGTTGGTTAATTTAATTAAATTAACATCGTGGGACTTGGGAATTTCAAATCATATTGGTGTGCCTTTTTAAATGGGGATACCTACGGGTAGTTAGTAATTTATATTTATCGCGTTTAATTATCCCGTTTAATTTAAAATATTCTATTGTGATATTTATTGCGTATAATGCTACAGTCTGGATTCAAGGATCCTATTTGAGGGGAGTAGTGTGTATTCTTGCTCGGGGCTTTGGCTCTGACCCATGCGTTGACTAATCTTTTTCAGGATTTAATTTGGAGAAGCTGCATAAGTTTATCGGAGTTATCATTGGAGGTGCAGCTGGAGTTATTTACTTTATGGCATAGTTTAGTTAGACTTTCTTTTCCAGTCGTATTATGAGACTTCATTGGAGTTTTAGTGGGCCATTCGGTTCCAAAGTTGTTTAAAGGATTTCTGTTGGGATTATTCAGATTTTATTTAATCATTATTGGAGATTGGATTTTTGGAGTTAGCATGTGATGGATCTTTTATCGCTTAGTTATTTGTGATCATTTGAGATTTACTCAATTGTTTATCTTATGGACTGATTTATTTATGTCTCATATCTGTCTCATGCTAAGAATGGTATTTTATTTACTCACACCCGGCTTAGTTTTGGTGGCGGCCGACTCCAGAATTAGGCGGGGTGTGACAGATGGTATCAGTGCATGGTCTTAGGTCTCGTAGTTTATGAGTCCGTTTAACTTTCGCGTTGCCGATCTTTGATTCCCTTTGTTGATTCGTACTTCTTAAGGTAGAGAGTCTAGCATACGTGTTGGATGTGTTTCTTGGAGATGTGAAGTTTTGAGTTAAGGACGTTGTAGGCATTGAGTTTAGAATTAGTAAGCTTGATGTGGGGATCCTTAAAATGGATTTTTGAGACGATAATTACTTTTGGAGATTTTAGTACAGATGTTAGGTATCGTATGTATCGATTTTTGGTGTTGAGATTTAATTTGAGGACGTTAGCATCTTGATGACTTTTGGCTATCGGATCGAGTGGGGGATTTGTGAGAGCATGTGGTACGCCCTTATTTTCATAGTTATGTGTATGTATATAGGCAATATATATTATTTTGTTGCTCGTGGGGTAGGTGCGCCTAGAATTGAGTGTATTGGCACCCAATTATGGCATTCTACGGGTAGGCATATATGAGCCTTATTTTCTTTTACGAGATTTATGCGTTGATGAGTATGCTTCGTCTAATTTCGAGGACGAAATTCTTTGCTAGTGGGGAAGTATGCAACACCTCGTGTTTTTATTTATTATTTTAATTAATTAATTGGAATTTTTGAGAAAAATAAATTTTTGAATTGAATCTTTTTTATTGGCTAAATATGTTGGTTATGATTTTAGAAGAATAAAACTTCAAGCGGAATTAAAATCGGAGTTAAAACGGATTTTATATTGATTTTATAATATTTTTCCTTATAGGCATTTTTTGGGCAAACTGTCAGTTTTTCGGGGTGATCGATCGATCGACCCCTGGGGGTAGATCGATCGACCCTCCCAGAAAACGTGAGTTGTAAGCTGTTTTTAGAATGTATGTAGGATTAGGACTCCTAATCAATATATAACCTTGTTAATCCGTAAGGGAGCCTCTCATAATCACTTTTTCTCCAGTTTTTCACCACACAACACTTCCAAATATTTTTCCTCTCACTCATAATCATCAACCTTCAACAAAATCAAGTTTTTGTCACAAGTTTTGGCACAAGTTTTTGCAGACTAAATTGGGGTTTAATCAAGATCGTTCAAGAACACTCTTTTGCTAATTTTTCGAGAGGAATCCAGATTTCTAATCAGATTTTCCACATGATCTTCACAGGCATGAATAATCTATTCTTTTCCTTGTGTATTATTCGTTTTAAGTGTCGCCTAAACACTTAATTACATGTTTTCTAAAAAATAATTAGTAATTTAATTAGAAAAAATGGATACTAATTATGGGGTTGTTTTTATAAAATCTGTTAATCTGAATAATATCCATAACCCTTGGGTACGTAGGATTCATGAGTGATTTTGGGTTTTATTGGTGTAGGTTGCATGTAGAAAAACTATAGCTTTAAAATAAATGATTTTTGGGTGCGTATAACTCATGTAATACATGCAGAGATAATAAAATTTGGTTTTGATGAATATATGATGAAAACTTGGTATATTTAATTTAAAATAATTAAATGAGATAAATTGGGTATTGTTGACGAGGTGATAGTTAAATTAAGATTTAATTGAATTGGACTATCATGCGTAGTTTTATACGTTGATTAATTATGCTTGTTTGTGTGACTTTTTGGTATTATTATATTGCCTTGTGACGACGGGTTGTTGGGTAATTTTTTCTCTCCCTATATTTTAGAATGCCTTCTAGGTATGGGACTAGTGGGTATGCCTTTTGATGATTTACGCCTTATAGGTTTGGGACTAGTGAGGGTAGATTATCGCGTTTTTATCATCTTGGGGGTGGGCTGATTTCTGGTACTTTATTGTTGTTACGCTAGCCTAAGCATGAGACTAGGTCAAAATTTTAAGTTAGAAATTCATCCTATACGTAGGTTAGGACGTATTGATAACTTGGGGACCCTTAGGTATGGGACTAAGGGATATTTCGAGTATCTCACATCGATTAAAAGGGTGGGGTGATTATAAATTGAGAAATTGAGAATTAATGCCTAAAATAAAAACGGGTATTAAAATTTGTGGCGACATAATGTGTCGGGACCGACAGTTTAAACGGGCCAGAGGGCGATTTATGTTGCGTGGTGTGTGGAACCTTGTCATGTGTCGGGGCCGACAGTTAAACGGGTCAGAGGGCGATTGACAAGGGTAACCTTGTCATGTGTCGGGGCCGACAATTTAAATGGGTCAGAGGGCGATTGACAAGGGGAAGTGTGACACTTTAATAAAAAGTGAGAACAATAATAAAAGTTGGTTAATGTAATAAAATTAACATCGTGGGACTTGGGAATTTAAAATCATATTGGTGTGCCTTTTTAAATGGGGATACCTACGGGTAGTTAGTAATTTATATTTATCGCGTTTAATTATCCTGTTTAATTTAAAATATTCTATTGTGATATTTATTGCGTATAATGCTACTGTCTGGATTCAAGGATCCTATTTGAGGGGAGTAGTGTGATTCTTGCTCGGGGCTTTAGCTCTGACCCATGCGTTGACTAGTCTTTTTCAGGATTTAATTGGGAGAAGTTGCATAAGTTTATCGGAGTTATCATTGGAGGTGCAACTGGAGTTATTTACTTTATGGCATAGTTTAGTTAGACTTTCTTTTCCAGTCGTATTATGAGACTTCATTGGAGTTTTATTGGGCCATTCGGTTCCAAAGTTGCTTAAAGGATTTCTATTGGGATTATTCAGATTTTATTTAATCATTATTGGAGATTGGATTTTTGGAGTTAGCATGTGATGGATCTTTTATCGCTTAGTTATTTGTGATCATTTGAGATTTACTCAATTGTTTATCTTATGGACTGATTTATGTATGTCTCATATCTGTCTCATGCTAAGAATGGTATTTTATTTACTCACGCCCGACTTAGTTTTGGTGGCGGCCGACGCCAGAATTAGGCGGGGTGTGACATCGGTATGGGCTGATTATACTATAGGACAATATACATAGCTCTTCATAGCCGAGATAGTAAGGTTACATGGAGTTTCGCTTAATATTGTGTCCAATTGGGACAAGATATTTATTTCCCGATTTTGGGAGAGTTTTCACAAGGCCATGGGTACTGAAGTGCGGCTGAGTATGGCCTATCACCTGCAGAAAGATGGTCAGAAGGAGCGTACTACCCAAATGTTAGAGGATATGTTGCGTATGTGTATTCTAGATTTCTGGGGGAGTTGGGAACAATATCTTCCTTTGGTGGAATTTGCGTATAACAATTCCCATAAGTTCACCATTGGTGTGGCCCCATTTGAAGTATTTTATGGTAGGCCTTATCGCTCTCCTGCAAGTTGGTTAGAAGTGGGAGACAACAAGCTACTTGGGCCAGAAATGATTTAGGATACGTGTGCCAAGATTGAAATGATCAGAAGTCCTGTTCGTGTAACGCAAGCTAGACAGAAAAGCTACGCTGATGCTAAGAGGTTCTTGAGGGAGTTTAGAGTGGGGGACCAGGTACTTTTGCTGGTATCTCCGATGAAGGGTATAATGAGATTTGGTAAAAAGGGGAAATTAGCACCAAGATATGTGGGACCATTTTCTATCATAGAGAGAGTGGGACTAGTAGCGTACAGAATTGGGCTGCCGGAACACCTGCATCGTATACATGACGTGTTCCACATTTCTTTATTGCGACGGTATCTTCAAGATGAGTTATCTCACACTCATATTGCACCGGAGGAAGTGGATTTTCATCCAGATAGTTCTTATGAGGAGCGACCAGTGTTGCTCTTAGACTGCGCTGAGAAACGCTTGAGGACGAAAGTAGTACCGCTTGTGCGTGTCCAGTGGGCACACCATAATGTCAAGGAATCTACCTGGGAGCGTGAGGATGATATGAGTGAATGTTATCCAGAGTTATTTATCCGAGGTATTCTTTTATTTTCCAAATTTTGGGATGAAATTTCGTTATTAGGGCGAAGTATATAATACCCCGTAATTTTGGTAACTTTTAAAAAGGATTTATTTTGAATTAATTGAATAATTTGGAATTAATTCGGATTTAATTATTACTTGATAATATAGTAATATATGATATATGTTGAATATTACTCAGAGAATCAAAGTAATATGTTACTTTACTTATGATTAATTTTAGAAATTGTCGCGAATAGTTAATACGACAATATCGGTGAATAAGTCAAACGCGTGTGAAAGTAGTGTCGGGACTGGATTTATATAAAATAAAAGGAGTAATATTGTTATGTCATCCAAATGGTCGTTTTAACCGCGCCAAAGTGTTTGGAAATGTTTTTTTAGTAAAAAAAGTCTACTTGGACGTTCGTATAGGGTCTCGGGGCATTTTGGAGCCGAATAGTAACCCGGAGGGGTAAAATGGTCATTTGACTTGGAAGGTGAATAGTGTACACGAATTTGGGAGATTATTTATAAGTATAAAGGGTTTAGATTATTCATTCATTCTACAAACTTAGAGAGAAAGAAATTGAGAGAGAGTGAGATTTTTTTCTAGGGAAAAGGAAGAGTTTTATGGGAGAACCAAGAGCCAAAGGTCACCACCACCAACCACCACCAAACGTTGACTGGAGAAGGGAAGAACCACCAGTGACATTCATCCCTAAAGGATCAGATCTTTAGTAGAGGCAAGTGATTTAATATTTACAATCTAGTTAGTATAATGTCCATGTTAGGATAATTAGAAATGATGAGAAGTTACATGTTTTGGAGATAAACTAGTTGATGTTAATTCATTTCTGAAAAATAGAGATATGTAGGATTAATCTCATGTTGTTGGTGGGTATTAATCCACAAAATAAATATCACATGTTGGAGAAATTCTGAAGAAAAATAGGATTGTTCTTGATATATTCACATTTTTAGTTTTTTGGAAAAATATGAGAAACATGCTTTTAATCCAATCCCTTGATGATTCTAGGTTGTTTAAATTAGTGGAAATCATTTACATATGTTACTATATCACGGGGTATGAATTATAAGAAATTTGGGAAGTTAAAATAGAGATTTGAATTATCAAACGTTGTGAAATCCGTAGAACAAAAGTTGCAGAGTCTCGACTGATAACCGGGTGATCAATCGATCGACCCCTAACCATTGATCGATCGACCTCCCCGGAAGTGATGAACTTGTTTCTTTTTAATTCTTGACTTATTTCCAAAACTTTTAGGAATTTTTGGTGACTATTATTTGAACATAATGGGACTTAGGGAAGGGAAGTAGGCCACAAGAAGACCAAGATTAATGTTATTATGTTTGGGATGTAATTGGAGAGAATTATGTTAATTAATCGAATGAATTACGGTTGTTAAATTCAGGTTTCGGGTTGTGATTTGTTTATATGAAGATTAAGAATAAGACCAGTAGGTAGGGGATCATTTTAATCACATGGAAAATCCTAAGTCCATCTGTGAATAAACCTAAGTGAAAGAAGGTATGGTTATGAGAGAATAGGTTTTATCGAATATATTTCTAATTAAAGATGAGATTAATTTTCAATAATTCGGGGAGTGTGATGACATGGACCAGTAGGGTATAAGTGATTTTCTTACTGAGAATATATATCAAGGAAAACTTATTTAATCTTTGAGAAATGAGATAGGATTAGGAATAATAAATTAATGAGTAAAGTCATAATATTTAATACGTAGGAATTGAGAGATAGATAATACTATGTATGGGAATTATCTCATGGTTGTGTGAATACCTTGTTAATATTATAGGTGGATGTATACCTATATTAAAGTTTATTATGTGTATGACATAACTACGCTACTTTCTATCGGGGTGGAGGTTTCTCATTGTGGACGGTCATATCATGTGCTCCCAATTTGGGAGGATTTTAGATTCGTACCCTGAGCACAGGACCTTGGACACTTGCTATCGGTGAGATTGATAGTTTCAACGGTTGAATGGGAACGTATGTATGTGCGTGACTCATTTGGCCGGGGAGTATGCTCGCCTCCAACATATGCGCGTTATTTTAATAATGATTCGGGGAAGACACCGAACCAATTGTCCTTTGAGCAATGAAAATTTTAATTGGACATGATAGCAGAGTATGCATGAACCGCAGCTGTGTCTGGGAGGTTCTATATTATTATATATTATAGGGTGAATATATACACTATAATTCAATCTACTGTGTGATATTGTAGCTGGCTGTGAATAAATGAAATTTAATTAAGTAAAAGAATACTTAAATCCTAAGGCTTTGATAAGTCAAATTCATATTAAAGAGAAAAAAATGTGAACAACTATATTACGTATGGTATGGGACATACGGGGTTTTTATGTGGGAAGGAATCATGCTGTATGGAAACCTTAATTAGGAAGTTACTCGGATACGTTAGACATGCACTCTAGGTAAGATGTGAGAATATCAAGTGAGAGCCTGGAATCTAACATGTACATAATTAATGCTTAATTGCCCTTGTTAAACACTTGCTATTTTAAAATCTTTTACAATCAAGCTCTAACCCATTTCCTTGCATATTATCTTCTCTACTATATCTAAATTAACAAGTGCCCAACATTAGGGACGTGCAACTTAGGGTATGGATGTTTGATCATGAGTTGCTATTCCCGGAGATGCAGACTTGTTTAAATGCTTCATTTCTTTGATTCTTATGTCTGTATTACTATTCCTATTTAGGGCATGTTGCCCAGTATTCTACTAGTCCATTTACCTTTTCAGAGATGGTATTGGGTTTATGTTGGTACTTTAATTTTAGTCTTGTTGGATTGGTGTTGGATGTCTTAAAGTGGGAAGTATTATCCAGTTACATTTAATCTTGTTATTTCATTAATCAGTTGTGTTGTGAGATTTCTCTATTATTGTTCACTATTGTGGTAATGGTTTTTAATTTGTATCAATTATGGAAAATGTTTTTAACACTTAACTTAATTAAGTATTGGGTGAATTATTTTAAAAGGAAAAAAAATGTTTTTCGACTGTGATGCTGAGAATGAACCAACTATATATTTGGTTTAATTTAATAAAGGAGTAGCTACCCAATATTTACAAAAAGTCCATGCTTTCATGTGTTAAATTTCAATATAAAATTTTATTCAAACACATGTTTATACACCCATAGTTTTGTTTGATTAATCCAAGTATCTCTACATACATATATTTTTCTTCGAGCTGTTTGGCACCGGGTTCTACTCTACCATTTGAAGAGATGTTTGGGTTTACTTATATATCCCTTAAAGAAGAAGACATGTTTGTTGCTACGGTGTTCCCACTCGAAGAAAGGCTTCGGGTGCAGATTGACGATTGTCCAAAAGCCTCATTAGTGGATTCCAAGGTTCTGGTGGAGTCCGGGATTACGGGCAAAGCATAGGTTGGTACAAGAAGAGGCGTCATGGGCTTTAAGGAGCCCGGTCGAGCTTTGTAACTCATCTATATTATATTTGTAAAATTCCGTACTTAGTGGACTTAAGACTAGGACCATCCGAGGTTTTTCCCATTTGGGTTTTCCTCGTACATCGCGGCGTAGTGTGTTGTGAATTTATTTTATCTTGTAAATCACCTAGAACGCATGCTTAGGACTAAAAGATAAAATATGGTTTAATTCACCACTCTTGTTTAATTTGGTGCAAAAATTAATTTGGGTGAAACTTGGATTAATTTAATTCAACTCCTTAATATAATTTGGTAAAATTTGGTTTGTCTTAATTTGCGAAAAATTAATTATTCTTATTAGGCAAATATTTAGGACTTGGGTTAAATTAATTTGGTTTAAAGTGAATATTTGTTAGTTGATTATTTTGATGTCACTTTTAGTTTAGTTTAATTTTAATTTGTAGGAAATTAAAATTTGTAAGTTGTGTGTGTTGTGTTCGAACCATCCTACTCCGTACTTTTAGGAAATTCATATTTAAAAATTAAAATTGGGGTCTACGTTTACAATAAAAGATCAATTATACCTCAAATAACATGTTAGCATATAAACCAGAGGTTGTCTGATTAACGAGCATAATTATTGACATTAAAGTACCCAAGGGAGCTAAAATGCATAAGTTCGAGGGTAATTGAAGTGCAATATTCGATACGAATCTCACCCCCTATAAGAAAACTGCAAAACAGGATATATACAAATGATATAAAAAAGATAAAAGCCACTTTCGTGGGTGAACGATTGCATTTAGCGTATGCAGTAAGCCGTTAAACCACTAGGTTACCCTAGTGGACGAGTGTCGTCTCGTGTGGGTTTTCAGGGATGAAACCCACAAACATCATATGGTTTCCTCAAAATATGCCCAATCACATGCGATAGACTCAACAATACAAATAATATTTCAACATGTTATTATAAAGTGAATGAATTCACATAAAAATCCTTAATATTAACATTATAGAATGAACTTCGTTAAATTGAAACCTTAAAAAGTGGGAGGGGAGTGAGCACATGAAAAGTGTGATTTAGAAAAAACTTAAATAAAGCGGATAAAAATTAAAGCAAGCATATATTCAATCCTCACGGGCATTACACTCATCAAGTTAATTCACTCAAAATAGGGAATTAACACACGGAACATGTGGGCATGAGGAGTAAATGTAAATGGAAACTAGGCCGCACACATGTCACAAATGAAGAACGCTATATATAAATGAAAAATTATAATCTTAATGAAAGATACCGCCCATTAAAGGAGGCGAAATGGATTTTCACAGATTATCAAAACTATTTCAACTTTTAAATTAAATGCACCCTAAGATCACATAGGACTTGTATAGGGTTGTAATGTAGGTTAGGCTAGGGTATGAAACGAAAGATATATGTACTGATTTAAAGTGTTCGGAGATGAAAACTCAGGATAATGGGAAAAATGCGGGCAATTTCAAAAATTGGAAAATACAATCCATAAAAGGAATTGAATATAACAATGGGGAGAGTAATAAAATATTATTGAACAATATACACAACATATACAAATTTCTCTTCATTTTCTTTTCTTCTTTTCCGCACTTTTTTTTCCTATTGTTTTCTACTTCCTCTTTTTCACTTCTACAAAGCATGTTAGTACCAAAGCATATCAAAAAGAAAGAATATTTTTTTAACTAATTACACTAGACTATAAGAAAGAATAAAGAAGAAAAATAAAGAAAATAACAACTAACTATTTACAACCTAAAATTTTAACTTCTAATTAACTATACACTAGATGTTAAAATTTTTGAGGGTCCACCCAAAATACGATTTGGCTTTGAAAGATCCACGATGGACCCTCCCTCTCATGCATGCCTCCCAAAAAATAATAATTTCGTTTGAACAATGGAAGGCATGTGTAAGGCGTAAGAAATGAACCATCCCCAATTAAATTTTTTAGTGGGAGGATGGGGGATTTGGACAAGACGGGTGAAAAATACACATGGGGGCCAACAAAAATTGAATCATTTCCCAAGTATTTTGAAATTGAAATGGGTAGGGGCGCACAAGGAGGCAAAGATGCCTTAATGGAAAGCAACTCAGGAAAGTACTCCTAATCGGTGAAAGGGTTGGATGTTTTAAAGTTCAACACCGATTCATCGGGTACATGTGATGGTGTTATAATGGAAAAAAGGGAAGGGAATAAATTCAAACTCAAGAGATGAGTTATCATTACTCAAAGTTGGAATTTCAAAGGAGATAGGATAATTTTCAATGGAACTTTCTTCTTTGGGATCCAAAGATGAAATCATTTCATTGCAAATGGATACTACATACATTTCATCCTCACTTTCATCCTCTATTATGCCATGGGCCAAGTCAAGAATGGTTTGTTCCAAAGTAGGCATAAAATCCTCATTTGGTTCAAAACATTCCTCGACTTCAAAAGTCTCGAAAGAAAAATCGTTATCGGATTCAAATAATAAGTCCAAATCATGATCCCGACAATGATTTTCCTCCCGATAACGTTCTTCACACTTCTCATTCTCAAGCATAAGCAAACCCTCACTGAAAGTCATAGGTTGGGGTGCAGATTCTTGGAAATGAGAAGTTTAAAAATTATTATCGAAACTATACTCAAACTCATTATTATAAGAAATTTAAAAACTATTGCAATTCATTTCAAAATTCTTATTATAAGTAATTAGAGGTCCAAAATCGTTATCATCATCCTCAAAATACATGCACTCCAAAACTCGGCTTTTGTTATACTCACCCAAAGACATTTTTGAATTTGTAATTTTTTGGGACTCTAAGTAATGACCAAAAGTCATTGGTTTATGGGGATTTTAAGAATGATAATAATGATTACCAAAAGGATTGGAATAAGACATGCTTACCCAAAAGATGGCTCGAAGTGGCTAATTTCACAAAGTGACGCGCACTCGAAAAATTCAAGCGTTTCTTAGCGCTCAAATGTAAAAGTCCTACAAAAAATGTTAGGCAAAAAATACAAATAAAAAGAAAATAGTACGAAATACTAAATAAAATAAATTCTAAAATAAACAAGTCCTCGACAACGCTACCATTTTGATTGGGCAGGGTTTTTTCGCAGCGCGAGAGTCACCTATGCACCGGTCGTTTTATTTTCGGCTCACCAACTCTATACAAAAACCTAAACTATGACTATACTCATTTAAGGGAGTATAACGGCCAGTCCGGATATCGAAAATCCACAAAGACGAGTTGCTAGAATTTAATTGGTTTAGTACTTCTCAATAAAAGTGTAAAAGATAATTGCTAACAAAATAAAAGATAAATAAAGGAAAAGGTTAATCTAGGCAAGTGTATATTAAACTAAGATTAACAAAGCGAATAAAAATTATAGGTTGCGTAGAATATCCCTCACCCCGAGTTAATTAGTATAAATGGTTACATGAGCTTACGAGTTATTAGGATTGCGTCTCGTTTTGATAGTTAATTAAATCCAGAGTTGTCACACCACTAAATTCCCATAAACATCTAATAAGATTTTAGCGTAAAAAAATACCCCAGAAATTATGTACGCAAGGTCATAAATACGAATCATACATGATATACCGCGCTAAATCTCCTAGGCGTAATAACTAGGATAACCCACTCGAAATAAACACGTAAAACTCCATCACCAAAGCAAAACGACCAATCAACCCTCAGAGGAGTTCAATCGAGTACAACCTAGACCAAATTAACTATAAAGCATATTAAATGGCATGAATTAAATGCAAGAAAGTAAACCTAATTAACAAAGAAATAAATGAAAGCAAGATAATGAAAGAAAGTAAATAAAGAAATTGAAGCTAGGATAACTGGAGAAGACAATGGATAGTGTTCTTACACAACCGCGACGGGCAAACCCCTCTATACGAGTAAACCCTTGGAAGGAGAAAATGCCACACTCAAAAACCTCTCCAAACCCTAGCTCCCAAGCCCTAACTAATTATTACAAGATATCCTACAAAAATAAACTAAGTAGTCTATTTATACTTAGTTACAAGAAAAGAAATAAAAGAAAATAAATAAGAAAAGAAATAAGGGATAAGTCTTGAATAAACAACAAAAGAAAATAAAAAATAGAAAAAAGGCTACAAAAATCTCGGCAAAACAGGGGAAAAGTGGAATCGGTCGACCAGGGCCTCAGGTTGGTCGACCGTGTGGAAGAGAACAACACACTAGAAGCAACCCACAACAAAATAATAAAACTCGGTCGATCGTGATGGCTGGGCCGATCGACCGGCGCTGCTGTAACAACCCACCACGCTGCTACTACAATTCGCACAGCAGCTCCAACGTAAACCCCATTTCGTGTAAGGCCGGTTACGAGTTGATAATGGATGAGACCCACATGCCATCAAAATCGAGACCTGTGTTGGGTATTTTTTGGACCAGCTGAAAATGAGTATAAGCCGAGACCACCCATATCACCACTGCCATCGCCATAAATGGAAAAAATTGACATGGGTCAAAACCTCCACGGATATAACATTAAGACCCATTTTCGAACCCAAGACCCAAGCCGAGCTCGTGAGAGTGTTGCCCAATCCCAAAGCTCCATAATCATGTGTTCAATTTAGCCAACAGCATCCCAATTTGGCTCAAGCCAAAACCAGAGCACAAACCTGAGAAAAAATCCCAAATCGCCATTTGTGTTTGAAGCTTGCAAATGTGGGTAAACGATATAGGGACATAGATGGAATTATTTAGGTTGTTAATGAATAAATAAAATAATAATATAATTAACTTATAATTCTTCCCCGATTAAAGTTTCTTGTTTCCTTCGTTAGAACTCTAATTCGAGCATTGTTTGAGTCCACGTAAAGCTTGTCCCGAGAGATACAACTTTCGTCAATACTTCAGGAGAAAATTCCAAAGTTTGAAATTACCAAAATGCCCCTAAACGTGCGAATCGCGATGGAACTTTATCGGAACGCGCTCAAACTTCATACTAAGCACTTTAATACCTATAAAAGTTCAATTATACCTCAAATAACATGTTATCATATAAAACGAAGGTTGTTTGATTAACGAGCATAATTATAGACATTAAAGTACCCGAGGGGGCTAAAATGCATAAGTTCGAGGGTAATTAAAGTGCAATATCGATACGAATCATTAAGAAAAAAAGGTCTCTTCAAAGGAGTAATGTGATTTAATCGGAAGAAGTTACATTTTTGGAATAAAAAAAATTTCATGCGTTAATTTATGTATATGTAATTATATGAGGTAATTGCACGTGCACATAGGTATAACGTGTTATATTCTCTTTTCTGTCATTCGATTTTATACCGCATTGTTGTATTTCCCACTTGGCATTTGACTCGTTCCCGCTTTTTTGTTATGTCAGGTTCCATATTTTGAAAGCATTGTATCAGTAAGTATCTTTTCATTTTATATTAGTAGCTGTGAATATTAGGATTTAGGGGATGTTTACATTGGGTCCCACACATAACTTAATATGAATCAGAATGGCATGCTAAACAAGTGAAAAGTTCAATAAAAAAAATGGACTAATAACCTAATGTTCGGGCCGGGCAGGGTTTACACACGAGTAACCCATAAATTTGAGCCAGGTATGTTACAAATGGTATCATAGTTCAAGGTTCATTATTTCTTTCGGGAGTGATTGGATGTGGTCGATAGTGGATCTTTCAACATCGATGTTGGTTTTAGGATGGTCATTCCAGATAGGTAATGGTTTCGATTCGTGTTCTCGATGAAGGAGTCAAGGAGATTAGCACGACGGGAAAGTTATTGCTAAGTAGCAACTAGCTAATTTATTTGCCATTAATATCATTCATCGCTTCTGATTTAGACGTGTTAGTGTAATACCCCGTATTTTTATGGCTTTTAAATTAGGGATTTATTAAATTTAATTAAGATAAATTAATTTAATATTAATCCCAAAAATTTATTTTAAATATTTACTAGCGTGACGAGAGTTAGTAATTATTGAAAATTTGTTGAATATTACTTAACGAGTAAAGTAATATAGAATTGAATTTATTAAAATTGTCGCGAGTGAATAATACGATAATTATGGAAATTAAGTCGGGACGAATATGTGTCGTGTTGGGAATGAAATATTATAATAAAAAGCTAATAAATTATAAGTCACCCATATGGCAATTTCGAGTGTGTCAATGTGTCCTAGAGGGTCGAGATAGTCAGGAAAGTGTACTCGGGGGGTTTAATTTTGGTCCCGGGGCGATTTTAGGCCTAATCGGCATCTTGAGAGGGCAATTTAGTCATTCCCCATTTTAGGCCTTAGTTAATGACGAAAATTTGGAATTTATATCAGATGTTAGGAGAGCCTTCTAGGGTTAAAATTCTCAAAAGTTTAGATCAGCAGTGAGTGGAATAAAGGAAAAAGCTTTCCAAGAATTCAAGGCCAAGAACTAACCAATTTACACCTCCACCACCACCAAAGGATAGATCGGAGCGAGGGGATCAAGCCTATACCAGTCTATTTCATGGCATCAGACCTACAATATTAAGGCAAGTATCTATCTTGATGATTCCTAGTTAATATTTCACCCATGTTAGAATAGGATTGGTGAATACATGCTTTATTGAAGAATTAAATGATTTAGGAAATTTAAATCACTTGTTTTAGGAGGAATGCATGTAGTATGGAACCCTTGGCATATGTCGAGGATCACCCACGAATTTATAATGATTTAATTGAAAGAAATCTGGAAAAAGATTGAGAATATTGGAATTTATGATAAAACTAGGGTTCTTGATAATTCTACTAAATTTGTCCCTTTAAATCCATACCTTTGATGAATTCGTACATGTTTTACGTAGGAAATCATGAATATAGGTTGAGATAACTCTTGGTTTAATTTTTTGGGAGATTGGGATTTGTTAATGGTGTTTTGAATAATTTTTATGGATGATACCCGTAGGTTGGAATAGTAGAATCTGGACAAGAACTGCTTGATCGATCGATCGACTCAAGAATATCGATCGATCGACTGATCGATCGATTGACCCCTTTTCATCGATCAATTGACCCCTCCTGGAAGTGGAATATTTTTTCCTTTTTAATTAATTCGGTTAAAATATGTAGGAACCCTTTGATCATAATGGGTCATGAAGGGGACCAGTAGGGTCTAAGTAGTTTTCGGTGAATATAATTTTATACGAGATGTAATCGTGGAATAACGGGGGTATGACATTTATTAGAAATCATGCGTATGTTAAGTAAGGTATTGAGAGATTCAAGAAAGACGTAGACCAGCATGGGAGTGAGGGTATACCTACTAAATTTACCTTTAGGAAGAGAAAACACTTCTAGGGACGAGAAGTAATTATGAAATGGTTATAATTGAGAATTAAGAAGAGGTGATTTCATTATGCGTAAGAATTGGGTACTTTGTACTACGTACGATTAAAATATTGTTATAGGTCCCGAGCGAACCTAATTGAAAGATGTAAATATATATATATATATATATATATATATATAGAGAGAGAGAGAGAGAGAGGTTGTGTATATATATATTATATATCTCTGTATATAATCATACCTGCGCTACTTGCTATCACAGAGGTTTTCGCGCCGGGACAATCTTATCTCGATGGGAACTTTATGGGGGATATTGACTCGTACCCCAGAACATAGGATTCCTTAGTACAAGCTATCTGAGAATGATAGTATGATGGTCCTAAGAGATGTGAGGGTATGTCCTGACCTCTTAGTGACTTGGAATAATGTTTCGCCTCCATTTTGTGTGTATTGTGTTAATACAGTTCGAGAGTGATTCCGACCTAGTATTTCCCTTATACGAGGTATACGAGGACTTGATAGTAGAGTATTCCAGCACCATATATTTTATGTGGGGTGCCGATTAGTATATATATTATATGAGTGATTAATATATATATATATATATATATATATATATATATATTTGTATATCTAAAATTCTTCTACTGTGCGTATAAGTAGATAGGTATCCAATAAATGCTCCTAATTATAATAAGTGTTTGGTAACTTCATAACAGTATTAAGGAATACATAATCGACTTAAATAATCCTTAAGAGAATGATATCTAAAATCAAATCATAGACTCACGACCTCAAGAATCAGAATTTATGGGGGATGAATTAGATAGACTTATGAGCCATTTTAGTAGTATAGTAGGCGTGCACACTAGATGAGAGGTGAGAATTCTCAAGAGAGTGTTGTGTACTAACATGGTTGTCATATCAGCTAGTAAACATTTTAAATACTTGCTGAACTATTTTTAAAACTGTTTTACACTCGGGCTCTGACCTGTTTCCTGTTATTTTTCCTTATCTTATATATATATATATATATATATATATATTACAGGTTCCCAACCAGAGGGGCGTCAGGCATAGATTCATTTGACTGGACAAGGTGCAGCTTGTGTGGGAGTCGCAGGTCATTGCAGTAGACGCTTCCTCTTTTGGCTCCTCAGATTTCTATCTAGTTCTTTTAGTTAGGGCATGTGTCGCCCATTTCTAGACTCTTATTTAGACTTGATAGGGATTTTATACACTTCTATCATTTCAGTATTCTGCTTTCATTTAGGATTATTTAATCTATCACATTGTCAGTGGTTGTGGTTATTTATTTGGATTTGAGTAATCTAGTTGGCATGTTTCATTAGCTGATTGGTATCTTTATCATTTGTATTATTCATAAATCATTTTATGCTTAAAATATTTTTACAACGGAATTTAATAAATTAAATCATTTTAATTATTTTGACACTTACATTAATTATTTAGGGTGATTAAAACGGAAAAGTTGTTTTCGACAGTGATGCTAAGAATGAACCACACCATTCACCTTGATTTTTAATTTAATAAAGGATTGATCACCCGGTATTTAATTAAGCGGGGTGTTATAGTTAGTAACTTGTGAGTGTCTATGAAAGCCATTCGTGGTGACAACGTGGACTTTAGTGTGAGGTGCACTTGTGTCAACTTTTGATGTTGTTAGAAGCCTTTTGAGATGTCATTAAATACAAATGTTGCCCACTTCTTGGATTTGGAGACTGTTTAAAGTCAACTGTGGATGTTTAGTGAGTAGAGTGTCATGTGTAAAAGGTATTTACTCCATAAGGACTCATGTTGAGACGCCATTAAAGACAAATGTTGTCCACTTCTCGGGGTTAGTTGACAGTGATCGTGCAATTAGGCAAACTTATTTCTTGGGCGAGTATCACGCCATAAGTATTTAACAAGCCAGTAGGCATACAGACCCATGTTGGCCATTACATGAAGATGTGATTTATGGACTTAGTTGATAGGATACTGCCATTGTATATGAGTGCCTTAGTAAGTTTCTATTGATGTATATATGTAACACCCCGACCCGGGTTTGGGTCACCGTCTAGTCAACCTGCACCGAATCAAGGGATCAAGGGGTGAGGGAAGTCCAGTTTTATTATTTAAGAGAAAACTCTTCAATTAAACCATTTATTAGGGAAAAATTACCAGTTCTAATTTTAGAAACTAAGTGAACAATTTAAGTAATTAAGTTAGTTCTCCAGGTTTATTTATGAAAATCCAATTAATCCGACAATACTAATTACATAAGAAGTATTCATATTTATTCCTGTATTATTACATCATATGTCCAACGGCCAGAATAAAAGGCTTAAATGTCTCAAATTCCAATATTTTTAAAAGACAATTTAAAGAAAGTGGCAGAGCCTTTAACGACGTTGACTTCCCTCCGGGGTATTACAGACGTCCTTTTCGACGGCCCTACTCGATGTACCAAGGGGTGGGGTGGGGGTTTTAACATAAAAAGTAGGGGTGAGAGAATTTCAGTAGGGTGGGTAATACTAGGCTATACGCTTTCAACAAAAATACTATACATATAACATTTATTTATGCAATTTCGAAATCTTGTAATAATTTATCGAGTATTAATTCAACTATTATGAAATTCACTCAAGCGATGTGATCATACTCACACTTAGCCATTTCGTTCCACCATTTACCGGGTCTAGACACCATTAAATCATACTTTATTCCTTTGTCTCCTTTTATCCCATTTCATTAGGTTGTGTTATTTACATTTTAGAGCACAACTTTAATCGTTACCTTTTTATTATCTTTTCCCGAAATCTTCCAAATATCCACATACTTTAACGGACTCCACACCACTAGATATTCTACCATATGCTTTGTCCAGTGATTTTGGGTCTTTCACCCTAAGGCTCAGGGTCGTTCTTAATTATTTTCGGTGCCATGTGAGTCCATATTAATAGGTTTTAACATTTTTTTTTACTAATGTCATCATTAATCTATCATTTTACTATTTTTTAATATTTTTACGATTCGTATAATCAATTCATCTCGTATACATGCCATTGGTATACTTAATTCATTTAAAACAATGATCGATAAGGTATAATGAGGAAGTTCGACCACTAGGACCCTCGATTTCATCAAGATTACCATTTTATCCCTACTTTTCATCATAGCCTTATGAAAAACATAATTAGTCTATTTTGGCATTAAAATTATCACTTCTATTCAAAACGATCCTTTATGATTTTATGTTCAAAATTATGTTCACATTACATAAAATACCTTTAATCATTTGAAGACTATGTTAGCAAAATGCTTACTACTTGCACTATAATCACATGTAATCTCAAATATTGTTTTTCCTTCATTCTTAATAATATTAATAACCCTTTTAAGGGTCATTTTCCAAACATTCTTACTTTCTCACAAAACCCATTTTAAACATCATTTATCACATCTAGATATCTTCTACCAACATACTACATGTTTCTACACATGTTAGGGAGGATCTCAAGTCTAGAATTCCTTAAATATGAACATAAACAATATGTTAACATGATTTTACATTTTATGTCCTTTTTCATCACATCTAAAATTAAATAATGATATTTATTCTTTAAAACCCATTTAGGTCATATTTTCTTAAAACTCTAGTTTTGTAAGACTTGAACATACTAGAAAATATTTTTATTTATGACATTAAAACTTTTTTAGCATGCATCCTACATATTTTCATAGGTTAAAACCTTGAAAACTTGGAGAGAGAAAATGCTACCTTAAGGTTTGAAGAGGAGAATAAGGAAGAAGGTGATGAGAAGCTCTAGATTCCAAAAATACTCCAAAATCTATCTAAAACAATATTAAATGCTCCTACTTGCTCAACACAACCCACTTCTACACTTAACAAGGTTTGTAGTGGAATAATAGAGCTTGGAAATACGGTGGAAAAAGTGGAATAAGGTGTAGGTATGGTGTAACTACGGTGGAATATGGTATGGGGAGGAAGAAGAGGTCTTGAAATGTGTGTGTGTGTGTGTGTGTGTGTGTGTGAGAGAGAGAGAGAGAGAGAGAGAGAGAGAGAGAGATAGAGAAAGATAGAATCTATGATTGATACGAAAAAGGTTGGAAAGAAGCCACCTCTTCTCTCTCTTAAATAACCCATAAAAACCATAAAATGATTTTATGCAAGGGTTGTACAATGCCAAACACATTTTTGATGATCTTACGCACCAGAGATCGACACCTCATAGATCTAATGGCCCATATGTTGATAGCACATTAAAAAATGTGCATATTTTTCAAATTCAGCTTTGGTTGTTCGAAAGACAATAAATCTCGTTCGAACGAGATTCCCTATTATTTGAACGAGACTTCTAACGAGGTACTAATGGGAACAAATTGTAAGATTAAAGGGGACATGAGATGTACCTCTTTCGAATGGGAATCCCCCTTCGAACGATGGTGTTCCTTGTTTGAAGGTGGATGTCCAACGAGATTCCAGAGAATGAGGGAAATCGAACATTTCTCAGTCGTTTGAACCTCATTCGAACGACTGTAAAATTCCCCTACATTAATTTTAAGCTATGAAAACTCCAATTTGACATGTATGAAGGATACGATGATGGTTCAAATTCAATATTCATACATAAATATAAATTACATGGTAAGAGATAAAATCCTAGGCACCAGTGTTACGATCTCCCCACCTTAGGATATTTTATCCTCGAAATCAGAAGGACCAACTAGGGAAAGAGTTCCAGTTGCTTCTCCAGCATATCCGACTTGCTCTCCTAAGTTGCACTTTCGACACCTTGAAACTCCTAAAGCGCCTTCACCAATGGGATGGCCTTGTTGCGCAGAACCCTGTCCTCACGGTACAAAATAGACACAAGTTGTGTTAGAAACGTAAAATCTTCCTCTAACTCAATGAGGTTCCAATCGATGATGTACCGGGGATTGTGAATATACCTCATTCATGTGGAACACACTATGAGCTTGGGACAACTGTGGAACTAGTGCCAATCCATATGATCCATCCCCACTCCATTCCAAGATCTCAAAGGAATTATGAAGGTAAATGGACTTTAAGTTTCTCACGAGTCTTATGTGAAGATTGAAGAACTTTCATAAGACTAGCCATGGTGTTGGTTAAATAACTCATTTCCCGACCTAAGTTGATCAACTAATCACATAAAGAAATTTCCACCTTCTCGAGTTGACGGGATGATGCCTCACACACCCTCAAAATGTTTACCTCTCTCTCCGAATCTAACACCCTAGGAAACAAATCCTTATAAATCTTTTTCATCTTCAATGTATCGATATAAAGATCACCGTATACCTTTTGGACATCACCTTCTCCCTCCCTCAAAATACCATCCCCACTCTCATTATTTCTCGAATGAGTCAAAACATCCACGAGGGTCTCATTTTTAGTTATGTCCTCATCGGCGTGGGACAAACTAGAAGTGCTAACATGACTTAGATATGAATGAAATGCATGGTTCATTCTCTCCCTGAATCAACCGACTCGATGTCACTATCGCTAAGAATGGGTTTCTGCAGAGTCACTTTGGCCTTTCTCTTTAACCTAGCGGAACACTCATATGCCTTGTGCCATTTTCCCTCGCACTCATAAAACCTTATATCTTCTTCTTTCTCCCCGTTACTCTTGACCTCATTCTTATTTCTGTTTTTCTCAAAAATCCCTTTATTGGAAGATTTATTTTTGGAAAATTTGAGAATTTTTTAAAAATATTTCACAAACAAGGCCAAATAATCAAAATAACACTCTCCCTCAGAATCGGACTCACAAACTTTTTTTCCTTCTTTTTATTAGTTTGAGTTTTTAAAGATATCCGTACTTCCTTAGGTTTAATTGTTTTAGGGAACATGTCAATCTCATAAGTCTGAAGGTCTCCTATGAGTTCTTCTAACCTAAAACCGCCTAAAATCTCTAATAAGTTATGCACGGTGACCTTAGGAAGAAAACGGGTACGGAAAGATCTCAAAATCATTTTTACCACTCTTGTCTCCGGAATCTTCCCACCCAAATTAAAACTCAAATTAATAATGTCTGATAAACACACATAAAACTCATCGAATGACTCAGACTCTAACATAGTGATGGTCTGAAATTGAGTGGTCAAATTTTGAAGATTTGATGCCTTTACAGCGTTGGTACCCTCGTGAGTAAGATTGAGGGTATCCCACGCTTCCTTACTTGTAGTGCACGTCATGATGCGACGGAACTCGTCAGGGGTGTTGGCTCCAGAATTAGCTCTAAGTCCATGAGACTTAAAATTACTCCACTTAAATTCCTAATCAGTATAGGAAGAAATATGTTTAGGCCAAACAACATTATCAACAATGATAATGGGAGGAGTCTGCCCTTTTTCACAAACTAACTAGACTCTCTCATTTATGACTTTCAAGATAGAACTCATCCTAGCATTCCAGTAAGCATAATTGGTACCATCAAAGATGGGCACTCGATTACACAAATTTTCCATTAAAATATGGTTATTCAAAAATCAACAATTTTTTTCAAAGAAAATTGATATCAATGAAAAAACTAATTTTTTGGAAAACATCACACCGTAAATTTGTATAACCTTGTCTGATAACAATTTGATAATGCACTAATGGGATCATAATAGATTATTTTTTTGATTAAATGTCCAACACACATAATATCCAAATTTTATCTTTTTATCCTAAGACATGCATCTAGGATCTCCAAAGAATACTACTCCTTGAGGAGTAGTCCACACGTGAACTTCCACGCTCGGTGTCCACCGATCATCCTTTGTCTTCAACAATGATCCCCTCAAGAATCACACTAGTTTTTCGTGAAGAAACTCTCTCCACAAGAGTTGTGTATGCAACTATATAAAACTATAGGGTTTAAAGAGATTCACACACATATAGTTTGGGAATATTTTTTGTGAATCAAAAATGTTTTCTAAGCTCAAAATGTTGAAAACGTTTGAAAAATATGTGCAAAAACAATTTTGGCAAAAGCCTTAAAAAATCTGAACACAAAACAGGTATTTAAAAGACGAACACAAAATTTGAGGCGACATCTTGTTCAAATGAAAATGAGGCTTGTTTGAACGAGAATAGAAGTTTGATAGAACGAAATAGGATCTCGTTCGAACTAAACAACTATCTTGTTTGAACAACCATCAAATGACATTCAAACGACCTAAAACAGTACGACCTCCTTCGATGTTTGTTCGGTGTAAACTTTAAACAAGCCTTTGAACGAAAAAGGAAACTTGTTCGAATGAGAATGCCTTCTCGTTTGAACAAGGCATGGAAATTTCCAAAAAAAATAAATCACACAAAATGCCTTTTTTTTTACAACAAAAAAAATCATGTTTCAATTTAAAAAAAAATCCAAACACCCCAAAATAAATTTAAACTCTTAATATCATTATACCTTCATAATGCATAGATCCATGAAAGTTGGACATGATGGATATTTGGTCCTCCGTGATGGCTCAAGTCAAATGGTAACGTGATACGCCAAAATCTATGTAAGCATAAGTTATTGAACAATTACTAAAAATATTCTCTTGCATACCCCTATAATGCTCAGAAAATACAAAAATGCATACAACCTACTATAAAAAATAAGTGGCAATGAGGACCAAATTCCCACTGGCAAATACAATAATGCAATATAGTATCAAATGACAGAAAATAGACTCTAACATGTTATACCTACGTGCATAGGCAAAAACTTCACACACACACACACACACACATATATATATATATACACATTGATGCATGAAACCGTTTTTATCCCAAAAATGTTACTTGTTCCGATTAAATCACATTAATTTATGAAGTTGCCCTTTTTTCTTAACTTACCAAAATTTCTGATTTAACGCACCTGGTTAAATACTTGAGCAAAATACCATTTGTTTGGAGAGAATACTTCTTTTATCGAAATCACCCATTTACTCACGCTGAATTTGCCTAAGTATTTCCCTTGAAAATAACCTTTCAACACACTCACTCTCCGTGTTAGAAAATACTTTTTTCATTGAAAAGATTTCGCAACCACACACTTGTGTTAATTATGGGTTAAGACCTCCTTAGGTTTCTTATTTACCCTTGTAATCGCTTTACACGGACATTGGCTAATTTCACATATTTCTTGTCCATATTATCTTTTCAACCGGAACATTTACTAATTTCATTTCATTTTAGGTTATATTTTCTTATATTCACAAAACAACCCTTTTCTTTACCATGTTTAATTATCTTTTTCTAAGAGTCCTCCAAATAATCGCTTACTTCACGGGCTCCTTACTGACGGCTACGCTATCATATGCCCTGACAAGTTTTTTAGGTCTATCACCCAAGTGATCCAAGCCCTTCTTAATTTTTTTCCAGTCTCATCTGAGTCCATATGAATGTATTTTAACATTTTTCAAATGTCCACATTATTACACTTTCATCGGACGAAGCCAAAACCCGACTATGTCACCCCACCTTGTGTTACACTTTGAAACTCACCATTTCTTATCCTTTGCACATAGATTTTATCCCCAAAATCACTTCCATTTAGAACCATTTGTCTAACACCTTTTCAAAAAAAATTCTTTAATAAAAATGTCTCACTTCATGTAAAATTACCATTTTACCCATGTATTTCCAAACTCGTATTTTTCTCCAATTTCATAAGTGTTGATTTCCCGATAACTTTATTAAGTTATACACACTAACTTGTTGAATGTTTTTACTTATTAAAACTAATTGAATTCTTTGTAGTTATCATGCCTTTCAATTGCAAATATCTTTATTTCATTACTTTATTTACTAAGGAAATAATTTCACATTTTGAAGACTACTTTGCAAAAAAACACCATTTTCCTTTTATTTTCACCTGTGGTCTTGAAATACCGACTTATAACATTTTCTACACTTATTCACACACTTCCAGGGCTGAAATTTCTATTTTCTTTTATTCAAATTAAAACCCATTTAAACTTTCATTAAACTTGTATATATGCTCATTACTGAAATACTATAAGTTCATATACATGGGAAGAGGGAAATTATGTCCAAAATTCCAATTCAATGGGTTTAACACATGGTTCATTCTTGAAATTTCGTACATTTTCAACAACCGGCTTTTCAAGACCAAAAGACATTTTTGTTTCTTCAAAACTTGAATAAACGCCTATCTTTATGAAAATCCTAATTTTTATAAGAAAACTTTAATACATTTGTTTATAAAATATATTCAACAAAGAAATATTATAATAAATATTGTATTCCATAAAAATTTAAATACCAAGATTTCTTTAGATATATCATTTCACTCAAAATTCTTTAAATAATTTGTAAATCCATTTACATAAAATCATATGAAATAACCTTCTTAAATCGTATTTGCATCCTCCTCTTACAAACTCTAACCATAAAACCAATACTATGGAAGATAGAGTTCTTAAGTAAAGAGTAGAGTTTTCCACCTCAAAGAAGCTCCAAAAATGGAATGATAAACAAGATGGTGATTAAAACCTCCCACCTCCTAAGGTGGCCTCAAGATGATTGCCTTTCTCCACAAAAGTGCGCTCCACAAAATCTCCAAGCCAAACCCCCTTATAGGTCCCTTATTCTTCTTCTTACTCTAAACAATTCCCAACAATATCTCCATGAAATACGACCTTTCTCAAACTCATGGTGTATATGGGTTTTATAACCTTGTATATGGATGAAAACAATTAATCTGTGGTGGTTTTGGGTGGCATAATTGTGGTATTATGGTGGTGGTGGGTGGAGGAGCTCTAAGAGCTAGAGTAAAGCCAAATCTGATTAGGAATGATCCAAATCGGACAGAAACTCATTTAAATGCCCCAAAAAACTAAAGTTTAAATCACAAAAATGTCCCTAAACTTAACCCTTTATCCACTGGTCCATCAAGCCTTTAACCCACATTTTGATGTGAGCCACTGAGACCTTAACTGATCATCCAATCCAATGATCCATGTTACCACAATATATTTAAATACGTAGAAATTTCTAATTTCTGTCGGGTCATTCGAAGGGCTTCCTGTCTCATTTGAACAACGTCCCCTTTCAAACTAACGAGAGTTCCAATGAGACTCAAATGACGTTTAAAAATTAGGAAAAATATTTTTCGTTTGAATAATAACGGACCATTTGTTTGAATGATAACACACCTCATTTGAATGAGGGAATTCCAATGAGATTACATAGAGAAGTGGAAAATAAACGGATATTTCTCCTTAAAAGGTCGTTCGAATCTCATTCGAATGACATAGCCTTCCTCATTCAAGTAACACGCTTATTTGTTCGAACGGTCGCATTAATAATGCATACAAACTTTAAGCCAATCAATTCTAGTTTAATCACACCAGGCCACTACGTTACTCAAATTTGACCCATTATCCATACCAAGTATAGAGTCTAAATGGGTCATACCAATTTATCAAATCACACGGGTACGATCAAAATCATGGGGGAGGGTAATACATTCTTCCCTTTTTCATCCTTAAATTTTTTAATCCATCAGTTCCTTTAATGCATGGGGTTTATTAATCCTCACTCTAAGCCATAGGGATCCTTCAAGGATGGGTTATCAAAATCCTAAACTACTAGGAAGTCATCATACTTCATTTTAGAAGAGTAGTCACCAAATAAGTCAACATGGTGCATGTCCTAATGCTTACCGTTAGGCTCATCATCAAATCACATAACAGTCCCAGAGTATCCATTTTCCTAGTTATCATAATCAATCATGTCCTAAGGATTCCTTGATAGCACACAAGGCATACTTGACACATCTACCGGAGAATCATTCTCTAATTATTAACGCTCACCTAAGAGTAAAACGATATGCATCTGACACCCAATCCATCATCGAAAGGGATCTCAATACTTGGGACTACATGTCTTGGGTCTCCTCGAGTTCTTTAGTCATCTTGACCAAAAAAGTCATTTAAACTTGATGCTTACCTCACACCATTTGTCGATCACCCCAAGGAGAGGCATACCAATAAGTTACAAATCGTACATCCAAGCAGTACTCCCACAAGGTCCTTCTATGAACTAAGGACCACTCCAGGCATACCAACTATAGAAATGTTACTCGAGTTTTACACCAACCAACTTACACTCATATGGATAAAATAACACCACTTCTAAGTTTCCTAAGGTTCTAACATCTATGAAATTCATTAATCGTAATCCCGCTCTTACGGCTAGACACACTAACCTCCAAATCAGTTAACTTACGAAACTGATAATCAAAAGGAAATAGACATTATGAGCAAATTATACGGCAGAAGGCAGAGGCATATGTACACAAAACTTTTATAGAACAAAGGTATATTTCCCACAAGAACGCACTCAGTTTCCGAGTTGCAATGACCACATCATGTCCATCCGTACTCATACTGAGTCAACCTGCATTGTAACTGAAGAAATAATTTAAAATAACTCTAGGCTGCTGCAACGAAGGGAACATAATCCTCAGGCACCCAAACAAAAAGAACACAACGAATCAAAATGGACCAACAAATATTACTAGAGAACACCATCAGTATACAATGTGCCATGGTTTATGAAAGGTAAATATATACCATATGCTTTGAAGCCTATGTTCCTCCTAGACGATCTGTTTAGATCCTAACCTATCCATACAACCTGGCCTGGGTCACGAACTGTGACAATCGAATCATGAACTATTCACTTCCATGAGACGAAAGTAATAACGGACCTATTGACCTTTGGGAAGTCAATGCTGGACTTCCTTCCTTAGGAGTGATACTTCCCTTATATCCTTGATAAATGCAAATCACTCTAATTAGTGTGTGCCAAACGCCTTTGCCAATGCCGACCGAGTCTATCTTACTGGTCCATATGACTTTGTTACTAACCTAACATGCCTATGTTACTACTTACTTCGTCACACAATAATTGTATCACATCATCTATTTAGGCAATATTTAACTATGCGAACACTTAGCTCGTAATAGCCATTATTTGTAAATGGTTGCCACTATGTATATCTTCAAATTATACCTAACTGAATCTACGCGACAGCCACATCGATCATCATTAGCACTATAAGAATATCAAGTACTACACAGGTTTACATATCCAATTTCAAAAAAAATTGGTAAGATGTGCCAAGAGCTAATCCTTTCCCTACTAGGATTATTTAGCTTGTGATAATGACACATATGGGTACCTTAATCATACTCCAACACTCCATCTTGGGATTTTATTCTTAGGTCCTCAACCTGACATCATCAATCTAAGTCTTCAATACATCTCCTAGTACTTCATCAAATCGAGTACAATGCTTTCTTTAATTTGTTATCCTATGACCTTGAGGGTTATGTCCTATCATGAAAAAAATCTTCGATTTCCCTTAGAAGGTTACATCACCAATCTGTACCACGTAGAATATTGTTACCATGAGCTAAACGATTCAACTCAACAAACATAGGTCATCACATTACCCTTATGACAACCATCCAAAGAACATATGCACTATATAACAACACGATTGTCTCCCTGAGGACACCAAGCACACCTCAATGTAAACGTCACCCACTAAGACTTCATCACCCATGATTATCTCATAGTAGGTATGCCCTGCCGACCTCCTAACATCCATCTTAAATGACTATTACATGCTCACATAAACACTAACTTATAAGTCTCCAACAAATGAGATACTTCATTCGGATGAAAATCCTACTTTCATTTTTTTTAAACCTTTGTACAACTTCAACTTATTTCCCTACCATCGAGACCCAATAAAACATCTCAAGAACTCCCTTTGATTCAACTTTATGCCACACACTTCATATCAAACCAAAATATGACACTATTAAGGATTCTAGCAGGATACAGGATGTCGTGCTTAACTTATAAGCCTGTAAGCCCACACAACCGACATCATAAGGGATCCTACTCCTCAATGTCACATCATGTTCTCCAAAACCACATCATCGAAGACTGCCTATGGTTCCCTCCTATGTCACTTCCATTCATAATTATTATAAATGTAGTTCACCTACCATCAATGGCTTGTAACTCACATCATAGATTGCAATATATATTGTAACATCTATGTCCGAGATTTTATCTTTTCGTATATAATTTGTATTTATAGATGAATATTGAATTTGAACTATCATCATGGCCTTCGTACATAATGAATTAGAGTTTTCATGGCTTAAATTTAATACAATAGATTTTGGAAGTCGTTAGAATGAGTTAAAGTTATCGTTTGAACGAGGTTGGAAAGATAAAGAAAGGCTCGATGCCCCTTACACTCTTAAGTCTCGTTAGAAAGCCTCGTTATAATGAGGCACATCATTATTTGAACGAGGGGAGTTTTTCCTTTGAACGAGGTACATATCATATCGTCTTAAATCCTATGATTTGGCCTCGTTAGAACTCTTGTTCAAATGATAGGAGACCTCATTCAAACGAGATCCAATGTCGTTCAAACGAACAAAGCTAAATTTGAAAAAATCTGCACATTTTTAACGTGTTATCAACATATGAGCCATTAGTTCTATGAGGTGCCAATCGCTAGTGCAACAAATCATTAAAAACATGTTTGGCATGGTATAACCTTTGGATAAAATCATTTTTAAGGGTTTTTGTGGGTTATTTAAGAGAGATAAGAGGTTGGTTCTTCCCACCCATCTTTGTATCAGTCATATCCCCTCTCTCTCTCTCTCTCTCTCTCTCTCTCTCTCTCTCTCATTTCAAGACCCTTATTCCTCCTCATACCATATTCCACCATAGTTATACCATGCCTACACCTTATTCCACCATTTCCAATCTCCAATCTTCCACTACAAACCTTATTGAGGGTAGAGGTGGGTTGTGTTAAGCAATTAGGAACGTTCAAGATAGCTTTGGAGTGCTTTTGAAGAGCTTTCAGAGTATTTTTAGAGCCTAGAGCTTCTCTTCATCTTCTTCCTTATTCTCCTCTTCAAACATTAGGTGGGGTTTTTCTTTCTCTAAGTTTCCAAGGTTTCAAGCTATGAAAATATGTTGGATGCATACTAGATAAGGTTTATTGTCGTAAATAAAAATATTTTCTAGTGTGTTCAAGTTTTGCAAAAATGGAGTATTAAGAAAATATAACCTAAATGGGTTTAGAAGAATAAATGGCATTTTAACCTTAAAATATGAAGAATAAGCACATAAATTGTAAATCTATGTTAATATCTTGTTTAAATTCCTATTTAAGGATTTCTAGGCTTGAGATCATCCCTAATATGTGTAGAAACGTGTAGTATGCTTGTAGAAGATATCTAGACTGGATAAATGATGCTTAAAATGGGTTTCATGAGAAAGTAAGAAAGTTTGGAAAAATAACCCTTAAAAGTGTTATAAATACTGTTAAGAATGAAGGGAAGACAATTTTAGATGACATGTGATAATAGGGCAAGCAGTAAATATTTTGCTGAAATAGACTTCAAATGATTAAAGGTAATTTATATAGTTTGAACATAAACTAATGAACATGATTTTGAACATAAAATCATAGAGGATGGGTTTGAATGGATATGATGATTTTGATGCCACAATTAACTAATTATGTTTTTCATAAGGTTATGATGAAATAAAGGGGTAAAATGATAATTTTGATAAAATTAACAATACTAGTGGTCGGACTTCCTAGTTAGACATTATAGGTGTTTTTTTTTGTGAAAAATGAATGAAGTAGACAAATGGCATGTATACAACATGAAATGGTTATATGAGCTGCATAAATGATAAAAAAAAAATGGTAAAATGACGGAATAATGTGAACATTAGCAAAAGATTATTAAAACACATTAATATGGAATCGGATGACACGGGGAATAATTAACAAGGTCCCAGAGCCCTGGGGTGAAAGATCCAAATCACAGGCCATAACATATTTTAGCATAGCATGCAGTGTGCAACCAGTTAAAATGTGAAAACATTTGGAAGATTCCAAGAAAAAATAGTGCGAAAAGTAATAATTATGGTTGTGCTCGAAAATGTAAATAAAATAACTTAATGAAATGGGATAAAAAGGAGACTAAGGAATAAAATATAATTAAATAGTCTCTATACCCAGTAAAGGGTGGAATGAAATGACTAAATGTGAGTACGAGAACATCACTTAGCGAAATTATTAAACATTTTTGGAATTGCTTAAATACATGTTATATGTATAGTATTTTTTTATAGAAAATGCATAGCTTAGTATTACTCACCCTACTAAGCATTCTCTCACCCCCTACGTTTTATGTAAAAAAAACCACCCCCACCCCCAGGTACATCGAGTAAGGATTCCAGAAAGGATGCCGATAAGACCCCGTGGGGAAGTTTATGTCATTAAAGGCTCTGTCACTTTCTTCAAATTGTCTTTTAAAAAACATTAGAATTTGAGACATTTAAGGCTTTTTTTGGGCCTTTAGCCATATGATATTATAACACATAAATATCATTTACTTATTATTTAATTAATATTACCGAATTAGTCTGATTTTCATAAATAAACCTTGAGAATTAACTTCATTACTTCTTTTCTCAAATTTAAACTGGTCATTTAATCCCCAATAAATGGTGCAATTGAAGAGTTTTCTCTTAAATAATAAATTAGACTTCCCCCTACCCTTTCATCTCCTTGATTTGGTGCGGGTTGACTCAATGGTGACCCAAACCCCGGTCGGGGAATTACAAATGGTATCAGAGCGATAGGATCCTTATGTGTGGAAGAGAATTTATGCTTTCTTCGTCTGCTTTACTTATACATTTCCGCACAGTTACAGCTATAGTTACTATTTAAACTAATCACTTCTACTATCACTTTAATTTCATACCATTATGTATTGAACTCTCCTTTCTTGTGTAGAGGCCTCCACATCATGATGTGGCTAGTGGGTCAGAAAATAGTGACTTTAAACACATGGAGCAAGTCGTGCACTAGTTTGTAGGCTCCTTCTTGCAGCAACAAAATGCCAATCGTAGTGGAACGATTGAGAGTACTGCCTATGCCTCCATCCTAAAGGATTTCAAGAGGCTATACCCACCCACATTTAGCTGGGCATCTAGCCCTGATCCTGCAGAAGAATGACTTGATTAAGTCATTCAATTGATGGGGTACTCTTCCAGTACGACATAGGCCATAGACCGAGATAGGTTCATAGTTTCCTTCCTTGATCGGTACTTTCCCCAGGCATTTGAGGAGGCCAAGAAGGACGAGTTCCTTCATATGATAAATGGGAAGACATCCTTGAATGAGTATCAAGTCAAATTTGAATTCTTGTGTAAGTATGTGTACTTAGTGAAAAAATATGAGTCCGAGAAGACAAGGTTGTTTGTCAAAGGCCTCAACCTGGGTATTCGACGGATCCTGATAGGTATGGATCTGCTAAATGTCAGGTCGATGGTGGACAAGGCTATTAGGTTGGAGTTAAATGTTGAGGATGCCAATGAAACCAAAGAAAAGAAGAGGGAGCACCTTGGGTACCAGAGCGACAATCATAAAAAGTCTAGGAGTGGGGCCCAAGGCTTCTTTGAGAACGTAAAGTTCACTATGGGGGTTGGTTCTTCATCTACCTTGCATACCAGCAATTAGGGTCCTATAGACCCCAATGAGAGAACTTGTTTTTCTTATTGGTCCCCCAGTCACACCAAGAAGGATTCCCTTAAAGAGCTTTAAGTAGTCAATAAGGTAGTTAGCAGACTGTCAATTATGTGATAGGACAGAGTTCTAACTATATGGGTCCTATCCAACAGCAATAATTTTCCTCAGTCCATTAGTCGCGAGCCAGGTCAGGTGCCCGATATCCAGAGCAACATGTTCAAATCTAGATGAGCCTATGTCGTGTCGAAGTTTGCTACATCTTTCGATGATCCATATATAATGGAAGGTATGATTATTTGTTTAGTACGTTGGTAAAGGAACTATTAGATTCAGGCACATCACATTAAATTATTTTGAGCTCCTTAGCATTCAGTTTGGGACTATAGGTAGACCAGTTTCATCCTCCTATCTCCTTAGGAATTTCGATTGGTGACAGTATAGTTCTAGACAGGGTATGCCATACTTGCGTGGTTATGGCTGGAGACTATGTTCTAGAGAATGACTTGATTCTCATGGACATGTGTGGGTTTTAGGTGATCCTTGGTATGGATTATCTATCATGTTTCGATGGTACCATCAAATGCCAATGACATAGTGTCTCAGTATCCTTTCAAAATGAGTCGCTCCATTATTTTAGTAACAAGCACGATGATATGCCCCAAATGTGCCACCTCGGCTCAGAGACACCAACCTCGGCCAAGCACATGACCGACGTTGGAAGGGCCTTGGATCACTAACCAGCGGCCTCGGCCACAGAAAGGTCGGCCGTGGCCGACACTATTGCCAACCTTGTCAAGGGGTGTTTTCATGACTCAGGGGAACAACAGTTCATCGGCTGAGGGCAGCCTGAGGTTACAAGCATCTATACTACCAAGGTCAACCCCAACAGTTAATCAGCCGATGTTCCTGTTATATTGCAGCTTAACCTCAACCCAGGTCAACCTTAATGGCTCATCTCGGACTCACTTCAAGCGAGACCATGATGGCTCATCTCGAATTAGATAGGCAGCTAGACCTTACCAACCTCGGACTCTTCCAGGCCGAGGTTATGACCAAGCACGAAGGCCGAGAACTTATTGACATATGTATGGACAAGGACACATGGACACAAATCAGTTATAACAAATCATTCCCCCCACGTGGGGGGAATATTTTATCATCATTCTCTATATGTGACAGGGACAGATGTCTTCATCATATTGGCTAGATCAATGCACACATACTCTTTACATGCATGGGGGTACACTACACCCCCCAGGCACTATAAATACCTATCTTCTCCTTCTTAGAAAGGATCTAAAATTAGCAACCCTAGCTAAAACTCTATTCAAATACACAGTAGAGAGAGAAAGATTGAGAGATTGTATCCATGGCCATTAGAGCCCTCATACAGTGAAACACATCATACACTTGCACAATGAACGTAGGCCTGATTGGCTGAACCACTTTTATTTCGGTGTGAATCCTCTTCTCCTCACCTCCCTCTACTATATGTGTATATACCCTTATGCTGCCATTGTTAACATTGAATTGAGCTCACAAACACCTTGAAGGGTTGTGTTATTTCTAGCATCATCATTTTGGCGCCGTCTGTGGGAAGAGAGAAGCTATCACTTCCTCCTCTTCAGCTTAACCTCATCGGGGACTCTGGTGGTGAACCAGGTACCACCCCTTGCGTGGAGTTGATTCACCATTGAAAGAGGTCCTTTAAGGTATTAAGCTTATCTGCTACTCAAGGTATTTAGTGTTAGCATATGGCACCAGAGTTACCATCGCCTCTTCTGTCGCCTAGAGCAGGAGGACCTAGTTCTAGCAAGGCACCGCCCCAGTCCGAAATGGCGAAGGTGGCCGCAGCCTTGAGGTCTTTGGCTACAATGCAACAAGCTATGCAGGAGAAATTTTCATAACTCAGCCAAAACATCATGAGACCACCAGGGGTCTCACCGGAGATGATTACTCCGACGGAAGTTCAGCCCCATCCTGAGGCTAGGGGACCACCCCAGGCACCACGAAAAGACCAACCTACGCCCCAGCGGAGGAGGGACGTTGCTGACCCCAGGTGTCTATGCCTAGGGAGGCAAGGGAACCCTTTCCTTGAGGACATGTATGATGATCTAGAGGCAGAAGATGTGCCGAAAGAATGTTGGTAGCCGTATGAGGTTTCGAATAATACTGTATGTCCTCTTCAGTAGAGCCAAGGTTGTGGTGGCCGAAGAGGTGAAGAGGCCCAGCAATGAGGATCGACTTTTGATCGATTGAGTAGAGGGTCATCCTTTGAGAGGTTAAACCCAGGGAATGACCTAAGACAGAGGTTATTAAGGTTGATATGTTCAGCCAGCTCGCAAAGAGGAGATGGAGAGGGTCGGCCTCACCAAGGCCGACTCCGTGTCGAAAGGGGAATAGATCAGGAAGAGGTCAATAGCCGACGTTGTGCTGCAGCCGAGGAACACTCAATTCACCCCTTAGAGGTGGCTGGGGACAACCTCGGACAGGCTGATGTTGCAAGACCATGGAATGACTCCATCCAACATCTTGAGGATAAGATATGAGATCTCATTAAAAGTCGAGACCCATTGTAAAGAGGTTTCTCGGAGGGCTCCCCCTTTGTGGCAAAGATAGCGAGCTTCCCTACCCCAGCCAAGTTCAAGCCACCCACAGTGACTCCCAAGTATGACGGTAGCACCAATCCTATTCATCATATTGAGATATACCAGTCAGCGGTGGACATCTACTCGATACCTGATGAGATGAAGTGTAGGGCCTTCTATAGGACTTTGACAGATGCAACACACAGTTGGTTTACTTCTCTTCTGAAGAATTCAATTGAGAACTTCAAGGGCTTGGCTGAACGATTCATTGACAACTTTTGCTTTGGGGTAAGACCTCAAAAGAAAACCACTCATCTACTGTATGTCAAGCAAGGCAAGGATGAGATCCTAAGAGACTACATCGCCAGGTTCAACAAAGAAAAACTTGAGGTTGAAGATTACGAAGAGAATATAGCCATGACCTCCCTCATAGGAGGTCTTCAGAAAGGGAAGTTGTTGTGGAAACTCACGAAAGACCCTCCCAGGTCTATGGCAGAGCTACTGGCAACTGCGAGAAAGTCATGAATGCCAAAGAGGCAATAGCCGCCAAGTATGAGGATGACAACCGCGGAAGTAGTGAGAAGTCCCAAAGAAAGAAAGATGGAAAGAAGAGGTCTGCCGATGACAAGTTCGCTCACAATACTCCTCTAACTATGAGATGTGAGCATATCCTCAATGAGATCAAGAATGACAGGACTCTAAGGTGGCCGGAGAAACTGAAGGCCCCTCCACATAAGTGGAACAAAAACTTATGGTGCGAGTTCCACCCGGACCATGGCCATGTTACATACAGATGCTTCGCCTTGAAGGATGAGATTGAAAATATGTTAAAGTCCAGAAAGTTGAGGAAGTATGTTGATGGTAAGGCTCCTACAGGTGGAAGAGATTACCCTAAAAAGAGGAGAAATGACAGATGTCGTGACGATGCCCCAGCTAGAAGAGACAATGATTCGAAAGGTGATGATGAAGATGATCCGGACCTTCCGCCAAAAGATGACAAAACCCCGGTGAAGAGAGTTGGCATGATATCCTTTGGTGTTGACACCATATGCAGAGGACTTGCAGGAGGAGGCTCTGAAGTGGCTGACAGAAAAGCTCATGTGGTAGAGGCGAAGTCAGTGGCCAAACTTGAAGTTGTAAATCTAACATTTTTCGATACAATGCAGAAGAGAAAGAAGGTAGAAATGGACACCCTTATAGTTGGGTTCTCTAGACTCAACTTTAAAGGTATCTTAGCCCCACATGATGACCCTTTGGTAATAACAATAAGGGTGCATGGATGCGAGGTACAGAGGATCCTCGTGGACGGTGGAAGTTCAGCAGACGTGATGTTTTGGCCATGCTTCAAGAGCTTAGGTCTTAGCAGAGCTAGGTTGGTACCCTATCATCATCCTTTAATGGGCTTCAGTGGCGCAAAGGTCCACCCATTGGGCATGTATGAGATGGACGTACGAATGGGTGATGAGTGGCCTAAGAGGTTGACTCGAAAGATAAATTTTTTCGTAATGGACGAAAATGTCTTCTTGTCCTATAACCTAAATATAAGAAGAGTGACCCTTAAGGAGTTTGAGGTCGTGCCATCAACAATCCACCAAATGCTAAAATTACCAACCCCCTACTGGGTAGGGGAAGTTCAAGGTGACCAGACCATAGCACGAGAATGTTACTTCAACTCAGCCAAAGAGAGATAGGCCCATAAGAAGGCAACCACCACTTAAAGCATTGATACACTTGACCCAAGAGATGAAACAAAGTTGAAGAAGGGAGAGGTTGTGGAAAAGGTAGAATCCATCGTCCTTAATGAGGACGAACTGGAAAAAACCATCCAGGTCGGCAAAGCCTTAAAAACAGAAATCAAGGAAGAGCTGATAAACTTCTTGAGGAAGAGGCAGAGTGTCCTCGCTTGGAGTCATGCAGATATGCCCGACATCAACCCTGAGGTTATGTGTCACAAGCTTAACGTGACAAAAGATGCCAGGCCTATCAAACAAAGACAAAGAGTTTACTCCAGTGAGAAGTATGACGTCATTCGAGAAGAGGTTAAAAAATTAGAGGAGGCTGAGTTTATTAGAGAAGTCATATATCCGGAGTGGTTATCGAATGCAGTAATCGTGGCCAAGGCCAATGGAAAGTGGAGAATGTGCTTTGATTTCACTGACCTGAACAAGTCTTTCCCAAAAGACAGCTATCCCTTAGCTCGAATAAATCAGATGGTAGATGCTACTGCAGGGCATGAGCTCATGAGCTTCATGGGCGCGTATTCGGGCTACATTCAGATCTTCATGGATGAAGAAGACTCAGAGAAGACAACCTTCATTACCGACAAGGGGACGTACTGCTACAAAGTGATGCCATTCGGGCTGAAAAATGCGGGGGCAACATACCAACGTCTTGTGAATAAGATATTCGAAGATCAAATAGGCAAGACTATAGAGGTGTACGTAGATGATATGCTGACAAAGAGTTTAAAGGCCCGCACTCATGTGGTAGACCTTGAAAAGACTTTCGATACTATGGACATGTACAGGATGACACTCAACCCCACGAAGTGTGTCTTCGGGGTAGGAGCTGGGAAGTTTCTTGGATTTATCGTCAATCAAATAGGAATCAAAGCAAACCCTGAGAAAATCAAGGCTTTGCTTAACATAGGGAGAGTGGTCGCACTCAACAGGTTTGTTTCCAGAGCAATGGACAAGTGTCTTCCATTCTTTAAAGTGCTTAGAAACGCCTTCCAGTGGGATGAAGAGTGTGAAGAAGCTTTTAATCAACTCAAGTCTTACCTTGGGTCTCCCTTGTTATTATTTTGGCCCATAGTAGGAGAGAAATTATATGTTTATTTAGCAGTCTCAGAATCGGCTATAAGTGCATCCATAGTACGAGAAGACGTTGGAATCCAAAGGCCTGTGTATTTCAACAGTAAAGCCCTTCAAGGGTCTGAGTAAAATTATCCTCATATGGAAAAGTTAGACTACGCCCTGATACATGCTTCAAGGAAGATGAAGCCCTACTTCCAAGCCCATTCCATGGTCATCCTCACTGATTCCCCACTAAGATAGGTCCTCTATAAACCTGAGAAGTCTGGAAGATTGATGACCTGGTCCATTGAGTTGGGAGAGTATGACCTTACTTATCAACCTAGGGCAGCCATCAAAGGGGAGACCCTCGCAGCCTTTGTTGTTGAATTCACATGGGAAGAGGCCGAGGTAGATAATGACCTAGTGAATGGTGAAGGGTCAAACAACAATGACTTTCGAGAACAGGAAGAGGTTACACCCAACGTCTTCCAAGAATAGGAAGAGGATGCACTAAATGTCTTTCGAAATCAGGAAGAGGTAGTATCTAAGAAGATCAGGAGTGGAGTAGCGGATAACGAGGAGGATTGATACCTCTTAAAGCAAGGAATCACGTCAGAAGGGGCCTTCTCATCGGGTACAAACATTTGGAACCTCTTCATTGATGGTTCTTCCTGTGACAGTGGAAGCGGTGCAGGGCTGATACTTTTAGCTCCAGACGAAGCCAATAATGAATATGCTCTGAGGTTCTACTTCAAGGCATCTAACAACGAGTCAGAATATGAGGCCATGATAGCACGTCTCTCATTCGCAAAGACTCTGGGAGTAAGACGACTCCTACTTCATAGCGACTCAAGGTTAGTTGTCAATCAAGTACTAGGGGTCTATGAGGCCAAATATGAAAGGATGGCTAAGTATCTGAAGAGGGTGAGAATAATGTTAGAATATTTTGAAGAGATAAAACTGAAGAGAGTGCCTTGACAAAATAACAGCCACGCAGATGCACTTGCAAGGTTGGCTTCAGCAATGAAGACAGACATCAGAAGGACAGTTCCGGTTGAGGTACTATCAAAAGCGACCATTGAGGAAGAAGAGGTTAGCAACCCTTGTCTCAATTTGAACCTAGGAGACTCATAGATGGACCCCCTCATCAGATATATCAGAGACGGAGAGCTACCAGAAATAAAGCTAGAGAGGAGGAAATTGAGATATAGGACTGCCAAGTTCTCCATAGTCGGAGACGTCCTATATAAGAAGGGAATTCTGTTGCCTCTCCTTAGATGTGTGCATCCCACCTAAGTTCCCCGCGTCTTAGAGGAAGTACATGAGGGTTCTTGCTCCAGTCACATAGGAGGCAGACTCTTGGCCAAGATAATTATTACACAGGGATACTGGTGGCCAACCTTGGCCAAAGATACTGCAGCTTACGTGAAGAGGTGCGATAAATGTCAGAGATTCTCTACTATACCTCATCAACCTCATCATCCCATGATGTCAATTACTTCCCCTTGGCCATTCACGGTATGGGGTATTGACTTAGTGGGATCCCTACCAAGAGCTACCAATAATTACCCGTTTCTGATAGTTTCCATAGACTACTTCTCGAAGTGGGTAGAGGCAGAGCTGATGATAATGATTACAGAGCATAAGACCTTCCAATTTATTTGGAGGAACATCATATGCAGATATGGCCTCCCAAACACTCTCATCTCAGATAACGGAACCCAATTCAAGAACTCCTCTTTAGAAAAGTATTGCGAAAGAGTTGGGATAAAGTAATTTTTCTTATCTCCTGGCCGACCTCAGGCAAACGGTCAGACCGAAGTCACAAACAGAACAATCCTCGATGGAATCAAGAAGAGGTTAAAAGAAGCGAAGGGGAGATAGACTGAAGAGGTTTATGTTGTGTTGTGGGCCTACAGAACCACGGCAAGGACACCCGTTCATGCTATCACATGGCTCAGAGGCCATCATACCAATGAAAGTGGGACTCCCTACACATAGGGTTCAGACCTATGACCCTGATAAAAATGGGGAAGAAAGGAGACTAGACCTAGATCTGATAGAAGAGAGAAAGGAAGACGCATAAATCAGACAAGCAGCTTACCAACAGAGAGCAATAAAATTCTACAATCAGAGGGTGAAATCAAGACCCATTGCCATGGGAGACTTAGTACTGAAGAAGACATTACAAAAAACAACCAAACTCCACCCAAACTGGTATGGTCCCTACAAAGTGATAAAAGAGGTTGTGCCCGGGACCTATAGGTTAGAAAACCTAGAAGGGGAACCTTTTGCCAACCCCTAGAATACTGTTCACCTAAAGAAGTATTGCATATGATGTTGCAAAAATTTATGTAAATGTACCATCTTATGAAGAGGTTATTAATGAGAGATCAGTTTCCACGTCAATTCTTGCTTCATTGTGCTCTAATGGTAGAATGTATGAGTGTAAAATCTTAGTGATGACCTCAGACCTTAACATCATTATTTGGTGACAAGGTCTGAGGTCAGACGTCATACTTGGATGACCTCATACCCTTAACACCGTTATTTGGTGATAAGGTCTGAGGTCAGACATCATACTTGGATGACCTCAGACCTTTAACATCATTAATTTGGTGATATTATTTATGAGGATGACATCTTAGTTGATGACCTCAGACCTTATAACATCATTATTTGGTGATAAGGTCTGAGGCCAGACATCATATTTGGATGACCTCTGACCCTTAACATCATTAATTTGGTGAAATTATTTATGGGGATAACATCTTAGTGATGACCTCAGGCCTTAACATCATTATTTGGTGACAAGGTCTGAGGTCAGACATCATACTTGGATGACCTCGGACCCTTAACATCATTAATTTGGTGATATTATTTATGAGGATGACATCTTAGTGATGACCTCGGGCCTTAACATCAGTATTTGGTGATAAGGTCTGAGGTTAGACATCATACTTGGATTACCTCAGACCCTTAACATTATTAATTTGGTGAAATTATTTATGGGGATGACATCTTAGTTGATGACCTCAGACCTTATAACCATTATTTGGTGACAAGGTCTGAGGTCAGACATCCTACTTGGATGACCTCAGACCTTTAACATCATTAATTTGGTGAAGTTATTTATAGGAATGACATCTTAGTTGATGACCTCAGCCCTTATAACATCATTATTTGGTGACAAGGTCTGAGGTCATACATCATACTTGGATGACCTCAGACCCTTAACATCATTAATTTGGTGATATTATTTATGGGGATGACATCTTAGTTGATGACCTCGGACCTTATAACATCATTATTTGGTGATAAGGTCTGAGGTCAGACATCATACTTGGATGATATCAGACCCTTAACATCATTAATTTGGTGATATTATTTATGGGGATGACATCTTAGTTGATGACCTCAGACCTTATAACATCATTATTTGGTGACAAGGTCTGAGGTCAGATATCATACTTGGATGACCTCAGACCTTTAACATCATTAATTTGGTGATATTATTTATGAGGATGACATCTTAGTTGGTGACCTCAGACCTTATAACATCATAATGTGGTGACAAGGTCTGAGGTAAGACTATTAATTTAGTTTAAGCAGACATCATTGCAGCAAGACTTCAGAGCTAAACATCTCATGACAAATAAGCATTCAACAAGAAAATAAACAAATGAAGAAATAAAAACCCTCCTTAGAGGTTGTCATCCAATTGTAAAATTTAAAAATATAAGCTGACAATGTTCTTCAGAGGTTACAACTAATCAGGGGTCACAAAAAAGTACAAAAGCTTCATAAAATAGCCTAAGGATTCGAAGGAAGAGTGTTGGCATCCTCGGCCTGATTCCCTTGGGCGTCATTGGTCACCTCGTCCCCATCGTCTCCGGGGTTAACTCCCTCTGTCTCTGTAACATACAGGGGCACAGTCTCTGCAGGGGCAGCGTCCTCCTCTTCAACCTCCTGAAGGTCTTGGGCAAGCTGAGGGTTAGAAAAACCCAGACCTATGAAGTCAAAGGCCTTCAAGCTCCCTTCCTCCTTCTCCTTAGCAGTCGCCCATTTGACAGTAGCCTTAATACCCCTTTCGAGGTACTCAAAGACGAAGCTGATGAATTCATCGGAGACTTTATAATCTTATAAAATCCCCTCAGAAGCATCCTCAAGGGCCTCCCTCACTACAGAGTCGACCTTTTGCTGGAGAACATCGTCTTTGGCCTTCAGAGCAACAGCGTGGTCCTTTTTAATCTTGGAGATCTCTTTCTCCAGCTCCTTAACTTTCTTCTCAGACCCGTCAAAAGCAGACTTCAGACGGTCTACCTCTGCATTCAGAGAGCTTTGCACCTTCTCGGCCTCTTAGCCTTTCTGGATGAGGGGTAACTTCCTCAGAGTCCAATTAGCAAGAAGATGCATAGCAGCCAGGCCCTGCAAATCATATGGTCGTGTATATGAGTTAAAATTCAAAACAGAGGTTACACTTTGAAGCTATACTGAAATTTGATGTCATATCTGAATAGACCTGTGGAGCCAAAACTCAACCAGCAGAGGTGTCCCCATTGACCTGCAAAAGCGTTTGTCAACATCGGCGATGGCAGAGCCAATGGCATCCAGCGCCTGCAGACTGTGGCCTATGATACTATCATTAATTTTAGTTGCTCTATACGAGCAGCTAATGCATCTTCAGAGGATATTGGGATGGCAGAATCCCCACCTTTCTTCTTCTACCTCTGATCCTCAAGGGCAGGGTCGATAGCATTTCTCTTCTTTGTGGACTGAGCCCTCGAGGTTGAAGGAGGGGGATGAGGAGCATTCAGACCTGCCTTTTTAGCAAGCTTCGTCAAACTTGGTGCTCCCATTTCCCAAAGCTCGTCAAATATCCCCTTCGGACACTTTGAAAGATAGAAAGGTCTGAGTTAGAGAGTCAAACATGCATAAATTTAGAGGTATAACTTGGAATAAAAAGCACTTACCAAGCTCTGTAAGAGGACTTCCCCCTAAACTAGTCTCAGAGAGGTAGTAGGGGGTCATCAGGTGTTCAAATCTTATGAGCACACCATTCGCTCCTGATCCTAAAGGTCTTTGACCTTCTGAAGATTTTACAGGCTTAAACCAGGGTCGGCCTTAGCAGCCATTGTAACCTTTCCCCATCTTATAGGCATCCTCGGCTCTAGTGGGGAAGAGGGGGCACATGGGCCAAATTCCCATGGCCCTGAGGCAAAGAAATAGTGTGGCTTCCAGTTATGATTAGAAGTTTGAGTTATCTGAAGCATCTTCTTTTCAGGTTTTCGAGCTACAAAATGATAATAGCTCGGATGGTTTCTGGCAGATGATGGGACATAGCAACCTACAAAGACTTGGACTGGAAGGTCAGGGTGATGAACATCCCTCCATAAGACAATGGCCCCAATTATCACCCTCCAAGCATTGGGTGACAACTGGGAAGTGGCCAAGTTGATATAGGCTAGTATAGACCTGATGATGGGATAGATGGGCAGATAAAATCCTAACTTTAACATTTGTTCGTATAAAAAAATATCACCATCTCGGTCGTGGTAATCCCTCTCTTTTCTCAGAAGTCTCCTGAGCTTTATGAAGGGGCTAATGGAGTATAAGTACCTGAAGCAAAGAAGGTCGATCTCACTAACTGTACTCTCAATCTCAGCTGCCTCAGAGATGTCAACATCACTCTCAGCATCACCATCATCATCTAGCTCAACGTCAGCCTGAGCAGACGTTGGAGGATTACTTGGAAACCTCTGAGCGAATTCAGCACCCGTGACGGCCAATAGGGGAATGGCATCAAGGATTGGTGGAATAGCCACGGTTGGTCCAACGATTTCAACCTCTAAGGAAGAGGATGATGTGCTTGTTTTTTTATAAGACGAGGCCCGACGGGAAACCTCTGCCTGATCATAGACCTGATCTTGTTGATTTGAAAAGTCCATGGCCTCTTGAAAAGAGTCCACGGACATAGGGTCTGAGGTGGAAGACTCGGACTCAGACATAGGTGAGGGTTTAGTAGGGACCTCTCCTTGGCTAGCTAGTTATGATGGTTCAGGATATACAACCTTCAGAGGTGGTGGGAAGATAGGTCTGACGGGGAATTCCTCTGACCTACGAGCTTCCTCCTGTGCTCTTTCTATTTGCCTAATTTTCTCTAAAGTCTTCTTTCTGAGAGAAGGGAACTCCTCTAGGAGTTGGTAAAGGGGTCTGAGCATAAGAGGCAGACCCTACACTTACAACTCTCCTAAACAACAAACAGGACTGGCTAATGGAATGATGCAACTAAGGATCAAACTATCAAATTTTAAGCAATGACTACGAAGAACACACAAGAACAGTTCGCCTAAAACTCGCCGAAAATTTCCTAAAACTCATCGGAAAATGAAAAAGCAAGAAGAAGACAGGAAAAATGAAAAAGAAAGAATAGTAGAGGATACCTGAAGGTAAAGTGGTAAGGGATAAGGAAGAAATTGTAAGAAATCACCACCAAAAGCAACTTCAAGCCAGAGCCTTTTTAGAGAGAGAGAGCTGCAAAAGCAAGTCGAACCAGGAAAAATAAAGAAATGAGGAGGAAAAAGGGAAAATAGGGTTTAAACCCTTAAGTATGAATGCACACTTCCCAAGGCCCATCATTTCCTTGGGAGCCCCAAAGGACGACTGACATCACATGCTTGCCAGGCACACCTCACACTTCAGCAATTGACAAGTGTCAAATGAACATTAGCACAAGTAAGAAAGACCTCGAAGATGTAGATCCCACAGTAACCTGCTCTCACATGTAACTAGGGGTTGGGGGCGATTGATATGCCCCAAATGTGCCACCTCGGCTCAGAGACACCAACCTCGGCTAAGCACATGGCCGACGTTAGAAGGGCCTTGGATCAGTAACCGGCGGCCTCGGCCACAGCAAGGTCGGTCGTGGATGATACTATTACCAACCTCATCAAGGGATGTTTTCGTGACTCAGGGGAACAGAAGTTCATCAGGACATTCAGGAATGACAACCTCGGCTGAGGGCAGGCCGAGGATACAAGGAGATATACTACCAAGGCTAACCCCAGTAGTTAATCAGCCGATGTTCCTGGTATATTGCAGCTTAACCTCAGCCCAGGTTGACCTTAATGGCTTATCTCGAATTCACTTCAGTCGAGACCATGATGGCTCATCTCGGATTGGAGAGGCAGCTAGACCTTACCAACCTTGGACTCTTCCAGACGAGGTTATGACCAAGCACGGAGGCCGAGCACTTATTGATATATGTGTGGACAAGGACACGTGGACACAAATCAGTTATAACAAATCATTCCCCCCATGTGGGGGGAATCTTTTATCATCATTCTCTACATGTGACTGGGACAGATGTCTTCATCATATTGGCTAGATCAACACACACATGCTCTTTACATGCATGGGGGTACACTACACCCCCCAGGCACTATAAATACCTGTCTTCTCCTTCTTAGAAAGGATCCAAAATTAGTAACCCTAGCTAAAACTCTATTCAAATACACAGTAGAGAGAGAAAGCTTGAGAGATTGTATCCATGGCCATTAGAGCCCTCATACAGTGATACACATCATACACTTGCACAGTGGACGTAGACCTGATTGTCTCAACCACTTATATTCCGGTGTGAATCCTCTTCTCCTCACCTCCCTCTACTATATGTGTATATACCCTTATGCTGACATTGTTAACATTGAATTGAGCTCATAAACACCTTGAAGGGTGGTGTTGTTTCTAGCATCATCACACGACATTGATTATCCTTACAAGTTCTCTACCGTGCGTTAGCAGTAATGGGACTTTGTCTTGTTCAGAAGTATGATGTATTAGGATTAGACACATGGTACGTTGTTAAACTACCCAGTGGTGAGGGAGTTTCCTGATGTGTTCCCCAATGTTTTTCCTCAGTTTCATCCAGACTTGGAGGTGGGTTTTGCTATATAAGTTCATTAGGGAATCTTGTCTATCTTTATACCAAATCATGAGATGTTTCCATTAAAATTTCAGGAGCTAAGGGTGCATTAGGAATAGTTTATCAACAAGGGTTTCATTTGCCCTAATTTTTCCTCATGGGGATCCCTAGTTCTCTTTGCTAAGAAAAAGGATAACACTTTGCGGCTCTGCATTGATTATAGTCAACTGAACATAATTACAGTGGAGAATAAATACCCTATGCCCCATATTTAAAATTTGTTCAACTAGTTGCATGGGGCAGGCATGTTTTGAAATATTAAACTTCGATCTAGACACCATTAGATGCACGTCAGAGATGAGGATATTTCTAAGATATTATTTCGCTCGATATCGACACTATAAGTTTCTAGCGATGCCTTTCGGTTTGACTAATGCCCCAATGATGTTAATTGATTTAATAAACGACATTTATCTCCCCTAATTAGACCAGTTTATAGTTCTTTATCTATGACATATTAGTCAATTTGGCATCGATGTAGACCATGAGGATCACCTTCGTACGAAGTTGCAAGTGCTCAGGATGAATAAGCAATATGCCAAATTTAGCAAGTGTGAATTCTGGATGGATGAGGTCAAGTTCCTTGGCCATTTAGTTTTTGGAGAGGGAAATTTCATTAACCCCTCCAAGGTAGAGGCCATTCTGGGATGGGATAGGACAAGGATAGTCATGGAAGTACATAGTTTCTTGGGTTTGGTCGGTTACTACCGCATATTTGTGCAAGACTTCTTAAGGGAGGCATCTCCTCTCATCATGTTGACTCGAAAGGATGTGCACTTTGAATGGTCCGAGAACTATGAGTCGGCCTTTAGGAGCTAAAGGTTAGGTTGATCTTTGAGCTCGTTCTTGTCCTCCCAAAGCGTGGCAAGGGTTAAACCGTGTATTCTAACACCTACGGATCAAGGCTTGACACAGTACTAATGTCGAATGGTCAGGTAGTCATTTATGCATCCCGTCAGCTGAAGGTGCATGTGCAAAACTAACCAGACTATGATTTGTAGTTAGATGCTATTATGTTCGCACTTAAGATCTGAAAGTATGACCTGTGAACGGTTTGAGGTGTTTTATGACAACAAGAGACTCCAATATATTATCACGCAGCGTGAACTCAATCTTCGTCAGAGAAGATGGATGGAATTGATGGAGGATAATGACTTCTCATTAGAGTATAATCCCAATAAGGCCAACGTGGTGGTCGATGCTCTGGTGACGATAAAGTGTCACCGGGTAAAGATGTTCAGCAAGCTACAGAAGCTGGATATGTATGTCCAGCGAGGATACGATAGGGTGTACCATCAGGGTGTGGTGACTAGGCCACTTATAAACATCATATTCTAGGACCACCCCCAGTCTCTCCTTAGGTCCCTAGCACCTCCCTATCTCATTACAATACCTTGGTCGTACTCTGGGTACTGATCTAGAGGCCACCAGGCACTCTCGAACCCCATTTGAATCCATTCAACTCTATCGTCAGAGAAAAATCTTAATGAATCTTTAAGGGGCTATTAAAATCCTTTCCAACGGTCTACCTCATGTGCAAGTCGGCATAACGGTTCAAACAAAAGGACCATTTTACTACTAAAAGTCGATCTGAAGGCCACTGGGTCGGGCCCCGATTTCACCCCAATCAACTCCATGGTCAGAGTGAAAGCTGAATGGATCCTCTAAGGGAACTAAAACTCCTTTCCAATGATCTGCCTCCGTGCGCAAAATGACATAATCGTTCGGATGAATGATCTATTTCCCCCCAAAAATTGATTCGGAGGCCACTGAATGCTCCCAGGCTCCGTTTGACGAACGTCATTAGATCAACTGAGACTGAATGAATCTTCAAAGGGCACTAAATGACCTTTAAAACTATCTGCCCCATGCACGAATCATCCTTACTATATGGACAAACGACCCATTTTACTCTGAAAGGTCACCAGGCACTTTCGGGCCCTAATTGACGAAAGTCAACTCTCTAAATTGAGCGAAGCTCTTTAGAACATTGAATCACCTCGCATAACACTTCCAACGGTTCACCCTATGCACAATTAAGACTTGCAATTTGGATGAATGATCAATTACCATCCGAGAAACTCCCATCCAAAGGATCAATGAGTGCTTCCAAGCCTCGTTTGACCCAAAGTCAACACCCGGACCTGGGAGCGGAGCAGCCCAAAGGAATTTTGAAGGTATCTTAATTACCTTTCTAACGGTATGCCCCATGCACATTTTGGATCTACGAATTGCATTCTACAATCATTTTTCTGGAAAAATCTGTGATGTAAGCAGCATTATCTTGCAATCAGCGAAGTTTCCTTGTGTGAAATTACTTTATATATTTCGTTCCCTTAATTTTCATACCCAATTTAGCAAAATCTCCTCCTCTCATATCTAGCATTCATCCTAACATTCAGGGGAACTCATCAAGGATCAAGATCAATCCTCGATTCTCCAAAGAAGGTCAAAATATTCTCCTATCTCTTTAAACTTCTTTATTTTTGCATTACTTTCATAAATTCTAATCTAGTTTTCACTTTAGTTCATACACATTAATGCCTCAGCATTTATTAGTTATATCGTACACACTCTATTTTCTATAAAAAAGAAAAGAAAAATAGGGTTACACCTATAAATTCCAACGGAATTGCTTATCACATTAACCCCACCCTTTTATGCCGCATATGAACTACATGGAGTTTGATGCCTTTATAGGTTACGTAGGTATTTTGGGCTAAAATCCGAGACTCGAGTCCAATTTTCCCTTTTTTGCATTTGCATTCTTTTTATTTATACATTTATTCAATATATATAATATTTGTGGTTCATATCAGTGTTTTATCTAATAAATATTATCGTGCCATAATAACGAACAATATCTCGATAAACGCATACATAGTATTTTTTAAATATTATTTTGGGAACATTCCTATGGATGACCTCAGTCTATCTTTTCCATTATATTAGTCGGGCGAATCCGATCTCCATCTATGTATATACACCCCCACACTTCATGAAGAAATTAAGGAAAGTAGTAACACAAGCCCATGAGAGATTGAAAGGGGGGATGGGTGCCTACCACCTTCCCATTCCGTAACATAGCCCCCAAACCTCTGAACTATTGGTTTCATAAGCATCAATTTGTCTTTAATGCCGCTTTCTTGAGCTGGCAACATGCTCTTATGCCTGATTTGTGCAAATAGGATGGCGACTCCATCTCTTTACATCACCCCACATCTATGACAGTCGAAGTTCTGATAGAGGAAGAGGGCGCGAGACCTCCATTTCCCCCCTTCCCCCCTGGGGGGTGTGGGGGTAGAAGGAAAAAAAGGATGGCCACAGCGGTGACCCCACTGGTAATTGGAAACTTAAGAGAGCTAGACTCTATTTGCATGGGTGTTATCATCTTCTTCTTGTGTGCGTATGCACCTACATGTATGTTTCCTTTTTTCTCCTCTATTATGTCTTGTATATATCTACCTCATGCTTATATCGTTCCTCACTCACACACTTATAGATACTCTCCATGTACACTTCACGCTACTTACACATAGGATCATTTATATCCACATCTTAGACACACCACTTAGAATATCCATGTTTAGGTGTCACTAGCACGCACCTCCACTTATCACACTTGTATATATATCCTGCTCACTCACACTCATAACACACCACGTGTAGTTCATCCATGTTTAGGTTCACTACCACCCACTCACGTATAGATATTTGTACATAACTCACTCTTATGTATCCATGCTTAGTGTAATACTTATGATCCATGCTAGATTTACTTTTCACGACACTTGTACATTTTTTTCTATTAGTATATTTCTCAAAATACTCTTTCCATAATATACTAATCAAGATCATGCATTTTGCACACCACATCACCAAATAACATGTCTATTGACCAAATTTTGTCCTGTAACTGGGGGGTTACTTTGTGATGGGGGCGGGTCTGCCAGGTCGTAGTTAGCTTAAGCAATATGACTCTAACCTTCCATTGGCCAAGTACTTTCAACGTATATCAAAGGGTTCACCCCGCATCATACCGCTTTACCGAAATCATGATGGGAGGTATACTACAGGGAACTCATTCACATACATCGAGTATATCAAATTCGCTCTCACACATACTCTCCCCATGAGGTATATAATGAGGCAATTCACGTACACTCAGGTATATCAAATGGCATGTCCACATGTATCTATTGCTCTCAAAAGAAAGACATATATCGTGGAAGTCATGCCAAAGGGGGAACCTTTCCACTAACCCAACAATTGCATAGCCTCATATAGGCGTCAAACCTATGGCCCTCATAATTAGTTTGTCGGTTACTACTCGAAACTCTGCAAAATGCCGGGTCGGCATGCCGCCAAAATTTTCATGAGATTTAAACTTTTTCGAAATGGGACCCTGTCCATGATCTTGGAAACAAGTCCAGCCGTGTTCTAAATACTTTTTCAAACCCAATTTTTCTAGGCTCAGGTTCCGTCTGACATTTTTTTTTTTGCATTTAGGTAAACCTAACACAAGTGAGAACATAATAATAATAATAATAATAATCATGTTGAGACCCTTATCATAAATGTCAAAAACATTTTTTTCCTCTTTTTATCGAAATACCCCAAAACATTTTGTCCTCCTTTTTCCAAAAATGTCAAAATCATTTTCCACCTATGATAAAAGTTTTTCCCTCTTCTCTTTCAAAAATAAATTTAAATCATTTATCTTCTCAGGTCGATCGTGTACCCAACCCTTAGCCTGGCTCCCTATTGTCTTTGATCTTCTGTCGAACATCCCCGAAGCTATGTCAGTTCTCCCCCTACTTCCTCCGAGTCCAGAATCCACTTTCACCCACTTTATGTGGAGAACGCAAACCTAGTGCTGAATGTGCAGCCTGATTTGATGACGGTCCTAGTCCAACTTATCGCTAAAATTTACAACCTTCAAAATGAGGTTAATAAGATTCACAGAACCTGGGTCCCTATTCTAAAAGAGCCCGAGGTCCTCTTCTCCCACGCTATGGGATCGTCCGTACCTGAGACTATTTGGGTCCCGAAAGAATATCAGCATGCTCCATGTGTCCCTCTCACTAATAGGCCACTACCAGCTCATCTCCCTATGTCAAATCATGCTCAGCTAGGGGCTACCTTCCCGTGATCATTTATTCGAAGGAAAAAAGGTTGAACAAAGTCAAGGAGGACCTTAATCTGTTGACCAAGAAGATGAACCAAGTTTGAATCTCTAGGAACTACATCGATTACACCCGTATGTCTCCCTACCCTAAAGCAAGGATATCGTACAAATTCAAGATTCCCAACAATGAGAAGTTCAGGGGTAGTGGGCCACCCATTGTCCATATCCAAAGTTACCACTGATCCATGACTCTCCTAGTTACCACTGAGGAAATAATGGCCCAGATGTTCTAATAGACTTTGAAGGACAATGCTCTTTGCTGGTTCTTATCTCTCAAGGAATTAAGATTTCATAGTTGGGAGAATGTTTCCCGTGAATTCATGTCACAATACAAGTACAATAAGGAGTTGGAAGCTACCTGCCATGTTTTAGAACTTCTAAAGCTTAACACTAGAGAATTTGAAACCATGACCAAACTTCTTTTCAAATAGGAACAAGTGAGTATTGTGAAGAATAACTTCTTACCCCATATCTGAGCGACGATGGGTGGACAATACTATCCCCATTTTTTAGCCCTTTCTGGAAGTAGTAGTGGATATCGAAGAAAGTCTTGCTAAGACATAAGTTAAGCCAAAAAAGCATCAGGACAATTCAATCCCAAAAAGTTTCAGAAGCCTGCAAATACCACAGTTTCATCTATTAATAACATCTCTCAGCCTAACACTTCATGGGCACCAGAAAGCTTCCCTAACCCAATCAAAAAAGAATACACCAATGGAATCCACTTACACTACATTGCAGAGGATAACATTGAAGAGATAATGTAAAAAATCCACGATGGGAATGCGGACCTCACATGAATGCACATATGGTAGACAATAATTGGTGGACGAGTATGGGATTCTGAGACACAAATCTTCTCCTTACCGACCTCAAACCAGAGGTGCAGACAAAGTCAATAATAAAAACCTCACAGAAATTAACATCAAGATGATCGAGTGTTGTAGAGTTTGGTCCAATCGGATCCCCTACGCCCTCTGGGGATACCTCACTTCGATTCGAGCATCTACAGGGGCTACCCCTTACTCTCTGGCATACCACATGGAAGCAGTTCTAGTCGTTGAGCTATAAATACCTTCATTACATGTCATGCTTTAAATCAAAGTTAGTGAGGAAGATTGCCACCAGAGCCGTCTTGACGAGTTATCACCCTTAGATTAAAGGAGACTGAAAGTTCTATACAAGGGTACCATCACCGAATAGCACGATCATTCAACAAGAGGGTCAAGGACCGTGGTGTTCGAGAAGGGGATTTATCCCTTAAAGAAATCGTAGAACCCGTCTGTATAAGGACATATCTTACAAAGTCCGTTATATATTTGAGTATACTTTGAAAAATTATCGTCGGTGCGCGATTACGTACTTTGGAAAATCTTCGTCGTGCCTTCAGGCACGGGTATACGCTAGTGTATATATATATATATATATATAGCATTCATACCTTATTGGAGACTTGAAATGTGATGAATTGTTGAGGACGCAAAATGAGGCACTTGAAACTCGGCAACGATGATGTCTTCACGTTACGTCTTCATCTAAAACTTGTCATAGGCTTGAAGGATACACATGAACACTATCATATGACTCAAATGTTTTTGTCCGAAATTGAGCCAAACTACAAAGGACTCAATTGGAAATTTGTGTCCTTACAAATATCCCCTTTTTGCTATTCCAGGAAAAAAACCAAACAAAAATCCTAAAGGGCTGTCAAGCTCAACTGGACTCAAAACATCCCACCAAAAAATAAAAATATAAAGCTCAACTCAAAACCCAAGGATGAATAGCTCTGCCGTTATATAGTTGCAAATTAGAAATATCCTAAACGCAAATTAGCTTAAGCAAAACACTAAACGCATAGGGAATATCAAAATATTAAATTCAATGAAAATAAATACTCCCCCTAAATTAATTCTCCCCTATTTATTTATCAATGACCTACTTAGAAAGACGTCTCCCCCTAAGATAAATCTCCTAAAATAAAGGTTTAGAAGCCACTTCTCCCCCTTTTTGTTCAGGAATAGACAAAGGTGATAGAATTAATTAAATACCCATTACTCCCCCAATGTAGCTAAGTGCCATATCCCCCCCCCCCCCCCCCCCCCCCCCAAAAAAAAAAAAAAAAAAACTACATAAGGGTTATAAATATGGGAAAGCGAGTAAACAATATGGTGCAGAAGGTGATAAGAACATGAAAGCATATGGGCAATAATAACAAGAACTAATCCACAACAATGATAATTAGATACCAACTTATGAATTTAAAAGCATAAATGGATTAGCTAATATGGCAAAGACTCAAAAACCAAAATAATACCATATACACACACACACTGAATACCACTAACACACACGCACATATACATAGGTATAGACACCACACATGACACAAAATACATTAGGGTTTTCACACTCGTATGGAAAAAGTGTGTCCAAATACATGTGGTAAACGGACGTGTAGGGGTGTGAACTAGCAACAATTAAGTTTTGACCCAATCACTTAAAATATGTTCACGGAGTTCTCATTTGATTGCAAAATTTTATCATATTTAGATATAGCCTCATGTGATAATATAAATCGAACTCGGAGAAGAAACATACACAATGCACACAAGCCTAGAATTTTGATGATTCTACAAACAAATAGAGTCATGACAATAAAAGCTTAACTAGGATTCAAAGTCAATGTGCAAACCCATTAATATATCCAACCAAACTCCTCATAATTTTCTTTTTCTTTTCTATTGAACATATTAACTAAATTGTTTTTGGCCTTGGCAAATATTCTTTTTAAATGCCACATTTTTAAGGCCTAAAATTCAATGATGGCTTTTCACAAGAAATTTGTCTTTCGCATCCCAATTCCATTGATAAACTACTACACCGAATAAACATATTTTTCTATTTTTTTTTTAATTCGGGACACGATTATTACATGCACAAATCATCCATAGTCATAGTGAAATGTAGATGACTAGATTGATTGGAGAACATCTCACTTAGCTCCAATATACATGTGACGATTAAATTTCAAGTGAGCTCATGCATGCGTGAATTGAGGAATATAAAAATAGAATCCATTAAGAAACACAAAATCCAACTACTCCATACATGCATGACAAAGAACATTTTAACGATTGACAATCTTAACCAAAAGTTCTAGCCACATGAAAGAAAATAGGAAAGGATTCAAACACAAGTATATGCCACATAAAGCGTGTCGAACTAAAATACACACAAAAAAAATCTTTTTGAGTTTTTGAAACTTTTAAACCAAACACACAAAAGTATTTACTCAAAAGACAAAAAAAAGGAAATCTTTTTATATTTTTCATTTAATGCAAGTCAAAAAAATATATAATACAAAAGATATACACAAATCATAATTCTAGCAAGAGATTAAGCATGGAGAATATACTAGAACATGACAAATAAAGCATACAACTAGCAATAGAATATACCAAGATACACAAAAGCTTGAGCATGCAAAGCTAAGCTAACACATTCAACATTTAGATTTTGCATGGGAGGAAGCATGTGAAGGTAAATAAGAATAAAAAATCCTATTTTGTAAAGCAGCCAAGTCGGATCTCATAACCCAAACTAATGAAGATTGACACTCTTGGGATTTTTGAATCTTAACTACCTCGGTTACCTTACCTTTTGATTTCCTATAAATTCTTTTAAGATCAAAACAAAACTTCCTAAGATGACCTTTTCAACCACAATGTGAGCAAGTAAAGACTCGTCGAAAAGTAGTACCTAAGAATTGACCTCTAGAAGTGTTCCTAGGAGATTCTCTCAAAACATTCGTTTTGGCTTTATTAGTGGAATCGTTGCAAGAATCGAAGTCTAAACCACAAACGTCATTTTTGACTTGAACGGTTCCTAGTATTTTATCTAATTTACTGGACCTACATTCCAAATCAAATTTGACCTCACTAGAGTCTTTCAATTTTTCTTCCAACTCTAAGATTTTAGACTCTAGCAAAACATTCCGCTCTACGAACATAAGAAGATCCTTTTTCATTGATTTCATTAACCCTCTAAGGCTATCTATATAGCCTTCTACATATTCAAGCTTCTCTCGAAGAGATTTCTCATGTGTCCTAAGGTCATAAACTAAAGAACTCTCATCAACGACCTTGACACGTTCATTTAAACTAGCTTCTAACTTCAAATTTTCTCTTTTTAATTTAATTGATTCGGCATATAATCTTTGAAAAGAAATTTGAAATTCACTCACATCAACCTCTTCTTCATTTTCACTTTCTATCTCTTCTTCACTCTCACTACCATCATATTTTTTTGATTCACAAATAAAGTCCATAGAAGAGTCATGTAAATGTATATCTTTACGGGAAGATTCATTATCAGTGCTCACATGACTTGTCATGAACGCGGTAAAGTTGCGCTCAACGAAGGAATCGAGTACCTCTTCCTTTTCACTTTCATCACTAAGGGTGGCATTATAGGAAATTGGTTGTTTGCCTTCTCTCGTTAGTTTAGTGGGGCATTCTCTTACCCTATGGCCAAAACCCTCACAACCATAGCACCTATTTGACTAATCCCTATTAAGATTTTCATTATAAGATTTAGGGATCTTTTTGGCCTTATCATGCTTAGAATTTTCAAATTTCTTAAAATCATTTTTAAACTTATCTTTATCAAATTTAAGAAATTTAAGAAATTTCCTAGTAAACATAGCCATGTCCTCCGAGTCACTATCACTCTCATCAACTACAACTTGTTTTTCGTCGTTTCGGGCTTTCAAGGAAATGCCCTTATCTATTTTCTTTTCATTTTTGGAGGGAAACATATCTAGCTCATAGGTTTGCAAATCACCTACTAATTCCTCAAGTTTGGTAGAGTGCAAGGTGGGTAGGTAATATAAAATTTCACTTCAGGGATAAATCGCTCGGGTAAGGACCTTAAAATTTTCTTTACTACTCGTTCGTTGGGTAATTTCTCTCCCAAGTTAAATGATCAATTAACTAAATCGGAAAGTCTAGCATAAAATTCATCAATGGTTTCATTTTCAAGTATTTGGATGGTTTAAAATTGAGTGGTGAGGTTTTGGAGTTTTGAAGCCTTAAAGACACTAGTTCCCCCGTGAGTGAGTTGTAATATATCCCAATCTTCCTTAGCAGTTTTACACATCATGATACATCAGAATTAATCCGGTGTGACCGCACTAAATAAGGCATTTAATTCTCGAGAATTAAAATTAGCAGGTTTAAATTCATTATCACTCCATTTATCTACGGGTTTGGAAACATGTTCACATTCTATCAAACATGTAGGTGGGGACCACCTGTTAACAACTGACAACCAAACCCTCTAATTGATATACTTTAGTGTCAATTTCATACGTGCTTTCCAATAGGCGTAGTTGGAACCATAGAAAACAGGAAATTTTGAAAATGGAGAAAAATTCATTTTTAACCAAAAATATTTAAATGGACCTGAACGCAATAAATTAGCTCTACGGCGTTGATACCACTTGTTATAAATGTAAACCCCGAATTTTAATTTTTAAATATGAATTTTCTAAAAGTGTGGAATATGATGGTTCAAACACAACACACACAACTTACAAATTTTAATTTCCTACAAATTAAAATTAAACTAAACTAAAAGTGACATCAAAATAATCAACTAACAAATATTCACTTTAAACCAAATTAATTTAACCCAAGTCCTAAATATTTGCCTAACAAGATTAATTCATTTTTCACAAATTAAGCCAAACCAAATTTTACCAAATTATATTAAAAACTTGAATTAAATTAATCCAAATTTCACCCAAATTAATTTTGCCACCAAATTAAATAAGAGTAGTGAATTAAATCATATTTTATCTTTTAGTCCTAAACATGCGTTCTAGGTGATTTACAAGATAAAATAAATTCACAACAAACTACGTCGCGATGTACGAAGAAAACCCAAATTGGTAAAACCTAGGATGGCCCTAGCCTTAAGTCCACTAATTATAGAATTTTACAAATACAAGACATATGACTTACACAACTCGACTTGACTCCTTCAAGCCTCTGGCGTGTCTTCTTGTACTAACCTCTGCTTAGCTGATAATCCTGGACTCTGCCGAAACCTTGGAATCCACCAATGAGGCTTTTGGACAACCGTCAACCCGCACCTGAAGCCTTTCTCCGAGTGGAAATGCCGCAGCAACAAACAAGTCTTCTTCTTTAAGCGATGTATAAGTAAACCTAAACAACTCTTCAAACGATAGAGTAGAACTCGGTTCCAAATAAGTCCAAGCAAAATATATGTATGTAGAGATACTTGGATTAATAAAACAAAACTATGGGTGTATAAACATGTGTTTGAAGAAAATTTCTATTAAAATTTCACACTTGAAAACATGGACTTTGGATGGAAGAATTTTCTCTTCAAAGCTCTCTAAGAATGTTCAAAATTCCTTAGAAAAAATTTGGTCCCGAAGTGGTTAAATTCAGTCAAAAGAAAGTGGGGACAAAGAAGTGAGAAAATGCCAAAAACTCCCAAAAATTGTTCCCGCCTAAAATCTCGTTCGAATGACTTTTTCGTTCGAACGGCATTTCATTTGAATGACTTTTCTAATGAAAAGTCGGTGTTCAAAAGGGAACCTCATTGGCAAAACTCGTTCGAACGACATTCTCGTTCGAACGACATTCTTGTTTGAACGACAATTTGGAACGAAAAGTCAGAATATGTAATTTTTCATTTTAAGCTCATAAAAAATTATCTTAAATAAAAATACACCCATTAAAAAGTATTCCAAGTCCCTACAAATATATCTATAGCATTCATACCTTATTGGAGGCTTGAAATATGACGAATTGTTGAGGACGTAAAACGAGGCAGTTGAAACTCAAAAAGGTTGATGTCTTCACGTTATGTCTTCATCTCAAACTTATCATAGGCTTGAAGGATACACATGAATACTATCCTATGACTCAAATGATTTTGTCCGGAATTGAGACAAAACTACAAATGACTCAATTGGAAATTTGTGTCCTTACAGCTTTTCTAGGTATTAAAGTGCTTAGTTTGAAGTTTAAAGGCATTTCGATAAAGTTCCATCGCGATTCGCACGTTCAGTGGCATTTCAGTAATTTCACACTTTAGGATTTTCACCCAAAGTATTGATGGATGTTGTATCTCTCGGGCCAAGATTCGTGTGGCCACGAATGGTTCTCGAATCAGTGTCCGAACGAAGGAAACACTGACCTTTAATCGGGGAAGAATTCTAAGTTAATTATATTATTATTTTTATTTTATTCATTAACAATCTAAATAATTCCATCTATGTCCCTATCTCTTTTACCCACATTTGCAGACTTCAAACACAAATGGCGATTTGGGATTTTTTTTCTCGAGTTTCTGCTCGGGCTTTGGCTTGAGCCAAATTGGGATGCTTTTGGCCAAATTGAACACACGATTATGGAGATTTGGGATTGGGCAACACTCTCATGAGCTCGGCTTAGGTCTTGGGTTCGAAAATGGGTCTTAATGTTATATCCATGGAGGTTTTGACCCATGTCAATTTTGGTCATTTATGGCAATGGTAGTGGTGATATTGGTGGTCTCGGCTTATACTCATTTTTAGTTGGTCCAAACAATACCTAATGCAGGTCTCGATTTTGATAGCATGTGGGTCTCAGCCATTATCAACTTGTAGTTGGTCTTATACGAAATGGGGTTTATGTTGGAGCTGTTGTGAGAAGTGTAGCAGCGTGGTGGGTTGTTGCAGCAGCGCCAGTCGGCCGGCCCAGCTGCCAGGGTCGACCGAGTTTTATTATTTTGTTGTGGGTTGCTTCCAGTGTGCTTCTCTCTTCCATGTGGTCGACCGGCCTGAGGCCTCGGTCGACCGGTTCCCATAGATTTTTGTAGCCTTTTTTTCTATTTTTTTTTCTTTTTCTTTTTTTTTTAATTTTTTATTCAAGACATATCGCTTATTTCATTTCCTTTATTTCTTTTCTTGTCACTTAGTATAAATAGACCACTTCGTTTATTTTGTAGCATATCTTGTAATAATTCTTTTTTTGCTTAGTTAGGGCTTCGGAGCAAGGGTTTGTAGAGGTTTTTCAGTGTGGCACTTTCTCCCTCCAAGGGTTTACTTGTATAAAGGGGTTTGCCCATCGCGGTTGTGTAAAAACACTATCCACTATCTTCTCCATTTATCTTTCTTTCATTTATTACTTTGTTAATTAGGTTTACTTTCTTGCATTTAATTCATGTCATTTAATATGATTTGTGGTTAATTTAGTCTAGGTTGTGTTGGATTGAACTCAACTAAGGGTTGATTGGTTGCTTTGCTTTGGTGATGGAGTTTTACGTGTTTATTTCGAGTGGGTTGTCTTAGTTATTACGCCTAGGAGATTTAACAGGGTATATCATGTATGCTCCGTATTTAAGACCTTGCGTGCGTAGTTTTCGGGGTATTTGTTGACGCTAAAATCTTATTAGATATTTATGGGAATTTAGTGGTGTGATAACTCTGTGTTTAATTAACTGTAGAAATGAGATGCAATATTAATAACTCGTGAGCCCATGTAACCAAGTATACTAATTAACTCAGGGTGAGGGATATTCGACGCAACCTATGGTTTTTATTTGCTTTGTTAATCTTAGTTTAATATACACTTGCCTAGATTAACCTTTTCCTTTATATATCTTTTATTTGGTTAGAAATTATCTTTTACACTTTTATTGAAAAGTAATAAACCAATTAAATTATAGCAAATTGTCTCTGTGGATTTTCGATACCCGGAATAGCCGCTATACTCCCTTAAATGAGTGTAGTGATAGTTTAGGTTTTTGTATAGAGTTGGTGACTGAAAATAAAACGATCGACGCGTAGGTGACTCTTGCGCCGCGGCGAAACCCATCACAATCACTTAACTTACCAAACATCCCAATATAAAGCACTCGGTTAAATACTTAAAAAAAATACAACTTGTTAAGATAAAATACTTATTTTATCGAAATCGCCACTTTACTCACACTGAATTTGCCGTAGTATTTTCTTTGAAATTAACGTTTCAACACACGCACGCTCCGTATTGGAAAATACTCATTTTCTGCTGAAAAACTTTTGCAACCACACATTTGTGTTAATTAAGGGTTAAGACATCCTTAGGTTGCTTAATTATCCTTTTAATTGCTTCACACGGACATCAGCCAATTTCTCATATTTCTTATGCATTTCATCTTTTCAACGAGAACTACCTATTTAATTTGGTGTTGGGTTGTCTTTTCTTATATTCACAATACACCCCATTTCTTTACCATGTTTCATTATCTTTTTCTCAGAATTCTTAAGATAGCCGCGTACTTCATGGGCTCCTCACCGCCGACTACGCTAACATATTCTCTGGCCAGTGTTTTAGGTCTTCCACCCCAAGGCTCTAGGCCCTTCACCATTATTTCCCGGTTTCATCCGACTCCATGCAAATATTTTTTAGCTTTTTTCAAATGTCCATATTATTCCACTTTTACAGGTCGATGCCAAAACTCGAGGCTTTTAGCCCACCTTGTACTACACTTTGAAAATCACCATTTCTTGTCCTTTACACACTTGCATTGATTTTATCCCCAAAATCACTTTCATTTAGGACCATTTGTGTAACACCTTTTCAAATATTTTATTTCTTAAAAATGTCCCACTTTACACAAAAATACCATTTTACCCCATTATTTGCAAATCCGCCTTTTTCTATAGTTTCACAAGTATTGATTTCCCAAAGACATTATCATATCATACAAACTAACTTCTTGAATGTTTTTCCCCTTAACACGAATTAATCTCTTTGGATTTAACCCGCTTTTCAAGTTGAAAATCTATTTATTTGATTAATTTTTTTACGAAGGAAACCATTTGATATTTTGATGATTACTCTGCAAGAAAAAACCATTTTCCCTATATTTTCACGTATATTGTTAAAATACCCACTTATCTCGTTTTCTACACTTATTCTCATACTTTAAGAGATGACCTTTCTATTTTCTTTTATTCATATTAAAACCCATTAAAACCTTCAGCAAACTTGTTTATATGTTCATTACCGAATTACTGCAAGTTCATTTACATAGGAAGAATGATTTTAAGTCCAAATATCCCACTAAATAAGTTTAACACATGGTTCATTCTAGAAATTTCATAGTATTTGCAAAAAACATGCTTTTCAAGACGAAAAGATATTTTCATTTTAATGTTGGAGATTAGGTGTTGATTATAGTGTCTCCCATGAAGGGATTGATGTGGTCTGAAAAGAAAGGGAAGTTGGCTCCCCGATATGTGGGGCCATTCCTTATACTTGAGACGATCAGGCCCGTAGCGTATCGATTGGGACTACCAGATCATTTGCAGTGGATGCATGACGTCTTTCACATATTTGCACTATAGAGATTCCTTAGAGATGAGATAGCATACCAGCATATCGATATTGATGAGATAGAGCTTCATCCAGACGCTACCTGCGAGGAAAGACTAGAAGCCATTCTAGACCGTTAGGAGCACTGACATCGATCCAATGTTGTTCCTTAAGTTTGGGTGCAGTGGGGACACCATCGGGAGGAAGAGTCGGCTTGGGGGGAGGATGAAATGCGCACAAAATACCCTTAACTATTCTAGATAGGTACATACAATTTTAGATTCCGAGGACGGAATCCCGTTATTAGGGTGAAGAATATAATACCCCGTATTTTCCTAGAATAAATAAAACAATACTTTTAGAATAAAATAAAATTTGTGGAAATTAAATTAAATCGGTGAATTAAATTTATTAATTGCGAACAAGTAATTTGTTATTATGTCATAATCATGTGTGATTGATTTTTTTATGTTAGTAAGTACAATGGAAAATAATTGCATGCGTAGTAGAAAATTTATAAATAATGCATGACTTGAATATGAATATAATTGTGGATAAATATAATTGGGACGCATTTCTTGAAGCATATGGTCTCCTTTAGGTATTTTAAACCTTTAGAAATGGTATCGGGTTATAGGTATATAATTTGGGAGATTTTTGGGTCAGTCTAATTATGGGTTCGGGCCCATTTTGGGGTCCAAAATTGGGGAAATAAGTCTAAATCGGGATTTAGGACTAATATAATATTAAAGGGGTAGATTAAGACTCCCCACACTTAATTAAATACATAACCCTATCAACCCAACCTCACGAGAGAAGAGAATATAGGCCAAAAAGGAGAAGGTGCAAGAAATTCAAGGGGAAATTCATCAACTGCATACCTAGGCAAGACTTTTCTTGCACAATTTAACAATCAATGTGGTTCTTGATTCATCGTAGTAAACCCCATGTGATTTATGGGTTTATGTTTGTAATTTGGCAATTTATTGTTAGGGATTAATCTTATGCATGTAGAAGACTAATTGGAATATAGGTTATTAACCCAAAAATTTAGGATGATAAAAATCTTGAATTTGATGATAGATGCCTTAGGATTTATTGGGATTAATTTTGATAATTGGATCCACATGTAGAGGTTTTGATACATGTCTAATATCTAGAAATTTGTGACTTTGAACTCTTGTTATATGCCCCAAATCTTATTTGTATATAGTTGGAATTATAGTAGAAAATTTAGGCTAAGGGTCTTGATTTGTTCATATAAATTATGGGATTTGGGGGAAGAATTTGATGTTCATACATGAAATTAATTATTCTAAGATTAGTAATTAGGTATTAGAGGCCCGTACATATGATTATAAAAAGGAATTAACAATTAGAATAGATCTTGAGAAGAAATTTAGAAATTCCAAAATAGAAAAACATAGCAGATCTGGGCTTCTGGCCACGTTCGAATCGATTCGGTCATGAAGGTGAATCGATTCATCTGGGCGAATCAGATTAATTTGGGACTGGGGATGGATCCGAGATATTTTTAGAAAACCATACGAGTTGGTGGGACGGAATTTAGGTCAACGATGATTTTATTACAAATCCTAATGTGACACGTATATTAATTGGGAAGTTATATTTAACTTGGTGGGTAAATATTCTTTTAACGAAGAAGAAATTAATAATTAACTGGATGGTAAATTATTAATAGGTAAATATTTATTTATATCATGTGGGATATATTAGGTAATTATCGAGTAATTAAGTACATATATTATATGGGAATAATATGTATTTACATTTCTTTGTGTGACCATACCAATGTTCGTGGACAGTCCTATCGGTTTGGGGTTTCGCCCGTTCGGGACCGTAGCACACATTGGCATAGGTGGTCTAGACATTATGTAGGTCATTTTTATAGGTACTATATAAAGTGCCATTTACGAGAGGTAGGTATAGATGTTTGGATCCTTTGCCACTAATGTGTATGGGTCGTGAAGTGGTGTACAACGTAGGGACCACCCCAATTATGCGTGTTTTGTGATATCTGATTGGATAGAGATTTCCTTCGGACGTAATGATAAAGCACAAACGAGATGCCACTGGTAGAGTCCTTTGAGTGTCGCATATATGAAAGTACATATATATAAATCACCCAAATTAAATGAGATTGAACTTAGATAGTAAATTACATACCCATACTATATTGTGTATAATATATGTTTATGTCACCTTCACGATATGTATGAGACTTGGATACTTTGGGCATTGATAATATGAATGTAGATGGTTACGTTTTATCATGTTGACTATAGTTAATGCATTTGGCATTATTTGGCACAGTTGTCATATATTATTTCGAGACTGGTAAGGATGCGGGTAATATCACACTTAAATGAGGGATGAGATGTTAATCACATGGGTGTGACGATGGGGGATATTTACTTTGAATCAACTATATTTTTTTCACTTTAAATTAAATTAATTAATTCTTGAACTCTAGGGCACTGACCTAAATTTAAATATTTTTTGTGTGTGTGTGAAAAGGGAGTGACGATATTTTTTGCTTTTTTCATTTACTATTTTTATATTTTTTCTTCTCAGTTTTCTATATTTTTTAATGTCAAAGTTTCATTTTTGAATTAGGGCATTAACTAATAAATCCCTTGAAAGTCTATTTATTTATGATCAGTCAAAGTGAGAATTTTGTTGGTATCTTACTAACCCATAATTTTTCAATTAATTAACGATAACACCAAATGATACATTTACACTTATTAATATAGATGCAGTTACACTTATTATTGTAGATATAGTTGAAATTGTAACTATATTTATCTTTGTAAGTATATCTACACTAAAAAGTCGAGTTGTATCTTTATCAACATTTATAATTGTAACACGCATGAACTTATTTAAAAACCTAACAAATGTGTACCCTTAACATTAAATATGATAATGTTAATCATTTTCTCGTTATAATTACTCTGTAATTTCTTAATTTTAAATTATTTTTTAACAAGTTAGGTGCAATTCATGTGGCTATTAACATACTCTTAATGGAAAAAAAAAAAAAAAACTAAATTCCTAAAGGTATTATGGTCAAAACAATGTACCAATTAAAATATATTTTATAACATTTATACAGTATCTATTCATTCGTTAGAATATAACATGAGATTTGTATTTTTTTATTGTATTTGTGGGCATAAATGGGTTTTTCTAAAGAACCTTTTGTAACACCCCGCCTGGGGTACAACGGGGTGGTACTCAATAAAACTAATCAAATCCACAGTACACAGGGTATAGAGCATCTAAATAAATCCCACAATAAAAAAAACACTAATCCTAATTTTTTCAAATTAAATACAGCCATTGTCTCTCGAAATAATACAATTATCTATCTCTAAATAAAATAAATCGACAATGCTCTATACAACAAAAATAGATACAAATCTTCTCATTTTGTACTCTCGAATATTCTTCCCAAAATATACAAGCTAAAAATCAATCTCCCATGAACCCATAGCGCCACAAATCCATGCTAACCTACCACTAAGAAAAAATATGGGAAAGTACACAATACGACACGAAAGATGCTCAAGAAATATTATAGGTGAATAAAGAGTAACAATACGAGTACGAAGATTCAAATCAAATGCCAATCTCATTAGCACTTTATCAATATAATTTCTCAACAACACATTATCTGGGTCACCAGGCCTCACCACACCACACCATACTTTATTAAGTAGCCGAAAATTAGAATCTTGGCGGGTGCCCACCCTCTGTGCCATATTAAAATCTCATGACAACGTGCTTAACCCAAATATAATACCACACGAATCAAAATCAGATTCCAACAAAATTTCCAGATTCCAAATGAATTTAAAAATTCAAATAAGAGTTCAATAATTACACGAAATCAAAGTGAATAACTCTCGAAAGATTTAAGAGCATATTGTGTAAAATCCCATACCTTAAACCGACATAATAAATCAACATGAATCTGCCCAGAAACTCATATCACACCACCAATTTATATCCCACAAAGATAATCAAAACTCTTCCAAAATTCAACACCAAAATAGCCCCAAATAACACCTCCAACTAGGGATGAATACATAAATATAAAGGGGCTATGTGTATATAAAACGAGAGGAAATAAAAATATGTTTACTGCATATTTTTGTGCCAAAAGTTGGTTCTCAAATGGTCACCAACGACCGCTTTTACAAGTCAAAAAGATATTTGAAACAACAAAAACTCTTGAGAAAACCTGTTGTGCAGGAAATTTGTTAGGGTCGATTTATCGATCACTCAGAAAATTTGACATTGCCGACTTAAAATAAAAACCAAGGGATAATTATCTTCAAAATCATTTAAAAATCAATTTTAAGTCCGATTTCGAAACCTATTGGAAATCTCACCTTTAAAAATAACTCTCAACATTTCTGAGCAAGAAAAATAATTAAATAAAAAATTTAATTTTCCTCTATATTTTTTAAATTAATTTAAAATACTCCAAAATTATGCAGGTTGTTACACTTCTCCACTAACAATAGAAGTTCGCCCTCGAAATTCGCTGAAAGCCTAACTCAAAAAATTAGGCTACTACAACAATCTCCAAAAATAATCTCATCTCATAATTATATTCCTCACATCTATGTAACACCCCACTTAAAATAATAACGGGTGACCAGCCCTATACTACATTAAATCAGGAGTCTCAGATGGCTCAGTCTCAACATCAACTGCCAGTAAAAAATAATATACGACTAACTACCCGATATCATATAAGCGAGATGTTCAAATTAATATAAAACACACCATGACTAACAAACCAACACTATACTACTAACAAAGAAAAGAAAGATGCCTAGTAGAAATATAATAAATAAAATGAATAACTACAAATGAATATGCCAGAACGAGATAAAACCGAATAAGTCGTCGGGCACAGCCAATACAAAAACAGAAATGGAATAAATATAACATATATATATATATATATATAAATCCCTTGGGTACAAACCCGATATACAACATCAATCCTACCTAGATTTTTTTGTAGAAGTAGGAAGCGACTACATTCTACATCCCGCAACAGTCTGCACCTGTCACGGCTCCCAAGACTCTAGATAGATGATCATCCGGCATCCATGCGGTATATATATATATATATATATATATATATATAGGCAAGGAGAGAAAAGTAAACGGGTCAGAGCCCGAGTTGTGAAAATATTTAGCAAGTGTGTTAACCGTGCATAATAAATATCGATGCACTTATTTCATAATTAAAGTGGAATCCCACTCTCGTAAATCCCCAACTCAACTCTCATCTAACGGCGCGCACCTATTCGCGTCCTGAGATTTTAGTTAAATTACCCCAACTATAAGGACAACCTAACTTATCATAGGCCTAGCCTATACCCACGAGATCTGCCTTCCTAACATAACCCAAGAATCCACTCTTTCTAAACACACTTAGGTATTTTTACAAACATATATGCCATATTAGGATTAATGGAATCCGGTTTATAATTTAATCAATCATAACTCTTAATAAGTTACCCATATACATTTGGGTTGAATCATATGATTTAATTTCTAAATAACAGGCATATAAAATTATTATTGACAAAACTTCTCTCCAATCTCAACGCTGCGCTACGTTTCGTGCGTGGGGTGTCTCGCAAAGCGAAATCCAAACAAGGAACCACCGCGTTACACTACTCCATGTCAACGTCGATCCTAGCGATCCATTATGCCAAACCTAATTATAGAAAGAAATTTTCTCCAATCTCAACATTGCACTACGTTTCGTGGGGTGTCTCGCAAAGCGAAATCCAAACAAGAAACCACCCCGTTACACTACTCCTTGACAATATCGATCCTAGAGATCCATTACGCCATACATACAATACTACTAAATATAGATTACCATATAAGAATAACTCACAGTCTCCAAATGATATCCTTGGGATGATGTAACCAAAATATTCCTTAAATGCGATACATCAACCCCCATCAAACTAGTACACCATAATCATCCAAGATGTACTCCATAAAGATTCCATATCCTTTCACCTATAGGATATTAAATATATATATAGGCATTTATTCTAACCATATATATATATATATATATATATATATATATATATATATATATATATATATATATACCATCATCCAATCCCATAGCCAAATGTACATACTACATATGATGTACAAAGGCCATCCACATAATATACCCGGCTATATATATCGCTGATAAACTGCATCATGCTATCATCTTCCGGGGCATTACTCACATACCATCCTGGGGACCATGGTCGGTCTCAATATCACCGACATCGGGGCCCAACACACACACACGACATCCCGGGAAGCGGCCATAGCTCCTAACCAGCAATGAGATGAAACATACCCACCACGTCTCATCCCAAAAATATGAATAACATAATAACACACTGGATGACTATGACCTGGGGAATATCCACACCCTGCTCCTTGAGTCAGGATGCTCACCCCCTGCGCGGAAACTTCCCAATGATAGCATGAGCGGGGTATGCTTAACCACATAAGTATATATATCATTCGCATGCACAATATATACACATCCATACGATCCAGTCATATGATCAAACATTAAAACATCACATAAGGTTTAGATATTCACAACATAAATATATCCATAGAATCATATCCATATAGATATATATACATATATTCACATATCCATATATCTATATATACGAACTAATTCTCATTCATAAGTATAAGATATATAAACTCGTCTATAAGTATACATAATCCTAAATATACAAGCCGCCACCACAAACTCATTTAATTTACCTCGATATGTGAATACGATCCCTCACTTGAAGCATATTCATCCAGTTTTCCTCTGATGAATAGAGTCCCAAAAATACATGTATGTATATCTAACATTAAGGTTATCACCCAAAGTTTAGTGTTGGTAACAATCACTACACATTCCATATATCTCCAAAAAGGACATCCATGTATCCAGTACTAGTTTTGACTATTGATACATACATAAATAATAGTCTATAAGTCTCAACTTAGCCCAACTTTATTTCAAGTATTGGAATCCCAATGATTATTTCCACAAGATTATGTAATAACTATCTTGACTAGAATATATGCTACCAATTATTCTAGTTGATAGTATGATCCAATCGTTCCCAATTCGGACTACGGTTCATTTACTCTCATGATTCCCCTAGTCTAACACTTCTGATTTTCCCCTTAAATCATCATTTCTAAGGACAATGCGACTACTCTCTCTCATTGGTCCCCAAATTGTGTCTTAATGAGATTCTATCTCTATAAGGATTCAATATAAATGTCGGCCTAAAATTTTACAACATACCCTCGCAACTCTCTCTAAGAGTTCTTAACCTTCCATCCTATCTATACTCACTTTTGAATTATAATTAGGATTTCCATCCCTAATGAGGTTTCCCACAATCTCCATACACACACACAACTCCAATGCATACATATAACATATACCTTCCTTAATCTATTTAAAGAAGTCCCCATAATCATAATAAGTGAGAAACCCCTTATAAGTCCTCAAAACATAACTCTTACATCATATAATCAAGTCCCAAATTAATGAACCCAATCAAAAAGGGTTAGAAATCACTATAGAGAAAATTTCTCACAATGCCCTGTTTCCGAATCGATTCGGCCCCCAACAGTGAATCGATTCGGGCCATCCAAATCGATTCGGTCCAAAGGGACCTGAGAGTCTACTACATACCGAATTGATTCTCTAGGGGCAAATCGATTCGGCCCTAAAGACCTGAGGCTTCTGTAACCTGGCGAATCGATTCGCTAGGGGCGAATAAATTCGGCCAGTTCAGAAAGCCACGAAAATGGCTAATTTTTACAAAACCCAAAACTCCCAAAATTCGATTTATACCTCTTCCAACACTTAATATTCAACCCCAACATATTTCCAAACATTAAAACTCACCATATGTCTAGCCTCATCAATTTATATCCCTTAAACCCAATTACAAACTTTAATTTCAAGATTTAAACCAAAAATTAGGTTTTGATAAATATACCCGAAAATCCAATTCTTATATCCACAAATTATGAAATGAAATACACAAATGACTTATTTAGCAAGATTAAACACTTGCCTCAGATTTGTAGAGGTTGGATCATCCTCGATGTCGCGTTTGGGTTGGAATCTCCAACTTTTTTTCTCTCTTTCTTCTTTTCGTCTTCTTTCTCTCTTCTTTTCTCTTTCTCTCCTTTCCTCAAATGAGAAGGCTTCATACGTAAGCCTCTTAAATCTTAAAACATAAGTCCTAAATTTTAAATGTTAATACACACTTTAAATTAATCGTTTACTCCAATTCGAGTCAAACTAACTTAAAAATAATCTGGAACCGAAATAAAACCCAATGACAGTCATTTTGACTATCTCGACCATTTCGGGATCGATGCTACCCTTAAAATCATCATCTGAAATAATTTGAAATGTTCTCTATTTTTGGGACTCAATTCCAAATTTTAAAATTCTCCAATTAATTAAATTTTATTTTCCCAAAAATTTAATTTCTCAGTCTCCAAAATCAAGGGTTGTTACATACTTCCCCCTTTACAAAACTTCTCCCACGAAATTTTAAGATATGTCTATGACCTCAATCTCATCTAGTCCTTACATCAACTCTCAGGATCACTGTACCGATCCTTTCTAGTTCTAACGTCAAACCATATAGATTTTAAAGCAAACTAACTACCCGGGGCGCCCATACACCCCGTACCCGAGCTTTCACTCATAGAATTATAATCAGGCTCCAATAGCCTCAAATCGTAATATCACTATCAGCAATATAATCTATAGCAACATACTAAATATATGTAAGTTTGAAAATTCCCAATGGTTGAACTCTCCTCAATTCTTGACGCTAGCTACCTTCGTGCGGGGGAGGTCTCGCAAGCGAAATCCAAACAAGGAACCCTCCCAATACACTACTGTGTAGCTAGGTCAGGGATTGACATTAGTTGAACCAGGGTTAAGGTTTTATAAAAATATTTTCATATTTTAGATATTGCCCGAAGGCCAATGTAATAATACAATATGAATTAATTATGCGTCTTTCAATCCGCCAAACAAACACCTTATGCTCAAGACACAAGGTCTCAACAAATACAACACTCTAACCAATACCTAGTTCTTAAGACTAGCACAACTATGGGCTAAATTCTCCGTTCAAAATAACTCTACCAAAATTTGAACCTCTCAATTATACCATTCCTATACATCACACCAAAACATCGTTCAAAGTAAGTCCTTCCCTCCTTGGGACACTATAATTACACGCCCTAACCTACCCATAAGACAATAACCTTATAGTCACCACTTAACAAACCTTGACATTCCACACCTCCGGAATTCAATATTATAACTCTCGACATTCTCGATATAGCACAAAGCATGACTTAAACCCAAAGAAAGGTATTTTACCTTATACTTCCATAATCCAATTGCTTTACCTTATCCTTGGATCCTTATTTAAAGTTTAAAGTCCTCTACTCCTTCCTAACCATTATAAAGGACAAAATGCAATTGCGACTACCGAAGACTCCCTCAGTCCTACTTACGAAACCGAGTTTCCAATTTCTTACCCCCTCTTCCCAGAAGGCAATACTCCCGATATTGGGACCACTCCACACACCTCGCGTTGGGAAAAGTCACCAACACCAAGTTTCCTAACAAAGGTTGACGGGTTTCCCAATCTAAACCTCCCAAGGACTACACTATATACCTCTCCCCAGACTTACCTTACCAAGATTCGCCATTCGAGTAGATTTACTTTTTATACTCAACCACCGATAAAACACCCTGAACCAGTGCCAGAGTTCTCTTTCTTATATCTCCGTCGGAATCGGGAGAAATAAATACCCCCGATCAAAGCGTACCCAAAATCCGTTATGGGTATCGTATCTCTATTCTTGTCCTTTCCTAGACGACATAATCTAGGTGACGTCTGAAAAGAGAGCAACTGTTATCCGAACGTCGATCAAGTAAATACACTTCACAGAAGAAGATATGCGCAGTGAACACAACAGTCCTAATAGTAGGGCTTTATATCAAGAACGTTAACGGAAGAACACAGAAAACTCGCATAGATCTTAAAGACTCTAGAACTTGATGCTCTGATACCATCTGTAACACCCCACTTAAAATAATAACAGGTGGCCAGCCCTATACTACATTAAATCAGGAGTCTTAGATGGCTCAATCTCAACATTAACTGCCAGTACAAAATAATATACAACTAACTACCCGATATCAAATAAGCGAGATGTTAAAATTAAAATAAAACACACCATGACTAACAAACCAACACTATACTACTAACAAAGAAAAGAAAGATGCCTAGTAGAAATATAATAAATAAAATGAATCACTACAAATGAATATGCCAGAACGAGATAAACCTGAATAAGCTGTCGGGTCACAGCCAATACAAAAACAGAAATGGAATAAATATAACATATATATATATATAAATCCCTTGGGTAACCCAATATACAACATGAATCCTACCTAGATTTTTTTGAAGAAGTAGGAAGCGACTACATTCTACGTCCCGCAACAGTCCGCACCTGTCACGGCTCCCAAGACTCTGGATAGAAGGTCATCCAGCATCCATGCGGTAGGACACCTGTAGTAATATATATATATATATATATATATATATACACAGGCAAGGAGAGAAAAGTAAACGGGTCAGAGCCCGATTTGTGAAAATATTTAGCAAGTGTGTTAACCGTGCATAATTAATATCGATGCACTTATTTCATAATTAAAGTGGAATCGCACTCTCGTGAAACCCCAACTCACCTCTCATCTAACGGCGCGCACCTATTCGCGTCCTGAGATTTTAGTTAAATTACCCCAACTATTAGGACAACCTAACTTATCATAGGCCTAGCCTATACCCACGAGATCTGCCTTCCTAACATAACCCAAGAATCCACTCTTTCTAAACACACTTAGGTATTTTTACAAACATATATGCCATATTAGGCTTAATGGATTCCGGTTTATAATTTAATCAATCATAATTCTTAATAAGTTACCCATATATATTTGGGTTGAATCATATGATTTAATTTCTAAATAATAGGTATACAAAATTATTATTGACAAAACTTCTCTCCAAACTCAACGCTGCGCTACGTTTCGTGCGTGGGGTGTCCCGCAAAGCGAAATCCAAACAAGGAACCACCCCGTTACACTACTCCATGTCAACGTCGATCCTAGAGATCCATTATGCCAAACCTAATTATAGACAGAACTTTTCTCATATCTCAACATTGCACTACGTTTCGTGCGTGAGGTGTCTCGCAAAGCGAAATCCAAACAAGAAACCACCCCGTTACACTACTCCTTGATAATGTCGATCCTAGAGATCCATTATGCCATACATACAATACTACTAAATATAGATTACCATATAAGAACAACTCGTAGTCTCAAAATGATATCCTTGGGATGATGTAAGCGAAATATTCCATAAATGCGATACATAAACCCCCATCAAACTAGTACACCATAATCATCCAAGATGTACTCCATAAAGATTCCATATCCTTTCACCTATAAGATATTAAATATATATATAGTCATTTATTCTAACCACATATATATATATATACCATCATCCAATCCCATAGCCAATTGTACACTACATATGATGGCCATGCACATAATATACCCGGCTATATATATCGTCGATAAACTGCATCATGCTATCATCTTCCAGGATATTACTCACATACCATCCTAGGGACCACGGTCGGTCTCAATATCATCGACATCGGGGCCAAACACACACACAACGTCCCGGGAAGCAGTCATAGCTCCTAACCGGCAATGAGACGAAACATACCCACCACGTCTCATCCCAAAAATATAAATCACATAATAACACACTGGACGATTATGACCTGGGGAATATCCACACCCTTCTCCTTAATCCAGGATGCTCACCTTCTGTGCGGAAACTTCCCAATGATAGGATGGGCGGGGTATGCTTAACCACATAAGTATATATGTCGTTCACATGCACAATATATACACATCCATATGATCCCATCATATGATCAAACATTAAACCATCACATAAGGTTTAGATATTCACAACATAAATATATCCATATAGATATATATACATATATTCACATATCCATATATCTATATATATGAACTAATTCTCATTCATAAGTATAAGATATATAAACTCGGTTATAAGTATACATAATCCTCAATATACAAGCCGTCACCACAAACTCATTTAATTTACCTCGATATGTGAATACGATCCCTCACTTGAAGCATATTCATCCATTTTTCCTATGATGAATAGTCTCCCAAAAATACATGTATGTATATCTAACATTAGGGTTGTCACCTCAAGTTTAGTGTAGGTAACAATCACTACACATTCCATATATCTCCAAAAAGGACATCCATGTATCCAATACTAGTTTCGACTATTGATACATACATAACTAAAAGTCTATAAGCCTCAACTTAGGCCAACTTTATTTCAAGTATTGGAATCCCAATGATTATTTCCACAAGATTATGTAATAACTATCTTGATTAGAATATATGCTACCAATTATTCTAGAGTATAGTACGATCCAATCGTTCCCAATTCGGACTACGGTTCATTTACTCTCATGATTCCCCTAGTCTAACACTTCTTATTTGCCCCTTAAATCATAATTTCTAAGGACAATGCGACTACTCTCTCTCATTGATCCCCAAATTGAGTCTTAATGAGATTCTATCTCTATAAGGATTCAATATAAATGTCGGCCTAGAATTTTACAACATACCCTCGCAACTCTCTCTAAGAGTTCTTAACCTCCCATCCTATCTATACTCACTTTTGAATTATAATTAGGGTTTCCATCCCTAATGAGGTTTCCCACAATCTCCATACACACACACAACTCCAATGCATACATATAAACATATACCTTCCTTAATCTATTTAAAGAAGTCCCCATAATCATAATAAGTGAGAAACCCCTTATAAGTCCTCAAAACATAACTCTTACATCATATAATCATGTCCCAAATTAATGAACCCAGCCAAAAAGGGTTACAAATCACTATAGAGAAAATTTCTCAAAATGCCCTGTTTCCGAATCGATTCGGCCCCATCGAATCGATTCGGCCCCAACAGCGAATCTATTCGACCCATCTGAATCGATTCGGTCCAAAGGAACCTGAGAGTCTGCTACATACCGAATCGATTCGCTAGGGGCGAATCGATTCGGCCATAAAGACCTGAGGCTTCTATAACCTGTAGAATCGATTCGCTAGGGGCGAATCGATTCGGCCAGTTTAGAAAGCCACGAAAATGGCTAATTTTTATGAAACCCAAAACTCCCAAATTCGATTTATACCTCTTTCAACACTTAATATTCAACCCCAACATATTTCCAAACATTAAAACTCATCCTATGTCTAGCCTCATCAATTTATATCCCTTAAACCCAATTACAAACTTCAATTTCAAGATTTAAACCAGAAATTAGGTTTTGATAAATATACACAAAAATCCCATTCTTATATCCATAAATTATGAAATGAAATACACAAATGACTTGTTTATCAAGATTAAACACTTGCCTCAGATTTGTAGAGGTTGGATCGTCCTTGATGTCGCGTTTGGGCCGGAATCTCCAAGCTTTTCTTCCTCTCTCTCTTCTTTTCTTCTTCTTTCTCTCTTCTTTTCTCTTTCTCTCCTTTCCTCAAATGAGAAGGCTTCATCCGTAAGCCTCTTAAATCTTAAAACATAAGTCCCAAATTTTAAATGTTAATACACACTTTAAATGACTAGTTTACTCCAATTCGAGTCAAACTGACTTAAAAATAATTCAGAACCGAAATAAAACCCAATGACAGTCATTTTGACTATCTCGACCCTTCCGGGATCGATGGTACCCTTAAAATCATCATCCAAAATACTTTGAAATGTTCTCTATTTTTGGGCCTCAATTCCAAATTTTAAAATTCTCCAATTAATTAAATTTTATTTTCCCAAAAATTTAATTTCTCAGTTTCCAAAATCAAGGGTTGTTACATACTTCCCCCTTACAAGATATGCCTAGGACCTCAATCTCATCCAGTCCTTACATCAACTCTCAGGATCACTATACCGACCCTTTCTACTTCTAACGTCTAACCATATAGATTTTAAAGCAAACTAACTACTCGGGGCTCCCATACACCCCGTACCCGAGCTTCCACTCGTAGAATTATAATCAGGCTCCATTAGCCTCAAATCGTAATATCACTCTCAGCAATATAATCCATAGCAACATATTAAATATATGTAAGTTTGAAAAATCCCAATGGTTGAACTCTCCTCAATTCTTGACGCTAGCTACCTTCGTGCGGGGGAGGTCTCGCAAGCGAAATCCAAACAAGGAACCCTCCCAATACACTACTGTGTAGCTAGGTTGGGGATTGAGATTAGTTGAACCAGCGTTAAGGTTTTATAAAAAGATTTTCATATTTTAGATATTGCCCGAAGGCCTATGTAACAATATAATATGAATTAATTCCGCGTCTTTCGAGACGCCAAACACACACCTTATGCTCAAGACACAAGGTATCAACAAATACAACACTCTAACCAATACCTAGTTCTTAAGACTAGCACAACTATGGGCTAAATTCTCCGTTCAAAATAAATCTACCAAACTTTGAACCTCTCAGTTATACCATTCCTATACATCACACCAAAACATCGTTCAAAGTAAGTCCTTCCCTCCTTGGGACACTATAATTACACGCCCTAACCTACCCATAAGATAATAACCTTATAGTCACTACTCAACAAACCTTGACATTTCGCACCTCCAGAATTCAATATTATAACTCTCGACGTTCTCGATATAGCACAAAGCGTGACTTAAACCCAAAGAATGGTATTTTACCTTATACTTCCATAATCCAATTGCTTTACCTCATCCTTGGATCCTTATTTAAAGTTTAAAGTCCTTTACTCCTTCCTAACCATTATGAAGGACAAAACGCAATTGTGACTACCGAAGACACCCTATGACCTACTTACGAAACCAAGTTTCCAATTTCTTACTCCCTCTTCCCAAAAGGCAATACTCCTGATATTGGGACTACTCCACACACCTCGCTTCAGGAAAAGTCACCAACACCAGGTTTCCTAACTAAGGTTGACAGGTTTCCCAATCTAAACCTCCCAAGGACTACACTATATACCTCTCCTCAGACTTACCTTACCAAGATTCACCATTCGAGTAGATTTCCCTTTAATACTCAACCACCGATAAAACACCCTGAACCACTTCTAGAGATCTCTTTCTTATATCTCTTCCGGAATCGGGAGAAACAAATACCCCCGATTAAAGCGTACCCAAAATACGTTATGGGTATCGTATCTCTATTCTTGGCCTTTCCTAGATGACATAATCTAGGTGACGTCTGAAACGAGAGCAACTGTTATCAGAACGTCGATCAAGTGAATACACTTCACAGAAGAAGATATGCGCAGTGAACACAACAGTCCTAATAGTAGGGATTTATATCAAGAACGTTAACCGAAGAACGCAGAAAACTTGCTCAGATCCTAAAGACTATAGAATCTGATGCTCTGATACCATCTGTAACACCCCGCTTAAAACAATAACGGGTGGCCAGCCCTATACTACATTAAATCATGAGTCTCAGATGGCTCAGTCTCAACATCAACTGCTAGTACAAAAAAATACACGACTAACTACCCGATATCATATAAGCGAGATGTTAAAATTAAAATAAAACACACCATGACTAACAAACAAGCATTATACTACTAATAAAGAAAAGAAAGATGCCTAGTAAAAATATAATAGATAAAATGAATAACTACAAATGAATATGCCACAACGAGATAAACCCGAATAAGCTGTCGGGTCACAGCCAATACAAAAATAGAAATGGAATAAATATAACATATATATATATATATAAATCCCTTGGGTACAAACCCGATATACAACATGAATCCTACCTAGATTTTTTTGAAGAAGTAGGAAGCGACTACATTCTACATCCCGCAACAGTCCGCACCTGTCACGGCTCCCAAAACTCTGGATAGAAGGTCATCCGGCATCCATGCGGTAGGACACCTGTAGTAATATATATATATATATATATATATATATATATATATATATATATATATATATATATATATATATATATATATATATATATATATATATATATATATATACAGGCAAGGAGAGAAAAGTAAGCGGGTCAGAGCCCGAGTTGCGAACATATTTAGCAAGTGTGTTAACCGTGCATAATAAATATCGATGCATTTATTTCGTAATTAAAGTGGAATCGCACTCTCGTGAAACCCCAACTCACCTCTCATCTAACGGTGCGCACCTATTCGCGTCCTGAGATTTTAGTTAAATTACCCCAACTATAAGGACAACCTAACTTATCATAGGCCTAGCATATACCCACGAGATCTGCCTTCCTAACATAACCCCAGAATCCACTCTTTCTAAACACACTTAGGTATTTTTACAAACATATATGCCATATTAGACTTAATTTTTTTTCGATTTATAATTTAATCAATCAGAATTCTTAATAAGTTACCCATATACATTTGGGTTGAATCATATGGTTTAATTTCTAAATAATAGGCATACAAAATTATTATTGACAAAGCTTCTCTCCAATCTCAACGCTGCGCTACGTTTCGTGCGTGGGGTGTCTCGCAAAGCAAAATCCAAACAAGGAACCACCCCGTTACACTACTCCATGTCAACGTCGATCCTAGAGATCCATTATGCCAAACCTAATAATAAACAGAACTTTTCTCCAATATCAACATTGCACTACGTTCCGTGCGTGGGGTGTCTCGCAAAGCGAAATCCACACAAGAAACCACCCCGTTACACTACTCCTTGACAATGTCGATCCTAGAGATCCATTATGCCATACATACAATACTACTAAATATAGATTATCATATAAGAACAACTCACAGTCTCCAAATGATATACTTAGGATGATGTAACCGAAATATTCCTTAAATGATATACATCAACCCCCATCAAACTAGTACACCATAATCATCCAAGATATACTCCATAAAGATTCCATATCCTTTCACCTATAGGATATTAAATATATATATAGGCATTTATTCTAACCATATATATATATATATATATATATATATATATATATACCATCATCCAATCCCATAGCCAAATGTACATACTACATATGATGTACAAAGGCCATGCACATAATATACCCGGCTATATATATCGTCGATAAACTACATCATGATATCATCTTCCAGGGCATTACTCATATACCATCCTGGGGACCACAGTCGATCTCAATATCATCGCCATCGGGGCCAAACACACACACGCGACGTCCCGGGAAGCGGTCATAGCTCCTAATCGGCAATGAGACGAAACATACCCACTACGTCTCATCCTAAAAATATAAATCGCATAATAAAACACCGGATGACTATGACCTGGGGAATATCCACACCCTGCTCCTTGAGCCGGGATGCTCACCCTCTGCGCGAAAACTTCCCAATGATAGCATGAGCGGGGTATGCTTAACCACATAAATATATATATCGTTCACATGCACAATATATACACATCCATATGATCCCATCATATGATCAAACATTAAACCATCACATAACGTTTAGATATTCACAACATAAATATATCCATAGAATCATATCCATATAGATATATATACATATATTCACATATCCATATATCTATATATACGAACTAATTCTTGTTCATAGGTATAAGATATATAAACTCGGCTATAAGTATACATAATCCTCAATATACAAGCCATCACCACAAAATCATTTAATTTACCTCGATATGTGAATACGATCCCTCACTTGAAGCATATTCATCCATTTCTTCTATGATGAATAGTCTCCCAAAAATACATGTATGTATATCTAACATTAGGGTTATCACCCAAAGTTTTGTGTAGGTAACGATCACTACACATTCCATATATTTCCAAAAAGGACATCCATGTATCCAATACTAGTGTCGACTATTGATACATACATAACTAATAGTCTATAAGCCTCAACTTAGCCCAACTTTATTTCAAGTATTGGAATCCCAATTATTATTTCCACAAGATTATGTAATAACTATCTTGACTAGAATATATGCTACCAATTATTCTAGTTGATAGTACGATCCAATCGTTCCCAATTCGGACTACGGTTCATTTACTCTCATGATTCCCCTAGTCTAACACTTCTGATTTTCCCCTTAAATCATCATTTCTAAGGACAATGCGACTACTCTCTCTCATTGGTTCCCAAATTTTGTCTTAATGAGATCATATCTCTATAAGGATTCAATATAAATGTCGGCCTAGAAATTTACAACATACCCTCGCAACTCTCTCTAAGAGTTCTTAACCTTCCATCCTATCTATAATCAGTTTTGAATTATAATTAGGATTTCCATCCCTAATGAGGTTTCCCACAATCTCCATACACACACACAACTCCAATGCATACATATAACATATACCTTCCTTAATCTATTTAAAGAAGTCCCCATAATCATAATAAGTGAGAAACCCCTTATAAGTCCTCAAAACATAACTCTTACATCATATAATCATGTCCCAAATTAATGAACCCAACCAAAAAGGGTTAGAAATCACTATAGAGAAAATTCCTCAGAATGCCCTGTTTTCGAATCGATTCGGCCCCTCCGAATCGATTCAGTCCAAAGGGACCTGAGAGTCTGCTACATACCGAATTTATTCGCTAGGGGCGAATCGATTCGGCCCTAAAGACTTGAGGCTTCTGCAACCTGGCGAATCGATTCGCTAGGGGCAAATCGATTCGGCCAGTTCAGAAAGCCACGAAAATGGGTAATTTTTACAAAACCCAAAACTCCCAAAATTCGATTTTTACCTCTTCCAACACTTAATATTCAACCCCAACATATATCCAAACATTAAAACTCATCCTATGTCTAGCCTCATCAATTTATATCCCTTAAACCCAATTACAAACTTCAATTTCAAGATTTAAACCAAAAATTAGATTTTGATAAATATACCCAAAAATCCAATTCTTATATCGACAAATTATGAAATGAAATACACAAATGACTTATTTAGCAAGATTAAACACTTGCCTCAGATTCGTAGAGGTTGGATCGTCCTCGATGTCACGTTTGGGCCGGAATCTCCAAGCTTTTCTTCCTCTCTCTCTTCTTTTCTTCTTCTTTCTCTCTTCTTTTCTCTTTCTCTCCTTTCCTCAAATGATAAGGCTTCATCCGTAAGCCTCTTAAACCTTAAAACATAAGTCCCAAATTTTAAATGTTAATACACACTTTAAAGGACTCGTTTACTCCAATTCGAGTCAAACTGACTTAAAAATAATCTGGAACCGAAATAAAACCCAATGACAGTCATTTTGACTATCTCGACCCTTCCGAGATCGATGGTACCCTTAAAATCGTCATCCGGAATACTTTGAAATGTTCTCTATTTTTGGGCCTCAATTCCAAATTTTAAAATTCTCTAATTAATTAAATTTTATTTTCCCAAAAATTCCATTTCCCAGTCTCAAAAATCAAGGGTTGTTACAATCTAATCTCGAAACCTAACACGAATATCACCGAAATTACTCTATCTCCAAAAATTGCTAATCAGTCAATGAACCCAAAAACCCAATCCCCGATGGTTGTCGTATACCTAAGCTCTGATACCATTATGTAACACACCGCCCGGGGATAGTGGGGCGGTACTGGATAAAACTAATCAAATCCACAATACAAAAGGTATAGAGCATCTAAATAAATCCCACATTAAAAAAACACTAATCTCAATTTCTTCAAATTAAATACAACAATTGTCTCTCGAAATAATACAACTATCTATCTTGAAATAAAATAAATCGCTAGTGCTCTATACAACAAAAATAAATACAAATCTTCTGATTTTATACTCTCAAATATTCTTCCCAAGATATTCAAGCTAAAAACCAATCTCCCATTAACCCATAACGCCACAAATCCATGCTAACCTGCCACTAAGAAAAAATATGGGAAAGTACACAATACGAGTGGAAAGATGCTCAACAAATATTAGCGGTGAATAAAGCATAACAGTACGAGTAAGAATATTCAAATCAAATGTCAATCTCACAATCATTTTATCAATGTAATTTCTCAACAACACATTATCCGGGTCATCATGCCTCACCATACCGCACCATACTTTATCAAGTAGCCAGAAATTGGAATCTTAGCGGGTGCCCAACCTCCATACCGTATTAAATTCTCATGACAACATGCTCAACCCAAATATAATACCACATGAATCAAAATTAGATTCCAACAAAATCTCCAGATTCCAAATGAATTTAGCAGTTCAAATAAGAGTTCAATAATCACATGAAATCAAAGAGAATAACTCTCTAGAGATTTAAGAGCATATTGTGTAAAACCCCATACCTTAAATCGACGTAAGAAACCAACATAAATCTGCCCTGAAACTCAGATCACACCATCAAAATCATCCCACAAAGATCATGAAAACTCTTCCAATATCCAACACCAAAATAGCCCCAAAGAACACCTCCAAAACTAGGGTTGAATACATAAATATAAAGGGGCTATGTGTATATAAAAAGAGAGGAATATATATATATATATATATATATATATATATATATATATATATATATATATATATATATATATATATATGTTTACTGCATATTTTTGTGTCAAACGTTGGTCCTCAAATGGTCACCCACGACCTCATTTTATAGCACAAAAAGATAAGAATTTGAAACAACAAAAAATCTTGAGAAAACCTGCTGCGCACGAAATATGTTGGGGTCGATCGATCGACCACTCAGAAAAAATTGACACTGCCGACTTAAAATAAAACCAAGGGATAATTATCTTCATAATAATTTAAAAATAATAATTTTAAGTCCGATTTCGAAACCGATTGAAAATCTCATCTTTAAAAATAATTCTCAACATCTTTTGGCAAGAAAAATAATTAAGTTAAAAACTTATTTTCCTCTATATTTTTTAAATTAATTTAAAATACTTCAAAATTACGCTGGTTATTACATTTCCCCACTAACAATGAAATTTCCCCCTCGAAATTCGTTGAAAGCCTAACTCTCAAAATCAGGCCACTATAACAATCTCCAAAAATATTCCTCACATCTAATCTCGGAACCTAACACGAATATCACTGAAAATACTCTATCTCCAAAAATTGTTATTCACGCAATGAACCCAAAATCCAAGCCCCGAGCGTTGTCGTATACCTAAGCTCTGATATCATTCTGAAACACCCCGCATGGGGAGAGCGGGGTTGTACTCGATAAAACTAACCAAATTCACAATGCATAAGGTATAGAGCATCTAAATAAATTCGACGATAAAAAAAACACTAATCTCAATTTCTTCAAATTAAATACAACAATTGTCTCTCGAAATATTACAACTATAAAACTAACCAAATCCATAATACACAAGGTATAGAGCATCTAAATAAATTCGACAATAAAAAAATTACTAATCTCAATTTCTTTATATTAAATACAACAATTGTCTCTCGAAATAATACAACTATCTATCTTGAAATAAAATAAATCACCAATGCTTTATACAACAAAAATAAATACAAATCTTTTCATTTTGTACTCTCAAATATTCTTCCCAAAACATCCAAGATAAAAATCAATCTCCCATTAACCCATAGCGCCACACATCCACGCTAACCTGCCACTAAGAAAAAATATGGGGAAGTACACAATACGACAGGATAGTTGTTGAATAAATATTAGCGGTGAATAAAGCGTAACAATACGAGTACGAATATTCAAATCAAATGCCAATCTCACAAGCATTTTATCAATATCATTTCTCAACAACACATTATCTGGGTCATCAGGCCTCACCATACCGCGCCATACTTTATCAAGTAATCGAAAATTAGAATCTTGGAGGGTGCCCAATATCCGTGCCATATTAAAATCTCGTGACAACATGCTCAACCCAAATATAATACCACATGAATCAATATTAGATTCTAACAAAATTTCTAGAATCCAAATAAATTTAGCAATTCAAATAAGAGTTCAATAATCACATGAAATCAAAGTGAATAACCCTCGAAAGATTTAAGAGCATATTGTGTAAAATCCCATACCTTAAACCGACATAAGAATTCAAGATGAATCTGGCTAGAAACTCATATCACACCATCAAAATCATCCCACAAAAATCATGAAAATTCTTCCAAGATCCAACACCAAAATAGCCCCAAAGAACACCTCCAAAACTAGGGTTGAATATATAAATATAAAGGGGTTATGTGTATATAAAACGAGAGGAAATAAAAATATGTTTACTGTATATTTTTGTGCCAAAAGTTGGTTCTCAAATGATCACCCACGACCTCATTTATAAGGCAAAAAGATAAGAATTTGAAACAACAAAAACTCTTGAGAAAACCTGCTGCGCACAAAATCTGTTGGGGTCGATCGATCGATCCCCGAGAGTCGATCGATTGATCACTCAGAAAATTTGACAATGCCGACTTAAAATAAAACCAAGGGATAACTATCTTAAAAATCAATTTTAAGTCTGGTTTCGAAACCGATTGAAAATCTCATCTTTAAAAGTAATTCTCAACATTTTTGGGCAAGAAAATAATTAAATCAAAAACTTTATTTTTCTCTATATTTTTTAAATTAATTTAAAATATCCCAAAATTACGCGAGTTGTTACACTTGTCACAGGAGTCGTTCGCCAACTCTTGATACTTGTCATATACCTCAAGGGCCCCATCATCCATACCATAAGTCATTGGAGCAATAACAAACCCTACAACAAAGCCCCCAATTATTGACACTCTTTCTGTCAAAAACATCGTGTGGGGTGTGTGATAGGGTTATATTCCAAACTAGCTATAAATTCGCATGATGCGTGGATTATAATATTCCCATAGTCATTTTGTAAAAATCATATTTATACCTTATATAAAAATCATATTTTTTGTCGCATATATTCTAATGATTGATATCTTAAAGATATATTAAACTACCAAGCTAGTTTTTAGTTTACAGTCAGAAATAAACACACACACACAGTGTGTGTGTGTGTGTGTATGTGTGTGTGTGTGTGTGTGTGTGTGTGTGTGTGTTCCATAGTTACAATCATACTTAGATCGCCCCATATGATCCAATACTATCGTCACCTATGAAAGTAGAAAAAAATATTTGATATTTGAATTTGAATTTCACTTAAAATTAAAAAAAATGATAATTGAAAAGCACAATCATAATATATTTATTTTGTCCATTAAAAGCATGCTTATGTTTAAAAACTATTATAAAAAATGTTTTTACATCTACCTATTAGATTTATTTTCAAAACACTATGTTTAAAAAAACCATTATAAAATAAAATTTATTTTACAAAAAAAAAACATTTTCTCAAGCTATTAAAAAAAATAACATCCATTTTTTAAACTTTTATTTTTGGTTCTTAAATTTTGATGAATACTACTTGTCCACCTATTTTGTTATTTTCTTTCCTAGTATTCTTAAAAATTTTGTCCAGATATTTTAAAAAAAATACATCCATTTTTTAGGAACATCGTTTAATAACTAAATGGTTTTCATGAAGTTAAAAAATGTGATATTTTGAATTTTCAGGAAAAAAAATAAAATTATAAAAAAATTGTTTTGTAAAACAATTTATATAATAATATTTTATAAAAAGTGACAAAAAAATATTTTGTAAAGAAGTTATAAAAAATGATTTCTTTATTAATAAAAAAATACCTGGACAATATTAATAATAGAAAACAATAATGTAAAATGAAAAACAAGAGAAACAATGTTATCCTGCATTGCCATAACATATACCGATGAGAAACCAGAAATCTACAAATTCCTATGGACGTTCACTCCTCCAGTTGTGGTGGTGGAAGAAGTCTCCTATCTTTAAACCACAATCGTCAATTTCCAGGTTGAGCCTCCACAACTTCTTCACCATAAAATGCCCTGTCACCGAACTGGGTATAACGATCATTATCACAAATCAATAAAAAGAAAATTATTTTCTGAATAGTTAGATAAAAAAATATTCTTTAGGCACAGATAGTACATGATAATTCCATTATGATAGAGTATTTCTCATGATATCTTCCTTCTGCAATAACAATCGAGATCCAACCATGCACATGAGCAATAGATGTTCTCATATAACAACAGAATAAAAGGAAAAAACATAATCTAAAGATATTATAAAAAAACAGTTACATTACTAAACCTATACATCAAGACCCAAAAAAAGTTCTCTTTGTACCTCAAACCGTAGTATACCAGTAATTTACAAATAATAAATATTAAATCCAAGAAAATACAAAATGAAAATAAGTGATGTGGAATTGAAACAGGAGAGGGGGCTACCAGTGGATGGGAATCGGGAGAGACCTTTGATAGCCCAATGGCTGCCAATTTCATCTTTCTCTACTCAGGTTTACTCAATGCAAGAATCAAGGGGAGACAATAGTCCCCTTAATTACCTCTTGCCGCTGCACATTCCCAAGAGGGAAAAAAAAATGAAAACAAAAAAAAAACATGGACGGCTCACAATCATGTTCCTTGGTATTCTTGAAGTTGCATGGAGAGTCGTAATTTATATTTGGAGTTTTTGGACTCAGTCCTAATTGTCAAGATTGTAGAGTTCAAAAACCCATGGTTTTTTTTTTTTTATAAGTGGTCCTATAACTGCGCAACTGTTATACACATAGGAAGCCACGTTTTGATTTGTAACCAAAACCCATGTATGTTTAGGAAGCCACGTTTGTTTGAAAGGATCGGAGGCCAAAAACAAAATACATGGGTTCAAAGGCCATGAAATGACAGTTTTGAGGACTACATGCCTCTTCTCCCATTTATATTCCCCAAATTCAATCTCGGTCAGCATTTGGTCTGTTTGGGTTTTAAAGTTGATATAACACCCTGTATTTCTAAGTATTTAAAAGTGAATTAATTCGATTATTTTAAATCAGACGTGCGATGTAATTGAATTGAATTAAATATGAAGTCTTTATTAAAATATTAATCAGGACAGAAAAAGATTAATATTTATGTAATATAATTACTAAGAGAATAGTAAAGAATTATTTTACGTAATAACGAGTGATAGTGACGTCACAGGGTTTTATCTCAACCGGGAGTCGAGTATAGAATATATCAGGTCGAGATAGGAAATTTGTCTAGAGTGACTTGGATGGTGTTTTCGAGATCACTATTGATTCTGTATTGGTTGAAATAGTTTGAATAGTGTACATGGTTTGCTGATTGGGTCCGGGGGAGATTTTAGACCAACTCGACATCCTGTAAGGGCACTTCGTTCATTTGGGAGACTAGGGTTGGAGGAGATACGAATATCTAAGTATTATATCAGCATATAGTTGGAGGATACTAAGGTTAGAACCAAAGCAAACAAATAGAGGCCATAAGAGAGGACGAATTAATGATTTTTGGAGCATTTAACACCATTCTTGCACCATCATTACCATCCGATTGTCGATCACAAAGGGAGGAAGACATCTTCATCATCTGAAAGTGAAATCAGACCACCTTCACAAGAGGCAAGTGTTAATCTTGCATGTTCTTGAATAGTTATAATATCAAAGGTAGAATTAGATGTAATGTAGCATGAATACATGATTTAGAGACAAAATAATGGGCATAATTCATGTTAACAATTAGGATTCATATTAGTGACTTGATTTATGGGTTTGATGATATGAAATCTAACTTTTGGGATGTTATGAGGGATTCAATTCATGTTTTTATGAAGATAATTTATGAAAAACTAAAACTAGGGTTTGTATTGACAAATCATGATCAAATCTTGTTAAACATGGAATTTAATGATGCTTTAGTAATGGAAATTCCTTAGAAACTATTGATATACTTATATTAGATGATGGGTTGAATTATATGGGAGTTTGGGTACAATCCATGGAGGTTGGGCTTGATAATAATGGAAGAAACTCGTAATAGTGAAATATGAAGATGACCTGCTCATCGCGAATTGATTTGGTTCCTTGGACGAATCGATTCGGTTTAGCGAATGGATTCAGGTCAAGGCCGAATTGATTCGACTACCCATATTTTTGTCATTTTCTTTATTTAAGCCTTATTTTCACAAATAAATAAACGGGAGACTTTTGTATTATTCCTAAACTATAAGTAAGGACTTAGTGAGATCCATTAGACATATGGTAGGGACTATGGCTTAGGCCAAAACGAGGGGATCAAGATTTGGGCCGACTGGGCATAATATGGAACTATATAAATTACGAGAAGTAAGAATGGGTGACGGGGTGCATGAGTGAACCCAAGAGTTAGACCAGTAGTATAGGTATGTATGAACTATTGAAATACCTCAAGGGATAGTTGGAACCCTTTGAGTAGTGAGTGATAATCTGAAAACATAGATAAAACATTGTGTGAAAATTATTAGTATGTGGAGTATTAGAGAGAGATAACTAGTACATACGGGTTTAGATGATGGGTTGTGGGTATACCTACTGAACACACCTATATATAGGCTGTGTGAATACCTATTATCTGACTGGTTATATGTGTGAACATACCGACTCTTTCGGCTATCATGCAAGGTTCCACATTGAGGGCGATCCCACCTTGGCACCAACAAGGTCTGGATTGGTGCGCCAGAACATAAAACTTAGGGCGGCTCACTATCTGTTGTGTATTAATGGGATTGGAAGGTTATTTAGTTACGTTAGGTATGTACGTATCCTAAAGGCTTATAACTATGTTCGCCTCCAATGTGTGTTATTTGATTTAGGGTTCGAGGTGACGTTCCAAACTAATGGTCCTTAATATTGTATGAAAGGCATGCCTTATGCTTCGCTCGTAGGGAGCTTGTTATATGCACAAGTCTGCACTAGACCGGACATCAGTTTTGCTGTTGGGATGCTAGGCAGATATCAAAGTAATCCGGGGATTTACCATTGGAAAGCTGTAAAGAAAGTGCTGAGGGACCTGGAAGGGACCAAGGATTACATGCTCACATATCGGAAGACTGATCACCTTGAGGTGATTGGTTATTCAGAGTCGGATTTTGGGGGATGCCTTGACAGTAGAAAGAGCACTTCGGGTTATGTCTTCCTTATGGCTGGAGGAGCCGTTTCATAGAAAAGTGCTAAGCAAAGTGTCATTGCATCATCTACTATGGAGGCTGAATACGTAGCTTGCTTCGAAGCTACAAATCATGGATTATGGCTGCGAAACTTTATTTCAGGACTTAGAATTATGGAGTCAATATCTAAGTCGCTGAAAATTCACTGTGATAATGTCGCAGCAGTCTTCTTCTCGAAGAACGATAGGTATACTAACGCTGCTAAGCATATTGAGATGAAATACCTATCAGTTAAAGAAGAAGTTCAGAAACAAAGAGTGTCAATTGATCACATCAGTACGCGTGATAACATAGCAGATCCTCTTACGAAAGGACTATCTCCGAAGACCTTTATGGAACATGTCAAAGAGATGGGTCTCGATTAGTTAGACTATGATTGCTATTTTGGCTTAGTTGTTTGACACCATTACTTGAATTCAATAAAAGTGTTTCTGATTTCTATTATTTCTGTCTTTTGAGAAAGCATGCATATAATTATGAACTATTGTTGACAGAAATAGTCCTTGTTGAAAAGGACATTATGAGGCCATTATGATACCAAATATTAAAGGCTCAGTTGAATGAAACATTGGTGTTGTGGTACATGGAAGGAACCATGCTCTTGAATAGCATGGAACCGCCATGACTCGCATCCGTGAATCATTTGATTTAGCAAACTGAATTTATCAATAATTGTGCACCTTATGATACCTAATTTAATTATACGAATTATTAAGACCAAGTGGGAGACTGTTGGAAATTAATGTCACGTAACGAAATTAATTATTTAATTTCAATTTTATTAAATTCCGAATTTCCCATTTATTGTGGTCTTGATAAATATTAGATAATTAATTAGGAATGTGATAAATAAATATATTAAAAGATTTGGGTGAACCTTATCCGTTAGTCACATGATGGTTAGTGGCATTAGTGGGAGACTTGGAAGAGTCCCACCTCTGCTAGGATTCCGGCCCTCTTCCCCTTATAAATAGAGACCTCTACACCATCTAGAGTCATCTCAACACACACTGTTTCTAAGGAGGGAGAGAAAATCCGAAATCCGTTTTTCTCATTTCGGGCTGTTTAAGAAAGGAATTAAAGGAGCATTCAAGTCACTTCAATCCGTTCAACAATGATGGACAAAGGTTAGTTTTTAAATCGTATTTATTAAAGAATTATCGATTTTGTGAAAACATGAAGATCTAAGATCCTTTTATTAAGAACAATTGTATGTTAAACTTTAATCATATTAATGTGTTCATGATTAATATTAGGGTGTTCTTAAGAATGATTTTACATCATTTTGCTATGTCTCTGCCTGTATATCGTCGAAGAAATTTTTTAGACCCAATAATTGTGTCTCAAATTTTTCCCTTTAACTTGGTTTTTGAATTTTAATTTTTTATCATTGGTACTATTGATGTTCTTTTTTGTGTGACTTTTATTATGTGGTTTTGGGTGTTAGGTTCTTAGTCATTTTCGTAAAAAACGAGTGGGTAATTGTTTTGTTCACACTTTTGAGGTTTGATTCCATTCCTGAATGATTCCTCCCTTTCATGTCTCATGTTGCAGTTGGAGCTTTTGGCGAATTAAGGCCAATGTCTGGTGAAATGAGATCGAGCCTCTGTTTAGTAAGGTCAAGAAATGGTACCCGCTAAAATCACGACAGCAGAACAATTTCTTCAAATCAGACAGGGTAAAAACGAAACTCTTTTTTTTTTTTTTAATATTAGATGCATTTCCCACGTCGGAGGCCTTTGATCAAGACTTCTAACACGAAACAATTTAAGACCTTTTATGCACATCGACCCTTAACTGGCTAAAAGCCTTAATTATCACCCTTAACTGTTTATCTAGAGTAGCTCATGTGAATAGTTGAACCATGTTTGCTAAGTGAAAATGCCAATGAATCCCTCAGAATGTATACTGTATTTCCCAAATATATTGGCATTCGGTATGTCCAATTGAAAAAAAATGATTTCATTGTGTTAAAAACCAGAGTATTTATGGATGTGTGAGGAACTGTGCCTTTTAATGGGTTTGCGCCATTTGTGCAGGCTTCTTATTCAGTTCTTAACTTCCTGTTCTTAACTGACTGAAATTAATGATTTGCATTATATAATTGTTAAAGAATTTTTAGTTCTTTAAAAAATATTTGGTATTAATTTGATATTAAAGTTTATGTATGTGTTTTATTTTGTCTTTTGTGTTAGAAGATACTTATACTCTATTTTTTTGGGTGCCCAGGTAACCAACAAGATGACCAATGCATTGTTATTCAAGTTGACGAGGGACACCCATCGCCATAAAAAAAATTATCACCTGGCAAGATGGGCGGACTAGGACTCGGCTGAAATGGATTACAACTGTCAGAGGCGGGTCTCAGGTTGATTAAGTGCTCGAGTCAAGGCTGGTAGTTGAGGTGGGTCGGGTTGGGATTGGTTTGAGTTGGGTATGATCGTTGGCAGGGGCGAAGCTGTGGGTTGGCAGGGGGGGGGCCACGGTCCCCTCCAAAGTTTTAAAACCCACCAAAAAAAATAGTGATTTTTCTTTATAAAGCCCACAAGTTTAAAGCCCATAACTATACCCAAAAATAAGCCTTTTACACTTACTTATTTGTACCTTAACTAACCAAAACACTCACCCACAACAGCAAGCAGGAGCAGCAGCCGTCCCTCTTCATTCCAAAAGTCAGTTTCCTGTTATTAAGGTATCATTTTCTTTTCTCCTTTTTTATAAGTATTAATTAGGTAATATTAATTAGGGACTCATTCTGATTACTATATTAATACTAATAGGAATTGATTTAGTATTAATTCTTCCATTAAAATTAGAAAAAATAGGGACTGATTTTATTAATATAGTAATTTGCTTATGTTTAAAGAAAAAATAGGGACTTAATTTGCTTATGTTTAAAGAAAAAATAGGGACTGATTTTATTAAGGACCGATATTAAAAAATTATTACCCATATTAATTTTTATTGTTATTAATTATTAGGGTCTCTAATTTAGGGACTGATTTTACTGTTATTAGTATTAATTTCTTATATGCTATTGGAGTGTTCAATGATTATGCTTAATATATGATAATTATATTTTTTGGGGGGTGGAAGGAAATGACAAATTTCAATTGTTTTATTTTTGTGTTGTAGAAATATGGGAAAATCAAAGACACTTGATTCATTTTTCAAGAGAAAACATGCCGAAAATCAAAATGTCGAGGAGTCTCCAGTTTCCCCTGATGATGCTATTGTTCAAAATTCGGTACGTGAAACACTTGTTCACCGAGCTTTAAAATCACCAAGAATTGAAGTTGAGGGGTTTGATATTGATAATTTAGAGTGTGATCCGGGAAAACGTATCGAAATATGGAGGTATCCCGATAAGCTACTTAATGAAGTTCGACGAGCATACATTAACTTTGGTCCATATCAATGCATTGTTTCGAACTACCCTTTATCTGTACATGAAAAACATCCTCGTCGTTTTCAAGCATCATGGTTTAACATATTTTCGTCTTGGTTAGAGTATTCCCCAACAAAAGATGCGGCATTTTGTTTACCTTGTTATCTCTTTAACAAGGAAGGGGCTCATCATGGGCAATATACTTTTTCAAGGGATGGGTTTAATACTTGGAAGAAAGTAAGGAATGGGAAGAAATGTGCATTTTTAAATCATGTAGGGAAAGATCCTAATTCATTACATAAAATTGCTCAAAAATCATGTGATGATTTAATGAATCAATTACAACATATTGATAAAGTTTTCAAGAAACAAACTTCCGAACAAATTGCAAACAATCGGTTACGACTCAAAACCTCGATTACATCGGTTCGTTATCTTACACTCCAAGGTTTGCCCTTAAGAGCTCATGATGAAAGTAAAGAATCTATCAATCGTGGTAATTTTCTTGAATTGATTAAGGTTTTGGCCGATAATAATAAAGATGTTGCAAATGTTGTGTTGGAAAAGGCTCCTCAGAATGCCTCATATATCTCTTCCGATGTCCAAAAAGAGATCTTATTTGTTTATGCAATGAAAATTAGAAAGGTCATATGTGAGGAAATTGGTGATTCTAAGTTTTGTATTCTTGTTGATGAATCTCGAGATATTGCAAAAAAGGAGCAAATGGCCATTGTTTTGAGATTTGTTGACAAAAATGGTCTTGTTCAGGAGCGTTTTTTTGGTGTTGTACATGTATCTGATACTAAGGCATTAACTCTCAAAAATGAGATTTTTTCCATGCTTTCTCGTTATGATCTTGGAAAACAAAATATTCGAGGCCAAGGGTATGACGGGGGCAAGTAATATGCGAGGTGAATGGAAAGGCCTACAAGCCTTAGTTGCAAAAGATTGTCCATATGCATACTATGTCCATTGTTTTGCTCATCGTTTACAATTGGCATTAGTTGCAACATCTCGAAAAGTTGGTCATGTACATCAATTTTTTTCAAAATTGAGTTTCATTATTAATATGGTGGGGGCTTCTTGTAAACGTAACGATGAATTGAAAATTGCACATGCCTCTGATATTGTTTATTTAATTTCCATAGAAGAGCTTGAGACTGGTACAGGACTGAATCAAGTAGGTAATTTACAAAAGGCTGGAGAAACACGATGGAGTTCTCACGTGAGATCTCTTTCTAGCTTGATAAAGATGTTTAGTGCTACTTGTCAAGTTTTATTAAACATCATTGATGATGGAGGTGGGGAACAAAGTGGAGATGCCGATACAGCTTATAGTTTTTTGACTACTTTCGAGTTTGTATTCATCTTTCATCTTATGAAAGACATTTTTGAAATCACCGATATGCTTTCCCAAGCGTTGCAAAGAAAATCTCAAGATATTCTGAATGCAATGCAACTTGTGAAAACCACAAAGACATTGATTCAGAAGTTAAGAGATGATGGGTGTGACACTTTAATTGAGAAGGTGAAGTCTTTTTGTGAAAGACGTGCAATAGAGGTACCAGATATGAATGCTTTATATCTTGATAGACGGGGACGAGCTCGTCATCAACAGGATAATTTTACAATTACTGAGCATTATCGGATTGACATATTTAATGCTACAATTGATTCTCAATTGCATGAGCTAAATTACAGATTTAGTGATCATACGGTGAGGCTACTTGTTATTAGATCTTCATTAGATCCTCAAAATGGGCATACTACTTTTAATGTTGATGATATCTGCAAGCTTGTTGATGAGTTTTATCCCGAAGACTTCAGTGCGCATGAAAGAGATGACTTAAAAATGCAATTGAAGCACTATGAGGTTAATGTTCTCCAACATTCGGAATTTCAAAAGCTAAACACTCTTTCCGATATATGTCAGTGGTTGGTGAAAACAAGAAAGTCGAGTTTTTATCCACTAATTGATAGACTGATTAGGCTTGTCTTAACTCTTCCGGTGTCAACTGCAACTACCGAATGTGCATTTTCAGCAATGAGTCATGTCAAATCCGAGCTTCGAAACAAGATGGAGAATGATTATCTTACAAATTCTCTTATTATCTACATTGAAAAAGACATTGCGACACAGTTTAGTGCGGAATCAATCATAGATGGATTTCGGGATTTGAAAGAACGTCGTGTGCAATTTTGATGCATCTCTTTATATTTTTGCTAGTATTTTTGTATTATATTCCAACAATTAGTTTATAATGTCGTACCTCTATTTTTGCTAATAATTGTATCTTGTATGTGGTGCAATTATTATATTGTTGGTAAAAATATTGCATAAAATGTAAATAACCCTAAAAAAAAATTCTCACGGGCTCCCGCCCCCGAACCCCCGGTATTTTTGTGGTCCCCCCCAAAATATATTCCTGGCTTCGCCCCTGATCGTTGGGATGGGTCTGGAGTGTAAAAAACGGGTTGGTGTGAGGCTGGATTCAGGTTGGAGGTGTTCGTAGGCGGATTTGTGTATTTTTTTTTTTATGTTTTGGATGTTGTGTATTTCCACTAAAACCCTCCATGTTTGATGATTTGTTTAGTTATTATTAGGCTATCAACGGGTCGGAGTCGGGTCGGGTTTAGGGAGATCCAGATCCGTGTAATCGGGTCTTCATCGGGTTCGGATTTGGGTCCAGGTCTTCATCGGGTCTACAATATTGGATCCAGACCCGGATTCGTTCGGGTCTTCAGGTCTCGAGTTCGGGTCTGGGTCTGGTCAAATATATACATTTATTTTATATTATCCCCCTTCTTTATTTTTTAATCTTAAATTAAAATATTTTGTAATGTATTATAGAATATTATTAGTATAAATAAAACATATATTATTTATATTTATTATATACATAAATATATATTTTTTATATATATTACTTACATGTTATATTGATAAGATATATTTATAGATATATATAAATTTATAGTATAAGTATATATATTTAAAAAATAATAATGTACAATTCGGGTGGGGTCTTCGGGTCCGGGTTTTGTATAAGATCCAGGCCCTACCCGTTTAATAAACGGGTCTTCGGGTATTCGAGTCTTCGAGTTTCGGGTCCAAAAAAATATGCTTAGACTCTATTATACGGATCGGGTCCGAGTCGGGTTCGGGTCTAGACCCGACCCATTGACAGGCCTAGTTATTATGGGTTAGACTCAGTTTTTCAAAACAACCCCAAAACCCTTTGTTTTTCAAATAATTAAATTAGGACGAACACGAAAAATGGGACACGAGTTGAATTCGTATTTGGTAAATAAGATTTTGTGTTGAGTAGTGTCGTCTTACACAATGGTTTTATTTATTCCATTTTTCTTTCTATTACCCTCATTTTAATTAATCTTGAAAAGTTTTTTTGGGGGGTATGTAGAAAAAAGGGATGCTTGACAATATAAAAATATATTTTTATTACAATGCAAGTCACTTGCTATTACCAATTGGGGTGATTTGTCAATGTAATAAAAGTAATACATTCGAATATATATAGCACCATGTGCCATGTTAATGCCATATATGTCATGTCTTAAAAACATCTCATTGTATCACTCTTATAAAATTCCCGAAACATTATTTACAATTGTGCCTATTTATAATATTAATTCTCATACCGACACGGGTATTACATATCAATTAAGAACACAATCTATTAAATCCTAAAAAATCCCAAAAGTCTACTATTTACTCAACTATATAAATACAAAAAATTAAATAAAACTTGCGTGTGCCCGTAATGATTGGTCGCTAACAAAATTGCATCGGGATAAATTATGAGCGTATAATTTCATCAGGGGAACAAATTTATCACGGGAACAAATTTATCGTCGTGCTATCGGTACGAGTATAAAAATATTAGGGGAAAAAAATTTATCATAGTGCCATAAGCACGGGTACACCCTAGTATATATATATAGCCTCCTCCTGTAAGGATTCCTTATGGTGTAGACTCCAGTACATACCATTTTTTTTTAAATAATAAAAAAATAAATTTTTTGATGAAACTTCTTGGATATCATCTCCACGGTAAGAAGATCATCTCCAATTTTTTTCATCAAAAAATTCAATAAAAAACTGTTGAGATGAGGTGATATGTAAAAAAATAGTATAAATATACATTTTCGACCGTTGAAATGTTGACGATCATCTCACCCACTTTTTGATTGAATTTTTTGACGAAACTTCATGGATATGATCTCGATAGTGAGAAGATCATATCCATGAAGTTTTTATTAAAAAAATCAATCAATAAAGTGGTTGGCGCCAACCCAGCATTTCAACGGTTGAAAATGCATATTTATACCATTTTTTTACATATCACCTCATCTCAACGATTTTTTTTATTGAATTTTTTGATGAAAAAAATGGAGATGATCTTCTCAATGTTGAGATCATATCCATGAAGTTTTATCAAAAAAATTATTTTTTTACCATTTTAAAAAATGGTATGTACCGGGGTCTGTACCATAAGGAGTCCTTACATGAGTATATATATATATATCATAAATGCCCTTACTAAATTGTAAAAAATCACCTTAACTCTGAAAATGTTATAACTGCCTTTTAATGTGTCAGTAATTTTATTTCCATGTAAATATTAATGGGTCTATCAAATACCATTATATATTTCATATAAAAACATATAAATAGTAAGCGTACCTTGATCCATTGAAGTCTTCTTATATGTATCCTGAAATTTATACTCATAAGAATTGGTGCTTCTCTCTCTTAACCCTTTTGATAATTTCCTTACACTTTAATGGGTTCTCTATAGAAATTATGATTTTCAACACCTTTAATGGGAATGGTGTGTGCCTTTTACAGGTACAGAGAGGACTCGGCCTTTGATCCAAGAGAATAGTGTGTGCCTTTTATAGGTAGAGAGAAGACCCAACCTTTGATCTAACAGAATGGCGGGTGCCTTTTTATAGGTAGATAGAGGACCCAACCTTTGATCCAAGAGTTGTGTCGCTTTTCCATCAAAGAGACACACCCTTTTTATTATACCTCTTTAACCAAAATACATATGATTTAATATGTCTACACATTAAATCATTCGGGACACAAAATTAAAATAATAATAAAAATTAAAATTACGTCTAACATTCTCCCACTTGTCCCATATGATTAAATAATACATTGTGTGGTAAAATACATTATGTGATCACAATAGTATGTCCCAACAAACTAATAGTTCAATTACAACTTAATTTGGTTATATTGCATCCATTGTATCAAATAACCTACTAATGCGAGTCAGGGCAATTATATATTGCTAAAATGATGTAGTTCCTTCCATGCACCACGACATTAGTAACCTATTTAATATAACTCTGTAATGAGGCAACTGGAAAAAAATGTATGTCCATATAAGGTCCAACAATAATGTCTTTTGTCAAGACTATTCCTATTATCGTTCATCCATGCACAATGTATAAACAAATTGGAAAACATTAAACTTAACAGAAACAACTATTTAAGAGATCTAATAGAATAATTCATAAATACATATTTCCCAACATTCAAATATTATGGGACAATTTCAAGACCCATATTAGCAACATGCTCTCTAAACATCTTGGGTGGAAATTCCTTTGTTAATGGATCAACAATCATCATTTGTGTGCTTATATAATCTGTAGATACTATTTGTTTCTATACTTCTTCTTCGACGACAAGATATTTCTATTCCATATGCTTAGCACCATTAGAATACTTGCTCTTTTTAGAAAAGAAAACAGCGACAACATTATCACAATGAATTTTTAGGGGCTTGGCAATAGAATCGACAACTCGAAGTCCTGAAACAAAATTCCACAACCATAATTCTTGAACAGTGGCCTCAAATCAAGCCACAAATTTAGCCTCCATGGTAGAGGATGTAATAATGGAATTATCTGCACTTTTCCACAAGATAGCTCCTCCCCCTAGTAGGAAAACATAACCAAATGTCAATTTCCTACTATCGAGAAATCCGGCAAAGTTTGAAGCAGAATATCTAATCAAATCTAGACGGTCTTAACTTTTAAAGGGAAATATATAATCCTTTGTTCCTTGTATGTACGACATAACATTCTTTGCATATTTTTAATGTTAGATTCCAAGATTACTTTGGTAGCTACCCAAAACTACAACCACAAAGCTAATATCTGGTTTGGTACAAGTCTGTGCATACATAAGATTTCCCACGGCCAAAGCATATGGAATTCCTTCCATTTGTTTACATTCCCAATCATTTTTAGGATATTTCATAAGACTAAACTTATCATCTTTTTGAACGGGCATCACTAGCAGAACAGTTTTCCACTCCAAATCTCTCAAGAACACTTTTAATATATGCTTTTTAAGACAAGCCTAACAATCCGCAGTTTCGGTCTCGAAAGATTTCAATTCCAATCACATAAGCTTACTCACCCATATCTTTCATTTCAAAATTATTAGAGAGGACCTTCTTAGTTTCATGCAATAAACCAAGATCACTGCTAGCAAGTAGAATATCATCAACTGTAATGCCTCGTGATTTTTTTATTTGTAAATATCTTTGTTAAATTAAAATTTTCGAAAAAATAAATTTTTTGAATCTTTTTAATTTTGGTATGTAAAAATGTTGGGTTATATATAAAAAGAAATAAGGTTTTATGTAGAATTTAAATCAAGATTAAAATTTGGAAATTATAACTTTTTATATAAAAAAAATCGGGAATATCCGACTTAAGGAGGAAAAAAAATTCGACCGTCCTATCGAGCTGATTTTTTATAGCAGCTTCGTCTTGCCATCAGCTACAACATATCAAAATTTTGGCCAATTTCGATGGTCCAATCGTCCTTGATGTTTTTTTAGTGTTTGTGTTTGATTAGGACTCTTTCTTTAAATCCTTTATATAATGGACAGGTTTAGAGTTTGTAAAACACTTTTAACCCTTCTCCAAAATTAATAGCCTCCCAAATTACTATCTCCTCTCTTCTACAAAACCTAAACCCTATTTAAAAGAAAGATTCAACACAAGTTTTGAAGGCTCAAACCATTTTTCTCTAGATCATTCAAGAGAGCATCTTCACTATTTTCGCGAAAGGAATGCAATAGTGTAATAAGAATTTCGAGGAAGAATTTTTATGAGTTTTCAAGTGATGATTTTAAGGTACGGAGTTTACACAATATGCTCCTCTAAATCTCTCGAGAGTATTTTCTTGTTTCTTAATTATTTGTATTCTTTTTCAATTGTTGTGGTATTCATTCGAATCTTATGTGTTATTTGATTGAGATATGGTGTATTTCGACGTTACTGGTTTTTGAAGGACCTTAAGATGACAACATTTTGAGAATATTATTTTTGTATAAATTGGCAGTGTAAATATTTGGGAGCTGAGGGTTATTTTGAGTGGAACTAAAATTGTAATTATTTGGAGATGTATTTTACCTAGCCTTATTGTTAGTAGAAATTTTAGATTGATGTGTAAATTTTAGGATTGGACGTTATGTATTTTTATGACCTGCCATGTTTATTTCGTAGATATAGAGTCTCTATATGGATTGCTGAGGGTTTTGGATTAATTTTAAGCAGAGTGACGCCTCAAATGGTATCAGAGAATGGTCTTAGGTCTCATAGGTTGTGAGTCCGTTTAGCTTTCACATTACCAATCATTGATCCCCATTGTTGACTCATACTACTTAAGGTATTGGGCCTAGCATACTTGTTAGTTGTGTTTCTTGGAGATAAGGAGTTTTCTGTTAAGAATGTTATAGGCATTGAGGTTAGAAATAGTAATCTTGATGTGAGGATCCTTAGATTTGATTTTGAAAATGATATTTATTTGGCAGATCGTTAGTATAAATTTTGGGTATATCTAGTTACGATGCAGTGATGTGATATGATTTGAGGATTTGAACTTGCAATGTCTTTGGTAGATAGAATCGAGTGGTGATTCATGAGAGAGCGTGAAACACCATTATTTTCATAGTTATGCATATATATATATATATATATATAGTTACAATATATATTGTATCTCTGTTCATGGGGCATGTGCGTGTAGGATTCGGTGTATGGTCGTCCAATCGTAGCATTCTACGGGTAGACATATGTAAACCTTAAATTATTTGCACGACTTTACATTTGATGTATACGCTTCGTCGAATTTTAAGGATGAAATTAATGTATTAGTGGGGGAGTCTTTAACATCCCATGATTTTTTTAGTCGTAAAAATATTTGTTAAATTAAAAATTTTGAAAAAATTAAATTTTAGAATCTATTTAATTTTGGTGTATAAAAATGTTGGTTTTATATATAAAAATAAGGTTTTAAGTAGAATTTAAATCGGTATTAAAATTTGAAAATTATAACTTTTTATATAAAAAAATCGAGGGAGGATTCGACCTATGGAGGAAAAAAAATTTGACCGTCCGATCGAGCTGATTTTTTACAGCAGCTTCGTCTCGCCATCAGCTGCAACATATCAAAATTTCAACCAATTCAGACAGTTCGATGTCCCTAATTTTTTTTGTGTTTTTGTTTGATTAGAACTCTTTCTTTTAATCCTTTATATAATGGACGGGTTTAGACTTTTTAAAACACTTTTAGCCCTTCTTAAAAAGTCGTAGCCTCACAAATTATTATCTCCTCTCTTCTACAAAGCCTAAACCCTATTTAAAAGCAAGATTAAGCCCAAGTTTTGAAGGATCAAAACGTATTTTCTCAAGATCATTCAAGAGCGCGTCTTTACAGTTTTTGTGAGAGGAACGCAACAGTGTAATCAGAATTCTGAGGAAGAATTTTTAGAAGTTTTCATCTTATCATTTTAAGGTACGGGGTTTACACAATATTCTCCTTTAAATCTCTTGAGAGTATTTTCTTGTTTTTGAGTTATTTGTATTCTTCTTGAAATGTTTTGGTATTCATTGGAATCCTATGTGTTAGTCGATTAAGATATAGTGTATTTGTTTATGTGGTCATGGTGCCATAAAATTTTAATATGGCAATGAGAATGGTTACCTGCCAAAAGTCCAAAAGTCCAATAGCTGAAATGAGGCTTCGAGAAGCCTAGGTGAGGCCCGATGACCTATTGATGTGTTATTGAAAAATAAATTGGTTAAATTCGCGAGTGTCACATTGGACTCGTGTATAGTTTCGTATTGTTGCATTTTTTACCATTATTGTATTGAGCATCTATTCTTGTCATATTGTGTTCTTTCCCGTTCTTTTTTTTAGTGGCAGGTAAGTGTAGATTGGGACGTTACTGATTTTTTAAGGACATTAAGAGCACAACATTTTTAGAATACTATTTTTGTATGAATTGGCGGTGTAAATATTTGGGATCTTACATTATTTTGAGTGGAACTAAAATTGGAGGTTTATTTTACCTAGCTTTGTTAATTAAAGACATTTTAAATTGACGTGTAAATTTTAGGATTGGACGTAATGTATTTTAATGACCTGTCATATTTATATAGTGGATATATCAGCTCTATATATATTGTTGAGGATTTTAGTTTAATTCTAATCATAGTGGCGCCTCAATTTTCTCGGGGTGTTACATCAAATTATAGGATAAGAAAAATAAACTTGCTCCCACTAACCATTAGATATATACATCGATCTGTAGTAGTTTCTTTTAATCCAAAACAGATAATGGTGTCATTAAAATTAATATACCATTAAAGGGAAGCTTGTTTGAGTCCGTAAATTGATTTTTTAAGTTCACAATCCATCTATTCCTTTCCTTTTAAGGAGAATCCTTCGGGTTGATCTATATAAACTTCTTCTTATAAATTTCCATTCAGAAAAGCAGTTTCCACATATATTTGGTGTAATTATAAATCCTAATGAGCTACTAATGCCATGATAACTTCAAATGAGTCCTTCTTGGATACATATGAGAAGGTCTTTTTATAATCAACGCCTTCTTTTTTAGTAAAACCTTTGGCTACAAGTTGGGCTTTATATTGCCCAATATTGCCTTTAGTATCATGTTTAGTCTTATAAACCCATTTGCAACCAACTTTCTTGTATCCTCTAAGAAATTCAACAATATCCCAAACTCCATTTTGGTCCATTGATTTCAACTCTTGTTTCATAGCGTCAAACCACTTAGTTGAGTCTTCACTATCCATGGCTTGTGAAAATGAAACCGGATCTTTATTCATCCCAATGTCAAAATCAAATTCTAGTAAATAAACCACATAATCATTTGGAATAGAAGATTTTCTTTCTCTGATAGATGTTCTTAATGGTACTTGTTATGGTTCTTTTACAATTTGTTCATTGGAGATAATATCATTATGATGCTTATTTGGAAAGAACGTTAGAATGAGTTTTACAAAATAATCCACTACAACAGTGAGGGAGTCCCTAGAATTAATCCACACCGATGTTTATCGGCCTATTACTCCATGTTCTTTTGGCAAAAATAAATACTTTCTTCTATTTATTGATAATTCTAGTAGAAAGACACGAGTTTATTTCTTAGAAGAAAAATCTAAAGTGTTTTATGCATTTAAGAAATTTAAAGCACTTGTTGAAAAGGAGTGTGGTTATAAGGTCAAAGCCATGAAATATGATAGAGGGGGAGAATTCACTTCTAATGAGTTTAATTGTTTTGAAGATAATTGGATTATCCTCCCTTTAATAGTTTCATACTCTCCTCAACAAAATGGAGTAGTCGAAAGAAAAAATAAAACAATTTTAAACTTGACTCGAAGCATGTCAAAAAGCAAAAGAATGCCAAAGGAAATTTGGGCCGACGCCATTGATTGTGCAGTTTATTTATCAAACCGTTGCCCCACTAGAAGTGTGGGTAATAAAACTCCACAAGAAGCTTTGAGAGAAAGAAAATCACGAATCTCACACTTACGAGTTTTGCGGATCATTGCATATGCTCACGTACCAGGACAAAAGAGGTCCAAGTTTGATTACATGAGTGAAAAATACATATTTATTGGATATGATTCAGACTCCAAAGGCTACAAGTTGTATAATCTAATCAATGAAAAAGTCATAACTAGCCGAGATGTCATGTTTAGTGAGGAAGGTGCATGGAATTGGAATGTTTAAGAGAAAAACTATGACTTTCTTCCTGTTTTTGAAGACAGCAAAAGAGATCAAGTAATTAAAGATCTGCAAGAGCCCAGTACATCACCTCCATCACCACCATCATCCATGCATGGAGATTCATCGCCATCATTGGGATCAAGTTACAGCTCAAGTGAAAGAACACCATGCATGAGGAGCTTATAAGAAATTTATGAGGTGATCGAAGATGAAAATGAGCTTACACTTTTTGTCTTTTTATTGACTGTGAGCCTATAGGTTTTGAAGAAGCTATACAATGCAAAAAAAATGGAGAGAGACCATGGATGAATATATCAAAGCCATTGAAAAGAATAACATGTGGGAGCTAACAACTCTTCCCAAAGGTCCCAAAGTGATTAGAGTCAAATAGGTGTACAAAGCAAAGAACAATGCTAAAGGAGAAGTGGAAAGATAAAAACCAAGATTGGTTGCCAAAGGCTACAAGAAAAGACACTTCATAGGCTATCAAGAGGTATTTGCTCTTATTGCCCGCCTTAAAACTATAAGATTAATTGTTTCATTAGCAGCAAAAAATAAGTGGAAAATTCATCAAATGGATGTTAAGTTCGCTATTCTAAATGGACACCTTGAAGAAGAAGTATATGTGGAGAATCCTATGGGCTATGTAGTGAAAGGAAATAATGATAAAGTTCTAAAATTGAATAAAGCCTTATATGGCTCAAAGCAAGCACCAAGGGCGTGAAATAGTAGAATTGACCAATATATTTAAGATGGGTTTAATAAATGTCCACACGAGCATGCACTATATATAAAGGGGAATGGAAATAATAATATTTTTCTTTTGTGCTTGTATGTAGATGATTCTAACTTTATAGGAAATAATCCAAGCATGATTAAAGAATTTAAGAAGGTAATGATAAGAGAATTTGAGATAATAGACATTGGGTTGATGTCATATTATCTTAGCATTGATATAAATCAAGTGGGTTAAGGCATATTTATCCCTCAACATGGTTATGCAAAAGAAGTTCTCAAGAAATTCAAGATTTATGATTGTAAGCTTGTAAGCACACCTGTAGAATGTGGACTCAAGTTTCCAAAGCATGAAGAAGGTGAAAAAGTAGATCCAACATTTTTCAAGAGTCTAATAAGAAGCTTGCTCTACTTGACATGTACAAGACCTTATATTCTCTTTGGATCTAGCCTCATTAGTTAATACATGGAACCACCTACGACGACTAACCTGAAGGATGCAAAAAGGATTCGTCATTACATCAAAGGTAAAATTGATTATAGATTGTTTTATTTTCACTCTAGCCGTTTTGAAGCTTGTTGGATACAATGATAGTGACAAGGGTGGAGACCTGGATGGTATAAAGAGCACTAGCGCGTTCGTGTTCTACATGGGAGTTACAACCTTCACTTGGAGCTCAAGGAAGCAACCAATTTTCACACTTTCTACTTGTGAAGGCGAATATGTTATTGCCACAACATGTGTGTATCATGTGGTTTGGCAAAGAAACTTAATGAAAGAGCTCAACATGCCATAAGAAGCGATAGAGATATGTGTGGACGATAAATTAACTCTTGCATTGGCAAAGAATCTGGTGTTCCATGACAGAAGCAAGCACATTGACACAAGATATCACTTCATTAGAGAGAGCATAGAAAAAAAGGAGGCGGGCATGAAGTACGTGAGATCTCCTAATCAAGTTGCCGACATCTTCACGAAGCCACTCAAGCACACAGTGTTCCATAAGTTACGGAGACTACTTGGAGTTACAAAACCAAGTGTAAGGGGGGATGCTGAAAATTAAACATGCCTTTTCGGCCTATTTAATTTGTATTTTAATCCATCTTAAATAAGTTGTATTATTTATTGGACTAAAGGGTAAGTTTAATATAGGCTAGGTTAATTAGTTATTATGGGATTTTATAGTTTGATGGGTCTATTAAAGGTGTAGCATTTCTAGAAGGGTCTTTACTTTGAATGTTCTTGTAAAATATCTAAGAAGTAGGTGGTAGTCAGGATTTGCAATTAATGAATCACTAGATTATTCCCTTAAGACCTATAAATAGGGAGGTGTCTAGCCATTTTGTATGATGCGAAATTTGAGATCAATACAAAATGTTTATTTCCTCAAATATATAACTACTATTCGCTTATATTCATATTACTTCCTTGGTGATATAAAACACCCCTCTTCATAAAATTTTATGGTATTTCAATGATAATTCAAATTACTTTAGATTCCTCTCCCCATCTCTCCCAAATTAAGAGTTATATTTCATTCTCTGGGATTGTCTCACATTAAAGGGATGTGTTCTTTAAAATTATATGATCCATTAATAAAGTTACAAAACTAAAATAATAAAAAGGATACTTGCTTATTATACACGAATTGTAAAGGGTTAGTTTCGAAGATTTTCAAATTATTTCTAATTTTTCTCATAACTTCTAAATTTGTCTTTCTTGCAAACCAAACTCAACAACCCTGCTAGAATATACCCATGAAAAAAATTCATATTTAGATGGAATTAATGGCACCTAATTTACTATTTCATAATAGCACAAAAAATTTTAGATTTTCTTTTTGCTATGGTGTACATCGTGCTATAAATATTTTTGCCACACTTATATTGGACCCACTATCATTTTTCCTCCCAAACTATTTTCTCTCAGCCACTCTCTCACTCAAAACCATAGATTAACTTCTCATTCAAATAATATCCATACTTCAGCAAAAAGTTACTAAATTAATGTTCAAACAATATAATAACTGGGGTTTTCAGTCATTGAAGTTACAACAACCAATGGAAGGTGTTGTACGTCACTTTGGGGAGAAGAAAACATACGGAAATAAAGTGAACACAATGAAAAGGAGACTACAAAAGAAAAAAGTATAACACGTGTAAAGACAATACAAATAAAAATGGCAAAAATCTAAGTTAGAATAACGGTGACAATATATGTAAATACCACGTCTGTCGGTGGCAATGTTATAAACATTAGCGTGTGAAGAATAAAACACGTGTACTTATTGAAAAGTCAAAAAATGTATGTCCTTCACGTGAAGTACGACAGAGTTAGGGAATTTGTAAACATTCCTAAAACTAATGAAAATAGCTAAAATAATATGTTTGAGATAATATTTTCTACTCAAATATGTTTTTATAGCCTTAGAAAAAAATGAACAAAAAATGAATATTTACAGTGGTTCGGTATCGGGACCCTGAGGAAGATGATGTTTTTAAAGCTGATCCTACGAAATTATTTTTTTTTAAAAGGCGAAGTTCAGTCTGGGAAGTTTATCGCGAGTAGAATTCCATATTTCGGTGATGAATCAAGGCAAAATTTAATCTTATAATGAAAAGTTAAGTCCGTGATCCTTTCACCGAGTGTGTTGATAACTCTCATCGTGATAATAATGAATGAAGAACTAATGTTTTTGATGAAATAAATCTTCATTCGGGGTGTTTATACCTCATTTTGGCTTCATATTCACTATAATTACCTCGAGTCAGTGTCATTTTATTGGTATGTGTATACTAATGTGTTATTTTTTTGCACATTATTAAAAATTATTTTATGATGAAAACATATCTAATAATGCACACATGATTTTACTTATATTGGAGGACTTTATGTATTTCAACTCCGTATTATTTGATGATGATTTAGTCTCTTGTAAAGATGAGAACCTAGGCGATGATGGCTCTTTAAGTGTCGATGTTAGCGCAAATTTCTTTACTGATGAGGTATTTTGTTTACACACAACCTTAAAGTTGTTTTTTATGTATTAAACTCATTTGGGGTGTTAAACTTGTGTATTACAATGTACTAACTAATTTGTGTCTATATTGTCAAGTATTTCCCACCCGTCAAGTGTTTGTCTATTGGACCCAAGATCAAGGGCGATCGGTTAGAACAGTTATCATAACTACCAAGTCTGACGCACATTTGGCGATGTGAAAGGGACATTTAAATTTGGGTCGTGAGATGGGAGGGGTGTACTGAGACCATCATGGGAGGAAGTGTGAGAACGAATCAAGAAGTCAGGGTGAAAAAAAGACGAAGAGAGATACGATAACTATAAAGTTCAATTGTCCATTTTATTAAAGGGCATTCCACTAGATAGTGGGAGATTTATATTATAGATTTTAAACAGACGTCATATCCACCATTTACTGAAAACATTAGGTGGGTATAGATACTCCGGGCATATTACTATAGAGGAAAGAAAAATCATTAAATAGGTATCGTTAAGTGGAGTGAATCCAACCGCCATTCTAGCGACGATATAATATTAGGATGTCAGTAATGTGTCAACGATGAAGACAATCTATAATGCTAAGGGAAATCGAAGGATTGGAGAACATGAGGGTAGAACGATGATGCAATAATTAATAAAATTGCTTAGTGAAAATCATTATGTTTATTGGTATCACGTGAATGAGTCAATGATGGAGGTGGAAGACATATTTTGGGCTCATTAGAAATCCATTTAATTGGCAAAGTGTTTTTCGTTAGTTATCATCGTCGATTTCACTTACAAAACAAACCAATGCAAGATGCCATTGTTTGAGATGGTAGTTTCAACCTCTTGTGGATGGACCTTCAACATTTAGTTTGCCTTTTTAGTTATAGAGAAAGAAAAGAACTACTAGTGGGTTTTGGTCCATTTTTTTTAAATAAAATGGATTTTATTGATAATGAGAGAAAACACCTCCCCCGTAGCATTTACAAGCCAATAAGAAAATACAAAGAAAAGATATACAACTTTATGGACATGCCTCAAATAGTGATAAAGCATATTATCCGACCTAAAAGCTCTTTTAATTTTCCTTAGAAAGTCTTGAACTGAATTGAAGGAAGAAGATATTTGAAATTCTAAGCCATGCTTAGACAAGAGATTAGCGGTGTAATTGGACTCTCTAAAATAATGAATTACTTTAATGTTAGAGACATTGATTAAATCTTGAATTCGGAGAACTAATTCCTTTATTCTCCACGGAATTTTGAGCTTATCATTAGTACAACTAACTAGAGTAAAAAGTCTGATTCAAGTACTAAATTTGAACAGCTATGAGGAAGGAAATGATCCACACTTTTTAATAGCTAGAGCCTCCGCCAAATTATTAGTTCCATTGTCTCTAAAGTGATCATAAGCCCATATCAAATCTCCTGAGGAATCTCTCAAAATAGCTCCCAAACATGTTCTACCTTGTCTCTAAACATGTTCTATCAAATCTCAAGGAATGATTATTAAGTATAGACCAAGAAATATAGAGATGGGTTGGAGGAGTAAGATTATGGCAAAGAATGTTGAGGCTTTTACAAGCCTCAATACATCTATTAGAGGAAGATGGGTTTAGATTGAATGGGGAAGATATATATTTTGATCTCTAAATAAACCTCTGAATAATAATAATAATAGAGTTCAACCTGACATTTTCATACATATCTTTGTTCCTGAATAACCAAATTTCCCATAAGATGCTGCAGAAAATAACTTTGCACAACCATCTGAGAAGAGGATCATACCTGAAGATCAACCACCATGACATGATCTTTGAGTTTGAAGAGATTGAAGGATATATACCAAATTTAGATTCAAAGAAAGGCTATTGAGAGTAAATTGAGCCATTATAGAAGAGGTGGGAAAGGAATTCCTCAGATTTTGAGCAGTAATGGCATTTAGAAGATAGCATAATTCCCACTGATTTGTAATTAAGATCCAAAGGCACTTCATTGTGAAGCACTTTCCAAGGAAAAGCTGAGATGTTTGGTGGGATTTTAGAGTTCCAAATAAAGCTATCAGGTACTAATATGAATTTAACTTTCCTTACAATCTCCATAGCTAATGAAAGAGTGAAAATACCTGAGCTTGTTTGAGTCCAGGCCATTCATCTATGATTTTTGTAGAATTCTCTTCCAAAAGATTCCAAACTCTACTAATTCTTCTAGCAGTCATAGATCCTTAGGATATAGGCATGGAAGGATATTTCCGTCTCATAAACACTGACCAAATAGTGGAACCATTTTTATATTACCAATCTATTTTTAGACTATTTTAGATTACTATCCATCACAATGGAATCAATAGATCTTACTCCTAGACATCCTTCTAATTTTGGAAAACATAAATCATACCATTTCACCTAATGGTGTTTGTTCCCATTTTCTTTATTACTACCGCACAAAAAGGAGCAACATATCTTATCTAACAATATTAGATTCTTTTTATGAAGAGAGATAGAAGAGAGAATGCACATAAGCAGTGATCTTAAAATTTGCAAAAGAGTAATTTTTCCTCGAATTGAAATAATATTATTCTTCCATCTCAGAATTTTAGAAACAATGCCTTGCACTAGAGAATCAAATAATACCTCTTTCAATCTGCCTTTAAATAAAGGAACTTCTATGTACTTGATATGAGGTGATCCATGACAAAATTTTATAATAACTGCAATAGAATGATTTAATCTAGAACTTCTTTTTTAACTTATATAGAATTGGCTATTTCCCACACTGATGAGCTAGTCAGATTGAGCTTTATGGGAAGAAGGCAAATCTAATAAGTTCTTTAGGATTCATTCAGATCCATTTGTGAATATAATGAGGTCATCTACAAAGATGAGATGACTTATGATATCACATCTTATAGTGTGGGAGAAAGGTTTTATAGGACCTTGAGTAGACAGACTATATAAGCCTCTACTTAAAGATTTAAACAGACTAGGGACAAGAGGTCTCCTTATTTTAAACCTCTAGAGGGATGAAAATGGCCTAAGATCTCCCATTTACAATCACAGAAAACCATGTTGAAGATATACATTTATGCATATCCAACTTTAAAATCACATTACCCCCTTTAATATTTCTATTAAGAAGTTGCATTATCTCCTGCCTAAGAAAAATGTTATGGACTATGCCTATACCCTTCATAAAATCAGTTTGGTAAGGAGAAATCAGAAGAGGAAGAATGTTTGCTAGTTTAGAGTTAACGATCTTTAAAATGATTTTATAAGAAAAATTGCATAGACTAATTTTTCGATAGTCTTTGTATCATTAAGAATTAATAGATTTTGGAATTAAGCAGATCAAAGTGGTGTTCCAAGATTTAGGAATTTCCCCTCCAACAAAGAATATTTAAATTTCCTTAATGAGATCATTTTTGATGATTTCCCAACAAGAGACAAATATTTATCCATTAAATCCATCAATTACTGTAAAACTTTTAGCATTAAGACCTTTAATAGCTATCCAAACATCTTATTCTTCAGGAATTTTAGATAATTGAAGGATCAAACCTGAATTTACAAGATTTGAAATGTACTGAGTTAAATTGATGTTGTGACTTTAACCTACAGTAAAAAGATTATCAAAATAGGAAATAAAATTGTTAGCAATTTCTTCTTGAGAGGTTAACACCCTACCATCCTCTAGCTTGAGTGAATGAATCCATTGGCAACTTTATTCTTTATTGACTAGATAATGATATAACTTAGTGTTTATATCTGACTCTGAGATCTATTATCATTTGGCCTTTTGAAATAAAAATACTCTCCTCATTAACTAGAGCCAAGTTGAGATCAACTTTGATTTCAGACAGATCAGACCTATTGGAAGGGCTTGGAACGTCTGCAAATCTTCTTTTAGTTAGGAGCAGGTTATCCTCTAGATCTTGAATATGCTTAAACAGGTCTTTAAAAATTGATTTTGACACACCCCAACCCATTTACTTATAATTAAGTTTGAAAGTCAAAGTGAGTCAAACCATGATTAATTTAACCAAACCATAAACACGAGTTTTAATTTCAGAGTCATCATTGTGAATCTATATAACTAAAAACCATTTTACAACATCAGAGTAGACCTGCCCATAAAAACTAACTTTAAGGATAAGTTAACTTAATTACATCATTTACATTAAACCAAATCTTTATTTCTCCCGTTCCTGGCTAACCTAACCCGACCTCCTAGATTTGGTACTGACATCGCGTTACCTAAAAAAAAGTGAACATAGGAACCATGAGTAAAATAGCCCAGTGAATGCATCACTATTATACTACTACATGAATTTAAATGCAATAAATCATGTCCATATAATTTTGTATTAACTTATCCAGCTCATTTATAATGAATGACCAACTTTTCTGAATCAAGATTCACATATCCTGTCGAAATAGACAATTCTTCCCCATTCCGGGTCGAGCACTAACCCCTTGTCATTAATAGGCAAATCTCCCACATTCCGGGTCGGGGAGTAACCTCCCATTTCGGTAAACCAAAATGAACAATTTTATATTCATAACATTATGATCATATTCGTAACAGTATACAAATACATCATTCCAGTGAGTACACTCTCCTTGGTTGACAACTATGTAATCACGTTTCCTTCAGGTGGAGCTGAACTGGGTTGATTAGACCTTACACCTATCAATCCAACTAAATCAGTATTGAATATCAATCATAAGTATTATCCTAACATAATTATGTAACTTTCCATGACTATACAACAACAATATAATTCCACTTAAGTCACATTCCATGAAACATGAGTAAAGACAAAACAATGGTACACATGTTGATAAAGTTATGAACATTCAACCGTAGGAAATTCCTCATAAGGGATTTATAACTAAACCCAAGTAAATATGAAAACATACTTCTCAATGTATATACACATGAAACATGTACTCAAAATACTCTTTGGAAAGAGGAGATAACAATATTCTTTCGTGGGGTATTCAGTATGGCCTCAAATTATTGTCCTCTATACTCAACCATCCTATATTCCTAAATTATATAAATACAGGTGTCCAACCTTATAAATATGAAAACATATATGAATATACTTTCCAGTACAAGTGACGGTGTAATTTTTCAAGCTTCCTAGAGCAAGTTATGACCATTTCTTTACAACACAAGAAATCTTCCCTACAAGCTCCCCTATTGTTCCTTAGACTTCCAAGAATTTTCATAATTTTTCTACAGCATAAATTTCCATGATTTTTAACCCATTTTTAGTAATATACTGAATAGTACAGAGTTAAAGTTTCATAAATTTTTTACTTCATTTGTTGTGACAAAATCTTGACCAAACTCAGGGCATACCGAAATGAAATATACAAATAGCAACTATGTACCAACTTAAAATCATAATTAAGGCCTAACAACAAGGAGATAAATTCTACTTTTTGGATATGATCATAATATATGAGTCTAATTTCATATCCAATTGGAATTTCTCAATTTCAGTAAGCATACAAAAATATATTCAAGTTCGAATGCAAGGGGTTTCAACACAAAGTAATTTTAAGGGTTTGTACATTCAACTTAACTTAAACTTGCATCTAACCATACATATATATAAAGGGCTTAAATTTTAGTAAACAAATGATGATTTCTATCATCTAAATCAGTACTATAAGAAAAATAATAAGATTTGTTATTAGGATTATCTTCGGGACTTTTACGTAATTTTTACGGATTTTTCTACACTTTTTCTCCTCACTTTTTCTTCCTAAACTCCCTAATTCTCATTCCTCAAGGTAAAACTATTTCCTGGCTGCATTGGCTGAAGTATAAGGTTATTTCAAAGGTATAAGGTTGTACAAAATAGCCTACACCTCCAACTAATCACTTTAAGACACTTGTTGGGTATAAAGGACAAATTACCACTTAAACGGATGGATAGATTTGTCTCTGGTTAGTAATTTCGGTATAACTTCTTACTCGGACCTCCATTTCACACACCATTTATTCGGTTACAACTCCAACTCACTTGTCTACAATATCTAGTTTTCACCTCAAGTCAATTAATATTTCATAAGGGTCAAAACTAGTCTTAAACATGAACATTCCTACCAACACTTCAAAATTTTATATTTGTAACTAATTCAATATTTCATGCTTTATGAAGGTAGGATTAGACTAAACATGATGACTTAACATTATATATACTAATAACATATTACCCATATCACATAAGCTAATCATGATTTAAACATAATTTATCATAATTATATTTGGGTTGTCACAACTCACCCCCCTTAGAAAATTTCGTCCCCGAAATTTAATATAAAGGTCACTTACCAAACAAATGGGGATACTATTTCTTCATGCTATCCTCCATTTCCCAAGTTGCTTATTTAACTCCATGGCTTATCCACTTAATTTTAACTAAGGGAATAACTTTATTCCTCAATACTTTCTCCTTACGATTAATAATTTCCACCGATTCCTTGATGTATGACAAGGCTTCCTTTTGTTCAATAGGTTGTGTTTTCAATTAATGAGATGGATCTTCTAAATACTTACGAAACATCGATACGTGAAACACATCATGTAAACGGGATAAATCTGGAGGTAATGCTAATCTATATGCCAGGCTCCTAATTCTTTCTAGCACTTCATATGGTCCAATGTATCTTGGACTTAGTTTCCCCTTTTTACCAAATCTCATGATGCCTTTCCATGGTGAAATACGTAGGAATATAAAATCTCCCTTCTGAAATTCCAATGGATACTTCCTTTTATCTGCATAAAATTTATGCCTGCTTTGCGCTATCTTTATCCGTTCCCGAATTATTTTAACATTTTCTGTTGTCATATCTATCAATTCAGGACCAAAAAGTTTCCTTTCACCTACTTCATCCCAACACAAAGGCATTCTACATCTCCTCCCATATAAAGCTTCATACGGAGCCATACTAATGGTGGACTGATAACTATTATTATACGAGAATTCCATCAATGGCAAATGATCATCCCAACTACCTTTGAAGTCAAATACACAAGCTCGTAACGCGTCTTCTAATATTTGAATCGTCCTTTCTGATTGCCCATCGGTTTGTGGATGAAATGCAGTGCTGAACTTCAAACTTGTGCCTGTGGCATTCTGTAGACGAGGCCAAAACTTAGAAGTGAATGTTGGATCTCTATCTGATACAATTGACACTGTGTAAATGGATAATCTCATGAACTTACATATGTGCATACTTGTCAACAGTGTAGGTGGTCTTAACTGGAAGAAAATGGGTTGACTTCGTCAATCGGTCTATAATCACCCAAATAGAATCATGCCCCTTTGGTGATCAGGGTAATCCTGTAACAACGTCCATCGTTATATGTTACCAATTCCATTCCGAAATAGGCAATGACTGTTATAATCCCGCGGGCTTCTGATGCTTCTCCTTTACTTGCTGGCATACTAAACATTTAGCTACGAACTCTACAATCTCACGTTTCATATCGTTCCACCAGTAATACTCTTTCAAATCTCTGTACATTTTGGTACCTCCCGAATGCATAGAATAAATAGAACTACGTGCCTCTTCTAATATATCCTTCTTTAAGGATGGATCATTTGGTACACAAATCCTATTTTTTTAACACAATGATTCATCATTCTTAATCTCAAAGTCACTCTCTTTACCATTCAGGACATCTCCTTTATTCTTCTCAAGGAATGGATCATTGATCTGCAAATGTCTTATGCGTTTTCCAATAAAGGTCTCACTGTGACATGTGCTAATAAGCCTCCCCTTTTTGAAAACATTAATTCAATCCCCATCGATGCTAAGTCAATAATATTTCTAACACGTGCACACTGTATGCAACTAATATCCTTGATGATTTTCAACTCAAAGCATCTGCTACTTCATTGGCCTTACCAGAATGATAATGAATGGTACAGTCATAGTCTTTAATCATCTATATCCAACGCCTATGTCTCAAATTCAGTTCTTTTTATGTAAACAAGTATTTCAATCCTTGATGATCCGTATATATCTCACAAGTTTCTCCATATAAGTAATGTCTTCATAACTTCAAAGCAAAAACAATAGCTGCTAACTCCAAATCATGCGTTGGGTAGTTTCGTTCATGCGTCTTTAATTATATGGAAGCATATGCTATTACCTTACCATTTTTGCATAAGAACACATCCTAACCCCTGAAATGAAGAACTTATATAAATTACGAAAGACTCATTCCCACATGGAATAGTAAGTATAGGAGCTGAAACCAACCGCTTCTTTAATTATTTAAAACTCCTTTCACATTATTCATCCCATACAAACTTCACTTCCACTACACCAAAAACAGGAAACTGGCACGGTTTAAAACAGTGCCAGACGTGATCTGGCACGATTCAAAACCGTGCCAAATTTTCTGGCGCGATTCAAAATCGTGCCATATTTTCCAAACTGGCACGCTTTGAAACTGTGCTAGATGTTAAATCTGGCAAGCTTTTGGCACACGCCGAAACTGTGCCAAATTGTCTATTTTCCGGCACGCTTTCGGTACGGTTATAAAGCATGCCAGATTGTTTTATAAGCGTTCTCATTTTTATGCATTGGCACGATTTTGGCACGGTTTAAAACCGTGCCAGATTTTTCAGTTGCTTAAAAAAAAATAATAGGAAACAAATCTGGAAAATCTGCAAATTCCGAATTCGGTAGGAAAAATATTTATTATTTACAAAAAAAAAAAATCAAGAAAATTCACAAATTATGAATATCGCAGGTTGTTGATAAACTAACGTGCATACGAACTACAAAAAATAACAAGAGTTAATACCAATATAAAGCCGCACATGACCATAAAAGTCGATAATAACTTCAAAAAATTATAAGAGTTAATAGTTCCCATATAAAAAAAAATTGGGCAGAGTTTCCTCTATTTTTTTAGCATTCCAAAACCTGCTAACATAAAATCTGCCCATATAAAGCCCGCACGGCCATAAAAGTCAATAATAAAACTACTACAGCCAGCACGGCCATAAAAATAAACAATAAAACTACTGAAGCCTGCTCGGCCATAACACAAAAAATAGAATCCTGAATATTAACAACACTAAATAAATAATTCCCCTGTTGTAAAGCATTGACTTCTTCGTGCATTCCAAGTGGATAAAAGCTAACGATTGAATGTCATCCTACAAAAAAAAAGACACAAAAAAGATACAATATTAGTAACCAAGTCATTTTTAAAAAAATCATATTCAAGTAGAAAAATTGCATATACAACCAGAAAAATTGCATATACGACTACGCGGTTAGTTCCTACAAGTTACATTGGTCCCGTGCGAGGTGTTCGTGCCTCTTACGGGATTGTTTGGGGGTTGGTTTGGGTTTTCACCCTTTAACGGTCTGTTTTCAAGTCTAAGTGTGATTTTTGCAACTTATCGTCATACTCTCAAACCGGGAGACCCGGGACTACGCGGTCAGTTCCTACAAGTTACATTGGTCCCATGCGAGGTGTTCGTGCCTCCTACGGGGTCGTTTGGGGGCCGGTCTAGGTTTTCACCCTTTAACGGGCTGTTTTCAAGTCTAAGTGTGATTTTTGCAAATTATCGTCATACTCTCAAACCGGGAGACCCGAGACTACGCAGTCAGTTCCTACAAGTTACATTGGTCCCGTGCGAGGTGTTCGTGCCTCCTACGGGGTCGTTTTGGGGATGGTTTGGGTTTTCACCCTTTCACGGGCTGTTTTCAAGTCTAAGTGTGATTTTTGCAAATTATCGTCATACTCTCAAACCGAGAGATTCGGGACTACGCGATCAGTTCCTACAAGTTACATTATTCCCGTGCGAGGTGTTCGTGTCTCCTACAGTGTCGTTTCGGGGCTGGTTTGAGTTTTCACCCTTTAACGGCTTGTTTTCAAGTCAGTGTGATTTTTGCAAATTATCATCATACTCTTAAACTGGGAGACCCGGGACTATGTGGTCAGTTCCTACAAGTTACATTGGTCCCGTGCGAGGTGTTCGTGCCTCCTACGGGGTCAATCAGGGGCTGGTTTGAGTTTTCACCCTTTAACGGTCTGTTTTCAAGTCTAAGTGTGAATTTTGCAAATTATCGTCATACTCTCGAATGGGGACACCTGGGACTACGCGGTTAGTTCCTACAAGTTACATTGGTCACGTGCGAGGTGTTCGTGCCTCCTACGGGGTCGTTTGGGGGCTGGTTTGAGTTTTCACCCTTTAATGGCCTGTTTTTAAGTCTAAGTGTGATTTTTGCAAATTATTGTCATACTCTCAAACCGGGAGACCCGGGACTACGCGATCAGTTCCTACAAGTTACATTGGTCCCGTGCGAGGTGTTCGTGCCTCCTACGGGGTCGTTTGGGGGCTGGTTTGGGTTTTCACCCTTTAACGGGTTGTTTTCAAGTATAAGTGTGAGTTTTACAAATTATCGTCATACTCTCAAACCGGGAGACGCGGGACTACGCGGTTAGTTCCTACTAGTTACATTGGTCCCGTGCGAGGTGTTCGTGCCTCCTACGGGGTCGTTTGGGGGCTGATTTTGGGATTTCACCGTTTAACGACCTGTTTTCAAGTCTAAGTGTATTTTTGCAAATTATTGTCATACTCTCAAACCGGGAGACCCGAGACTGCGCGATCAATTGCTACAAGTTACATTGGTCCCGTGCGAGGTGTCCGTGCCTCCTACGGAGTCGTTTGGGGGCTAGTTTGAGTTTTCAACCTGTAACGGGCTTTTTTCAAGTCTAAGTGTGATTTTTGCAAATTATCGTCATACTCTCAAACCGGGAGACCCGGGACTATGCGATCAGTTCCTACACGTTACATTGGTCCCGTGCGAGGTGTTCGTGCCTCCTACGAGGTCGTTTGGGGGCTGGTTTGGGTTTTCACCTTTTAACGACCTGTTTTCAAGTCAGTGTGATTTTTGTAAATTATCGTCATACTCTCAAACTGGGAGACCCGGGACTACACGGTCAGTTCCTACAAGTTACATTGGTCCCGTGCGAGGTGTTCGTGCCTCCTACGGGGTTGTTTGGGGGTTGGTTTGGGTTTTCACCCTTTAACGGCCTGTTTTCAAGTCTAAGTGTGATTTTTGCAAATTATCGTCATACTCTCAAACCGGGAGACCCGGGACTACGCGATCAGTTCCTACAAGTTACATTGGTCCCATGCGAGGTGTTCGTGCCTCCTATGGGGTCGTTTGGGGGCCGGTCTAGGTTTTCACCCTTTAACGGGCTGTTTTCAAGTCTAAATGTGATTTTTGCAAATTATCGTCATACTCTCAAACCGGGAGACCTGAGACTACGCGGTCAGTTCCTACAAGTTACATTAGTCCCGTGTGAGGTGTTCATGCCTCCTACGGGGTCGTTTTGGGGATGGTTTGGGTTTTCACCCTTTAACGGGCTATTTTCAAGTCTAAGTGTGATTTTTGCAAATAATCGTCATACTCTCAAACCGGGAGACCCGGGACTACGCGGTCAGTTCCTACAAGTTACATTGGTCCCGTGTGAGGTGTTCGTTCCTCCTACAGGGTCGTTTAGGGGCTGGTTTGGGTTTTCACCCTTTAACGACCTGTTTTCAAGTCAGTGTGATTTTTGCAAATTATCGTCATACTCTTAAACTGGGAGACCCGGGACTACGCGGTCAGTTCCTATAAGTTACCTTGGTCCCGTGCAAGGTGTTAGTGCCTCCTACGGGGTCGTTTGGGGGCTGGTTTGAGTTTTCACCCTTTAACGATCTGTTTTCAAGTCTAAGTGTGATATTTGCGAATTATTTTCATACTCTCGAACTGGGAGACCCGGGACTACGCGATCAGTTCCTACAAGTTACATTGGTCCCGTGCGAGGTGTCCATGCCTCTTACGGGACTGTTTGCGAGTTGATTTAGGTTTTCACCCTTTAGTGGCTTATTTTTAAGCATAATCTAGATATTTACAATTTATCGTCATATTCTTAAACTCGGAGACCAGAGAGTACACGATCAGTTCCTACGAGTTATGTTGGTCACGTACGAGGTGTTAGTGCCTCTTATGGGGTCGTTTGGAAGCTGGATTGTGTTTTCACCCTTTAACGTCTTGTTTTTACATTTAGTCTAGATATTTTCAATTTATCGGCATATTGTCAAACCAGAAGACCCTAAACTACGCGGTTAGTTCCTATGAGTTATATTAGTCCCATGCGAGGTGTTCGTACCTCGTACAGGGCCGTTTGGGGGATGGTGTGGGTTTTCACCCATTAGTGGCTTGTTTTTAAGCATAATATAGATATTTTCAATTTATCGTCATATTATCAAACCAGAAGACCCGCGACTATGCGATCAGTTCCTATGAGTTATACTAGGCGCTTGACATGTGTGAGAAAAAACAAAACAAATCAATACTACTTTATATTGTAATAATGTATGTAATCAGTCAATTTCTATAAAATTGGATGAACAAATAAAAAATATCATAAAGTTTACCATGATACGTGTCGGTAGTAGCATTGCACCCCTATCCGGATGCTCACTCATTGTGAAATACAAAATCTAAAAAAATATTTACAGATTGTCGAACTTAAAGAGAAAAGTGAATAAAGGAAAAAATTGAATAAAAGCATGCAAATGATTAAATTAAATATCATAATGATGGTCATAACGAAGTTTAAGTTGAAAATTCTGAATCTCAACATCCCTCTCATTATAATTAAGAGCCTTTCCAAAACCACCGGGTGTGAAATTCTTGGAAAATCATTGTTCTTGAATCCAGGAGGGAGTGTTAAAGATAGAATCAGGGGCACTATGAGGGTCTGGTTAATATGCCGTTAAAATAATTGGTTAATTTAAACACTCCGTTAATTTGCCGTTAAAATATGAGGGTCACTATGATGGCATTATTTTAACGGCATATTGACCCTGAACCGTTAATTTCAGTAGAGAAAGAACTCAAGTCAGGAACACGAGACAAAGAAAATGACTGTAAAGTTAGTCTAACAGATCATAATATTCAAGAAACAAATGTAAATATAATTGTCCCTTGCCTCAGCCTCCCTTAGACGACTCTCTACCTCAGTTCTGGCTTCATTACTGGCCCTTGCCTCTGCTAATGCCTTAGCTTCCCTCGTTGCGCTCAATGCATTTGTATAGAATTCCTTTTGAGTTGCAAGCTCGGCTTGGTGGTTTTCTATTGTTTCTTGCAGTAACTTCCCAGTTGTTTCCTTGTCCCTTTTATACCGACTACTTGATTCGCTTCGACCTGGAAATAGTCCAAACAAATGCATAAAAAATACTAAGAATCATTTATTTAAATATTGTTCAGGGGCAATATGCCAATATGGTCCTCGAAGACGTCACCTAAATATATATACGCACACACAAAATAAAAATGAAAAAGATTGAATCACACCAAATTCAACCCAATTAGTATCCTCACCCTGTCAGCATAGGGAAAATATAAGGCCGCCCAACTTCAGGTTCACAAGACCCTTGTGCCGTAGCAGTTAAATCATCCATAACCTCATCAACTCTTTCTTTTCGAAATAGTGTTTTTATATCCATTTTAGCTTCAGAGATTTTACCTCCGTGCATAAGTTAATGTGTGCAACTCAGCAATAGGCAAACGACATAAATAATATGCAATGTAAGTGAAGAAATTAGAATGCTCACTTGGGCGTTTTACCAAATAATTGGCGTGCAACCTAAAACAGCTGAAAATAGAAAAAGAAAAAAACAATTTATTCAAACTCATCATTTGATCTATAATTTTACTGAAACATCAATAGGAAACATTAAAAATCAAAATGTAGTAAATATAATACGAAAACTTGCGTATTCTTTAGAACATAAAGCCTGAACCCTCATCACTCTGATTGCATTTCTCATCAGCCATTCATGAGGAATGGAATCCACCAATGGCAATAGATTAAATCAAATCATAAATACCGAAGTTTAAGTAATAAAATACCTAGAAACGTGATTATTACTATCATTAACATGAATGCATATAACCGTAATTTCACAATAAAATAACTCAAAGCAATATTTTAGTTTCAGAAGCAAAAACAAATTTTATTGGGCTCAAACTTTATGATAGGTAGCAGTTGAATAGATCAAAATACCGAAGTGAGATGAGAATTACCTCTGACGGAATCGATAAGAGAGAAATAAATTTTAGGAATCATCCACTTCGTTAGTCTACTCTCATCTTTGGTCACTGATGGCTTCTCCACCATCAGTGGAGAAGCCAATACCCCATAACTCCTCCATCTAACCCAATACCCCATAACTCCAAACTCCATTTTTAATACCCACTTCGACCATAACTCGGATACCCACCAAAGGAGACCACCCCATAATCTCAGCCTACTTCGGCCGGTATCAAAACCTCCAGCGCCGGCAACCTCCATCAAAGTCGGCGACCTTATCACTACATATCCGGCCAAGTTTCCTACCCAAACCCGAGTTTAGATCGGAGCTGAATGCCAAAAACCCAGATGCAAACCCGATTTCTACAACCACCTGCAGAACCCGGATTCCAACCTTTACCCACATCTCCGGTCAGGAACACCAAGTCGAACCTCCATCTCAGGCGACCCAACCCGACCTCATATTTCCCACCAACTAAACCCGTGACCCAGTTCAATAATCCGAGCAGACCCATCTCCATACCCATACCTTTCCAAACCTTATCAAATCCAATTCAAACCACAAACCGCATTTCCCATTTTCCCCAACGATTTATCCATCAGTGATGGAGAGAGATGGAGATCAAGTCTTGTGAGAGAGAGAGAGAGTTGGTCTTCGTGGAGAGGGAGCGGGAGAATGACGGGGTCGAAAAGTTACCTCCCTCAAAATGAAAATCAAATGAATATAATATTTGGTCTTTTAGTTAACCCTTTCAAATTTGACACACTTTTGACACGCTTTAAAACTGTGTCAGGTTCTGGAATGATTTTAAACCGTGACAGTTTATGATAAAACCGTGCCAGAATCCCCTTGCCACAGCGTGCCAGATTGGCATTTTTGGTGTAGTGTTCTTTACGAGTCAACTTTGTCAATGGTAACGCTATTGCTGAAAATCCCTTAATGAATCTGCGATAGTAACCTGCCAATCCGAGGAAACTCCTAATTTCTGTCAAATTCTTAGGACTCTCCCATTCAACAATCGTTTATGCCTTCTTTGGATCAACACCAAAACTCACACTTGTTGAATTTAGCAAATAATTTCTTCTCTCTCAAAATATGCAATACAAGTCTCAAATGTTTCTCATGTTCCTTCATGCTACACGAGTAAATCAACACATCGTCTATGAATCCAATCACAAATGAATCAATGAAAGGGTGGAATACCCGATTCATCAAATCCATATAAACTGCTGGAGCATTAGTTAATTCAAATGGCATTACCAAAAACTCATAGTGCCCATATCGAGTTCGAAAAGCTATTTTGGAAATATCACTTCCCTTTACTTTCAATTGGTGGTAACCCGATCTCTAATCAATCTTCGAAAATATTATTCCCCCCTGTAATTGTTCAAAAAAATCATCGATACGAGGTAGAGTGTACTTGTTTCTAATGGTCACCTTATTCAATTACCGATAATCAATACATAATCACATTGTCCCATCTTTCTTTTTCACAAATAACACTGGGGCTCCCCATGGCGAAACACTAGGCCGAATGAAACCTCTGCTTATCAGATCTTGTAATTGCACTTTCAATTCTTTGAACTCTGTCGGTGCCATTCTATATGGATCAAGGGAAATTGGACCAATGCCTGGAATTAATTCAATGGAAAACTCTACTTCCCTATCAGGTGGCAATCCTAGCAATTCCTCTGAGAAGACATCAGAAAATTCTCTAACTACTGGTATATCTTGAATTTTAAGTGCCTCTTTACTAGTATCAACCACATAAGCTAAATACCATGTACAACCTTTACTCAACAATCTCCTTCCCTTAATTATTGATATAAGACAATTAGGAACAACCTTCCTTTCCCCTATAAACTGGAACTCGAGTTCACCAAACAGATGAAATGTAACTTCTTTTAAAAAAAATCAATGGAAGAATGATACGATGATAACCCATCCATCCCCAATATAATATCAAAATCTTGAATGGCCAACAGTATCAAGTCAACATATAAATCTCGCTCACTCATTCGTAAGACACAATGTTTATAAACATGCTCAGCCAAAATCACACTTTCCATTGGGGTAGAAATATATAAGGCACAATTGAGAAATGAACATGGTCTACCCAAATATGAAACAATATGTAATGCTACGAATGAATGCGTAGATCCAGGATCAATGAGTGCATATAAATCTTTATTTGCAATAGAAAATTTACATGTAACCACTTCTGGTGTAGCAAGGGCATCTTGCAGTGTCATCGCAAACACTCTTCCTCCTGCCCTCGATCCAGTTGCTTGTTCTGTACCTCTTCCCCTGGTTGCATTCCCTGGAGAGGGTCTTTATAAGGCCCCACGCTACTAACTGAAACTGTTCTGGCTAACATAGGATAATTCTTTCTCAGACGACCATTCTGGTGACAATTAAAACATTTTATATTCAGTAACTTTGGGAAATTTCACTTTATATGACCCGATGTCCCACAAAAGAAACAAGCATTTGGATTCCCTTGTGCTGAATTCCCTAAACCTCTTCCACCACTAGCTTCACCCCTTTGCAAACTACTTCCACCTCTACCATGTTGGAATTTCTGCCCTCCAAACCTTGAATATTCGGTATCACTAACCTTTTGATAGTTTGGATCGAATCTACTTCTCTCTGTGCTTAGTTCTCGTTTTCCTCTTGCTTCATTCACATCCTTTTCTACTAGAATTTCTTTATTCACCAAGGCTAAATAGTTAACAACCTCTAAAGCCGATAACCTTGATTTAATAACTAAATCCAGTCCATCAAGAAATCGGCTGCACATATCTTCCTCATTTCGTATAAACCTCAAAGAAAACGGAGATAAAGCTATAATCTTAGCTTCATATTCTCTAACTGTCATGCTTCCCTGATTCATCATGAAATATTCCTTCTCCTTTTTTTTATACACTGGGGGAAAATACTTGTCATACAAGGCTTTAACAAAAGCATCCCATGAGATCACATTCCTGCCTCCTGGAGTAATCAACAAATGTTTTGTGGCATCCCACCAATATTTAGCTTCTCCTTTCAGCATATACGTCGCCAAGGTCACTCATTGATTTTCAGGCATTCTCATTACCCCAAAAATAAGTTCAATCTCTTTAACCCATACTTCTGCCTCTGTTGGATCAACTGCTCCTTCAAATGAGGGTGGATTCATTTTAATAAATTTCTCATGTGAATTACTCATTTCTTCCCGGTATATCACCTCCTCATCCCTAGCCAATGCTTGTGCCTCTAGTTTCCTGGCTTGTTGTTCTTCCATTTGAGCCATAAACCTAGCTTACTGATCTGCCATCAAAGTTATAGCACGTGCCATTTTCTTCATATCTGTCAGTTATTCTGGCTCGGGTTTCACATTTATTTAAACAGGTTGCTCAACCTCCGTTTCTGCTGGAATATTTGAAGCCTCATCTTCAATTATCACATTTACATTCCCTCATTCCATTATTTTATATATGAAATGAATCAAAGAAATAACAATATATATATATATATATATATATATATATATATATATATATATATATATATATATATATATATATATATATATATTCCTAACATAATCGTTAGTATCAGACAAAACATATTTCTAACATTCATTTCCAAATCAAGACTCTTCTAACTCCAGAACCTCTAAAACCTAGGCTCTGATACCAAAAGCTGACACACCCTAACCCAGTTACTTATAATTAAGTTTGAAAGTCAAAGTGAGTCAAACCATGATTAATTTAACCAAACCATAAACACGAGTTTTAATTTCAGAGTCATCATTGTGAATCCATATAACTAAAAACCTTTTTACAACATCAGAGTAGTCATGCCCATAAAAACTTTCTTGAAGGATAAGTTAACTTAATTACATCGTTCACATTAAACCAAATCTTTGTTTCTCCCATTCCTGGCTAAACCAACCCGACCTCCTAGATTTGGCAGTGACATCGCGTTACCTGAAAAAAAGTGAACATAGGAACCGTGAGCAAAATAGCCGAGTGAATGCATCAGTATTATACTACTACATGAATTTAAATGCAATAGATTATGTCCATATAATTATGTATTAACTTATCTAGCTCATTCATAATGAATGACCAACTTTTCTGAATCGTGATTCACACATCCTGTCCAAATAGACAATTATCCCCCATTCCTGGTCGAAGAGTAACCCCTTGTCATTAATAGACAAATCTCCCCCATTTCGGGTCGGGGAATAACCTCCCATTTTGATAAACCGAAATGAATAATTTTATATTCACGAAATTATGATCATATTCATAACAGTATACAAATACATCATTCCAGTGAGTACACTCACCTTCGTTGACAACTATGTATTCATGTTTCCTTCGGGTGGAGCAAAACTGGGTTGATTTGACCTTACACCTATCAATCCAACTAAATCAGTACTGAATCTGAATCATCAGTATTATCCTAACATAATTATGTAACTTTTCATGACTATACAACAACAATATAATTCCACTTAAGTCACATTCCATAAAACATGAGTAAAGATAAAATAATGGTACACGTGTTAGTAAAGTTATGAACATTCAATCGTAGGAAATACTTCATAAGGGACTTATAACTAAACCCGTGTAAATATGAAAACATACTTATCAATGTATATACACATGAAACATGTACTCAAAATACTCTTTGGAAAGAGGATATAACAATATTCTTTCGTGGGGTATTCAGTATGGCCTCAAATTATTGTCTTCTATACTCAACCATCCTATATTCCTAAATTATATCAATACAGGTGTCCAACCTTATAAATATGAAAACATATATGAATATACTTTCCATTACAAGTGACGGTGTAATTTTTCAAGCTTCCTAGAGCAAGTTATGACCATTTCTTTACAACACAAGAAATCTGCCCTACAAGCTCCTCTATTGTTCCTTAGACTTCCAAGAATTTTCATAATTTTTCTACAAAATAAATTTCCATGATTTTCAAACCATTTTCCATTAACATACTGAATAGTACAAAATTAAAGTTTCATAAATTTTGTACTTCATTTTCTATGTCAAAATCTTGACCAAACTCAGGGCATACCGAAATGAAATATATAAACAACAACTATGTACCAACTTGAAATCATCATTAAGGCCTAAACACAAGGAGATAAATTCTAATTTTCGTATATGATCATAATATATGAGTCTAATTTTATATCCAATTGGAATTTCTCAATTCCGTTAAGCACACAAAAATATATTCAAGTTTGAATGCAAGGGGTTTCAATACAAAGTAATTTGAAGGGTTTGTACATTCAACTTAACTTAAACTTGCATCTAACCATACATATGTAGGGAGGGATGAAATTTTAGTAAAAAAATTATGATTTCTATCATCTAAATTAGTACTATAAGCAAAATAACAAGATTTGTGATTAGGATTACCTTCGGGACTTTTACGTAATTTCTACGGATTTTTGTATACTTTTTCTCCTCACTTTTTCTTCCTAAACTCCCTAATTCTCTTTCCTCAAGGTAAAACTCTTTACAGGCTGCTTTGGCTGAAGGATAAGGTTATTTCAAAGGTATAAGGTTGGTCAAACCATCCTACACCTCCAATCAATCACTTTAAGACACTTGTTGGGTATAAAGGATAAATTACCACTTAAACGGATGGATAGATTTGTCCCTGGTTAGTAATTTTGGTATAACTTCTTACTCGAACCTCCGTTTTACACACCGTTTGTTGGGTTACAACCCTAACTAACATGTCTACAAATATATAGTTTTCACCTCAAGTCAATTGATATTTCATAAAGGTCAAAACTTGTCTTAAACATGAACATTCCTATCGCAACTTCAAAATTTTATATTTGTAACTAATTCAATATTTCATGCTTTATAAATGTAGGATTAGACTAAACATTATGAATTAACATTATATATACTAATAAAATATTACCCATATCACATAAGCTAATTATGATTTAAACATAATTTATCATAATTATATTCTGCTTGTCACAGATTTACTCCCTAATCTTAGGACACTTCTCAGTTTTTTTTAACTTTAAAGAAAACTTTTCCATTGGTCTTCCAGAAGAAGATTAGCACCAAGAGTCTTCCACGGTCTTTAGAAATGATTCATTTTTAGTCCAAAAATTAAGAAATTTAAATGGCTTTTCTATTGAATCAGAGGGGCTAGGAGTATAGAACAAAAAAGGGGTGTGATCTAAGAAGTTCTTGTTCAGGTGTTGGAGCTTGGTTAGAAGGAAGGTATTAACCCATTTCTTAATTAAAAGGACCCTATCTAGTCTTTCAAATAACATATGACCATTTATTAATTTAGACCAAGTGTATATGGTACCACTATACCCCATACTCTGCAGAGAACTATTTTGGATACAATCTATCAGATCACTTACAGCTCCAACATCAATATCATTGCATTCTTCTGATGAGCACATAATGTTGAAATTACCACAAAATAAAATGGGAATATTTGAATGCTCAATGTATTTTTGTTAAATAAACTCCCATAAATTCTTATATCCACTTTGTTACACTTGGCACACACTACTCCAATACTAACCTTTACTGAATTAGAGGATGGTCCAAGATAAAAAAAAATATGGATTGACCTGCATTAGAAATAAAATTGCAATTGATGCCATGTCTCCTAAAGCTCCAAATCTTGTTAGAATCACTTGCTTGGAAACCCTTAAAATTTATAATATTCATTAAAACATCCATTTTGTCCACATCTATCATAAGTCTAAGAATAGTCAAAAAAGAAATTTTATGATCTTTACATAACCTTTTTAGTCTCCTCCTTGAAGGTTTATTACCTACTCCTCTAATATTCCATATAAGAAGGCTTATAATTAATTATTGGGAGAAATAGAAATAAAAGTAAGTCTTTTTAACCTTCTGGTAGATAAAGAAGAAGTACTTTGGATACTTACTTTCATCTTAGTTATGGTAGCTCCTGTGCCTGGACTGTTATCTTTCATCAATTGATTACAATTGAGACTTCCATTCCTATTCTTATAGACTTTAATTCTATCATCCACCAATAAAGAAAACATATTTAATTCTTCAATAAGAGGCACACAGTTCATTAGTGTCTCTTCTGAGTCTGATATTTCCCCTCTATCAATTTTAATCATTTTCTAACATAATAGACCTGTTAATAATGTCCATATTCTCCATTGCCTTTGATCTAAGATTGAATTGAGGACTTTGATTTTCATCTTCTACTATAACTAACTCCATACGGCCTTCTTCTTCTCTTTGACTACTTTCTAGTTGCTTCTCCAGTTGAATCTTCTCTGATTTTGATCTGAGAAAGATCCAATGTGCTCTATTTGGGGATCTCCCCCTCTTCTATTTCAATTCAGCCACTCGATTTCTCTTTTCTTGTTACATCTTCCATCTGTATATCTATAATATTTTTCTCCTTCACCATGTAAACAAACTTGATGTTCTTTTTTCCTAATTTAATATGAAAAGTGGGAATTTTATCCTTTGGAATATCAACATCCTTTTAATTAGGAGTTGATCCAATTTTACAATCCTCACTTTTGTGCCCTAGTTTTTGGCATCCAGAGTAGTAGCTAGGTTTTGGGTCATATTTAATGGGTTGCCAAAACCCATACTCACCACAGCCAATCCAAACTATGTATAGTCTTGACTTTTATAGATCCATCTCCACACATACATGAGCAACACTAGGCTAGAACTTTTCAGTGTTAAATTATCGACTTTATGAGGGTTACTTATAGCTTGGGCAATAGAGAAGGGTGATTATTTTGCAAAGAGGTCCATTGGAAGACCTGGGAGGATGATCCATGCAGGCACTATATGGCTTTCTTGATCAACCTAAAGCTTGGGGACCATTTGAACGTACACATGGGACTCTTTCCTACAAGCCATGAATCTTTCATCCATAACCTAATAAAATCTTCTTCACAATTGACTTTAATGAGAATATGTCTGTGATCCAACAACCATGTTTCAAAGGTTGACTTTAATCCAAATGATTAAAAATCGAATGGATTCCATTGAACGCTTTCCATGTGAGTACTTCCCAATGATTATGTGTTTTAAAGGACATGCTAGAATTTTCATCCGATCTTAGGAGAAAACTATCACTGGTTCACCTTTGTGTCCTTGAATAGGTTGGATATCAATTGCATGGGTAGTTTAAGAATCCTTCAACACATCAGTAAATGATTTTTGCCAAGGGTTAGGAGGGTCAGGTGTCTTAGGGTTGAGGTGGTGTTCCATCTAAAAATGCATTCGATCTATTTTCATATCCCAATGTCTTCATCGTCGATTGGTAACACGCGTGTATGAATGCAGTACACGTGATTTCCCTCGAGGCTAGATAAATATTGTGCACATTCCACATTTATCACAATGTGGAAAACTATGATCGAAAATATATTCATAATGAGGATTTCTAAAAAAATCTTGAAATATTGGGTTTATTCTGTTAAATTCCCAACGGAGAGTGATTTCAACGAATATTAGTTCTTATTCCATGTGGGTTGTGTGGCATACCCTAATACTCTAAAGTACATTGACTATACATGTTATAACTTAAAGGAGACGTTCATTCATGCATGAACAAATATGATAAAACACCACGACCGCCAAACTACAAATCGGTGTGAAGGGTTCACGACTAGCCTTTGAGGTGTTTGTCGGCATGTAAAATCTCAATGAATTGTAGGTTATGGGAATTAAAAAGGACTTAGAGGATTCCTTGTAAAAATCAAGCACTCACACAATCTTCCTTTGTTATACAAACTCATATACCGAGTTTCACATTATGCAACTCAGTTAATTCTTGAGGAGCTAAATACATATGACAATGTTAGCATGGATTTTAAATCTTGTGTCCATGTATTGCGCAATGTCTACGACATAACTTGTGCTCATTACATGGTAATATACTAAATGAAAGGTCGAACTATAATTTGGGCGGAATTTGATGGTCACTGGCACAAATTAACTATGGTGCTTGATTCAGCCAAGTACCATATGGTTGATTATGAGCCAGAAATGATACTATTCAAATTTGGATGGGAAAGATTAATTGTAGATAAAAAAAAAGACATATTATGTAAATTGAAAGACATAGTGTGTCCCTTTACTATGAGGTTATTTAAGTCGTCCGTACTGAAGCAAGAGAAGGGTCGGTCACGAGGTAGTGACACCCCTCCTATTTTAATCACGGGGGGATCAGTCCTTTATCAAAATAAATAGGAATTTCATTTGTTTTTTTTTTGTTTTTATTTATTGGAAACGGGAATTATCCCCCTGGAATTTTATTGAAATATGAAAGCAAACACAAGCTTACATGAGATAATGATGACTTTATAAGAGCAGTCACCTATACAATAAATTAAAGAAAACAATAAGAATATCTAAAGTTGGGGAATCACCAAGCATCCATGTTTATGAGACCTTTCAATTCTCTTGAAAAGACGTCTAGAGAACTTGATTCAATATGTCTTTGAGAAGAACAACCATAAGAAGCAAGCATATCTACACATTTGTTTCCCTTCCTCAGAATATGACAAAATTGCACATTGTGCTCTTTAATCTTTGCAATATAAGGCATAGTACTCCATGGACATTTCAACTAATCATTTAGAACTTGGATAACAATAATAGAATATGATTCTATTATTAGGCCCTCATTCAAAAATGTCTCACACATCTCCATACCTCGAAGAATAGAGAGAGCTTCTGCAATAACATTAGTACCATTACCAAAACTAGAGGCAAAAACTTTTATGAACTTTCATGTTGCATTCCTAAGAACTCCTCCCCCTCCCATAGGACCTGTATTACCTTTACAGCATCCATCTACATTTAGCTTTAACATTTCCACCCATGGAGGCCTCCATTGAACCAATCTAATAGACTTTATTTGCTGTTGCTGATGCATCCTTATAGCAAGAGTCTTGAATATGTCCACTCCTATGTATAAGGTTATAAGAGAATGAATCTCTTTTATGGCTCTGGAAGGTTGCATTCTCACGTCTTCAAATCTCCATTTGTTTTTAGCTTTCCATATACCCCAGTTAATGAAAGCACGAATGACTTTATGAATTTTATCACAATGAGAATTAGAAATTGAAGACCACCACGCAATCAATCTACCTCTGATTGTAGAGTTTAGATTTGGAACCCCACAAAGATTGTTAAAATGAGACCATACAGCTTTAGAAAAATCACTGTTGCCAAATAGATGATCTGCAGATTCGACCTGAGGATTAGGATAACAACCACATTTTGATGGACATCTCACACCAATTCTCTTTATAGCCTCATCTACTGGTAAGCAGTCTTCTAGAAGTCTTAAGAGAAAGAAAGATATTTTGATAGGAATCTGCTTATTCCATATGAAAACATTTGTCCAAGATGAACAATGATGCGGTCTTATAACATTCCATGCAGAATTAAAAGTAAAACTCCCATCAAAATTTAAAGTCCATATTAATTTATCTTTGTACTTTCTTCCCATCACTTATACTTTGGAACACTTTGTAGCTATATTGTGAGGCAGCAGCTGGCTTATCTTATTGATGTCCCACTCTCCTGTGCTTTGTAGCAGATCTGTGATTTTAAGATTCTAGGGAATAGCAGATGAAAGAAGACTGTGATCTCCAGACCAATTATCCCATTTCACATTGATTTCTCCTTTACCTATGATGCATTTGCTATTATTTTCTGTCACTTCTCTGGCTAAGACCATTCTTTTCCATATATAAGACCCTCGAGATGCCTTAGCCACCATAGGGTGATGAATTCTACAATATTTGTTCTTCATAAACTGAGCGCATAGAGACTTTTGATTCCTGAAGTTCCACGAGAGCTTAATACTGAATGCTTCCACTAGATCTTTCATTTCTTTGAATCCTAGACCACCCTCCTTTACTGGTCTACATAACTCTTTCCATGCAATCCAGTGATGTTTTTTTGTACCTTCAGATGCTCCCCATAAGAAATTTTCCATGATTTTCTCTATTATTGAGAGAACTTTATTTGGAGGTTGCATTGTAGCTAAAGTGTAAATGGGGATTGATTGAAGCACATGCTTTATTAAAATTATTTTGCCACCCATTGAGAGAAAATTATATTTCCATCCTTCTAGCTTACCTCTAACTTTGCTAATCAGATTCTCAAAGAGGGAGCATTTCAGTCTGCCATTATATATCGGACAACCCAAATACAGAAAAGGAAGCTTCTTGATCGACATCTGCATAACCCTTGAGATTTGCATTATCTTGGCATGATCCATCTTCTTAGAGCAAAATAAAGAGCTCTTAGCCTTGTTCACTTCTTGGACTGAAGTAATTTCATATTTATCTATCACAGATCTGATGCTTTTTATGGCTTTTACGCTCCCAGAAGAGAAAATTATGAAGTCCTCTGTATAAGCAAGGTGAGACACAAGAGGGCAGATGATAGTAATTTTAAAAGGGCTTATGTCAGCTTTTAGGAAAACTTTATCAAGGTTTCTGCTCAAAACTTCGGTATATATTAAGAATAAACCTGGAGAAAGAGGGTCTCCTTGCCTCAGACCTTTTAAAGATTAGAAAAAAACAAATGTGTCCCCATTAATCATAACTGAGAAAAAATTATTTGAAATGAGCCTCCAAATTAAGTCTATGCATAACTCATTAAAACCAAATTTCCTTAAGATTTTCATCAAAAATAACCAAGACACTTTGTCATATGCGTTATGCATATCAATTTTTATAGCTACATTACTCCCTTTATTCTTAGAGTTTATCATTGAAAACATCTCTTGGGCTAAGAGAATATTATCAAAAATGACTCTATCTTTGACCAAACGACTTTGGTTAGGCGATATAATTTTAGGGGTAATAATTGAGTCTTAAGGCTAGGATTTTTAAAAGAATTTTGTTAAAGAAAGTGCACAGACTTATAGGCCTATGTTCTGCAAAAGATTGAGGGTTATCCTTTTTGGGAATAAGGATAATAAGGGTTGAAGTGAAAAACTTAGGGATCACCATACCATTGAAGAATCCTTCCACAACTTTGCACACATCCATGCCAATAATATCCCAAGTTGAAGTGAAGAAATTACCAGTGAATCCATCCATTCCAGGAGCACTGTCTCCACTAAGGTCCCATACAGATTTTTTTTATCTCATCTGTGTTAGGCAAAGCAGTCATTAGCAAATTATCTTTTTCCTGAATCAGGGCAGGAATGACATCCATGAATTCTTCATCCTTAGGTCTGATATAATCACTGCCAATCAGGTTACTAAAAAAATTGAGAGCTTCCTCTTTGATGAGATGCTGATCTTCTAGCCAAATCCCATCTTTATTTTTTATTTTGTTGATGTAGATCTTGTGCCTCCTTGCTTGAACAGACTTATGAAATAATTTTGAGTTAATATCCCCTTCTTTAGCCCATTTGAAGTTTGCCTTTTATCTCCAAAAGTCTTCCTCCAGCTTCAAATGGTGACCTAAAATAGCTGCACTTTTGTTCATCTCCTCTCTATTGACATCTGTAAGATCATTTTCAAACTGGATTTCACTTCTAATAGAGTCATCTTCATCCTTGATTGAGTTTTGAAATAAATTCCCATACTGAGCCTTATTCCATTTGTTGAGAACTATTCTGAGGTTCTTAAGGTTGGCTACCAAACTATACAACGGGTTACCTCCAGAAAAGAACTTCTAGTTGGCTTGAATAACTGCTTTATACAAAGAGTGAGCATACCAAAAATTTTGAAAAACAAATCTAGATGGGTGTTGGTCACAACCATTTGATACATTTAGTAACAAAGGAGAATGATCAGAGGCCACTTTACTCAAGTGTTCAACAACCACTTTTGTAAATAAGTTCTTGCAGTTCAAGTTCATTAACATTTTATCTATTCTCTCCCAGATAGAAACACTAGAAATTCTTTTATTCCACCAAGTATATCTAGATCCCAAATACCCCAAGTCTATGAGGCCATTATTCTCCATACATTGAATAAAATCTTCAGCGGCATTGAAATCATATGGTAACCCTCCTACCTTATCCAAAGTAGTTGCTACTGTGTTGAAATCTCCTCCTACAAACCAAGGATCCATGGTATAAATCGAGTTTAAGAAGTTCCATAAATCAATTCTATCTCTTCTGGTGCATTTAGCATACACCAAAGAAACTTGAATGATTGAAGGTAATATAGGATGAGCAATCTTTAAAGTCTGGCACTGAGGAACTTGAGATACAATATCAACTGAAATATTAGAAGAGTAAAAACTCTAAATGGTATTAACTTCATTAGCAATTGCTTTTTGAAATCCAAATTTGATTTGAAATTCATCAAGTCTAGCAGCATCCACTTTAGGCTCTAAGCAAACTAGCATAAAAAGCTTGTGCAATTTAATACGTTTTTTAATTCTCCTACCTACTCCTTTTTTCCCAATGCCCCTCACATTCCATATCATTAGATTTATCATTTGAAAAGGGATTTTGATTGATTCTTAGATGAATAACTTAACATCTTTTTATCTGTAATCACAGTGTGTTTTAGCAAGAAGTTCTTCTTCTTTTTGGTATAAACTTGGGTCCATCCCTCTTGATCTCGGCTAGGTTGATCCCCCTCATTTAATAAGAATTTTCCTAGGAGATAGATGCAAGTTTTCAATCACTTCATCAACTTTTAGAGCCTCTCTTGTGCATTCCTCTTCACTGCATTCTTTTTCTTTATTACAATATTTTTCCTCTTCTGCTTCTGTCATACTGGTGTTATCTTGATCAGGTTACTTTTATGTTGATTCGATTATCTGTGATGTTTCTTCCTCATCAGTATTACCTTTATTTTGAACTGGAACAATTTGACCTTCTTCTATTTCTTCCTCATCTAGACTTCGCTTTTCTTCTTGGATTTCCTTTTCAAAAGTCTTCTTCACCCATTCTTTTATTGACACTTTTGGAGGATCTTTATTTTTATTCCCCATAACTCCTTCGATGGTTTTTAGATTCTCTTGTCTACCTGGCTTCTTGGCTCCTTCTTGATTTTTCTTTAGCAAACATTTATCACTTTCATGGCCTTTTTTGTAACAGGTATTACAAAAGATAGGGATATCTTCATATACACATTTTTGCCAGAAACCCTTTCCTTCAGTCCTATATCCTATCCAAACTCTTTGAGTTAGAGTTTTGGTGAGATCAATTTCTATACATACCATTGCAAGACTAGGTCTGGTAAGGGCTGCAGTTGGACTATAAAGTTTTAAAGGATTTCCAAACGCACTTGCTATCGAAAAAATGCTAGATTTGTTGTACAAATGAATAGGGAGAAGAGGAAGAGTGATCCAAATCGGAGTAATTGAGAATTCATGATTCTCACAACCAGAGTTTGAGAAAGTCATCTTCATGATAGTAGCGAATGAGGATATGTTTAACATCAATAACTCCTATATTGTATGCTGCTTTGAGACCCATAGAGGCAAAAACCTTTCTTATGTTATCAATTGTAAGACGTCCATGTGAAAACTTTCCTATAAGTGAGTATCTGAAAGGTTCTGAAAGCTTTGTGACATCTTTCATTGAAAAAAAGATAGTTGGCTCCCCTCTATAAGAATCTACCTCCTTCAATTGAATTCTTGAAATAGACTCTACCTTGCCTACAATCTCAACAAAAGACTTGTTTACGTTGTTCTCCTTCACTAGGGATCCATGATGATTTTTCGTGCTAGCCTCCAAAGTGGAGGCTGCATGGGAGGCCATGCACTAGGGTTTAGAAATCACCAAAGAGAGAGAGAGAGAAGCACTAGGGTTATTTTCTCTCAGAATCTAAAGTATTTCCCCTACGAGTCTTTTCGAATTTCATTTGGTTCATTCTTAGATTCACTGCCAAAACTTTTTAAACTACTAACCACCTATGTTAGATTAAGTCGGTGTAAAATTTTATCTTTTCTTAACATGTAGCAACATGAAAAAATAAATAATATCATCCATCCATACAATAATAGAAGTCTAAAACATCGCAGGATAAATAGATAAATGATAAATGCCGAATAACCATCAGCTCCAAAACCAACATCCCAATCATAAGTCTAACTATAAAGAAAATGAATCTAAATACAGAGCCTAATAAATAAATCTGAAATAAATGTTTAAAATGAACGGGAAACATGACAAACTGAAATAACTGATCATGAATGCTAATCTAGGAATAAAATAATTGAAGTGTCTACTAATGCCTCTACAAGTGTTGCAGCTATGCATTCCTGAAAAGAATCATCAAGTCTGGCATTCATGTGGCTAGACACCTAAAAGTTTGTAGAAAAATAGATTTGATGCGGGTCAAAGCCCAAAATCTTTGAAAAACATTTAGCACGTATTTAAATTGTAGTTAAAAGAAGTTATTAGATACAAACGTTAGTTTCACGTACACTCCCTTGAGTTCCTCACATCTTAACTATAATACACACCGAACGCCTCCTATCTTTCCCACCTAGTTATGCTACCAAGCCTAACTAGACACAAGTATCTGACTAACCACAACAAGTTTAGCTCGCCCGTACCGCCAATACGATCTTCTATCATAAAACTAAGAGTTAATATTAATCGAATATTATTACTGAACTATTCATTAAGTTTCTCTTCACTTAAGTTACTTTTAAATACACACTATTTATATTTTCTACCATCACACAATAGTAGAATAATCACACTTGTGTATATACATCTAAAGCATCCCCCGAAATAGCTATCGCGATGCATGCATACTCTGTTATGAAGTCCACGTACCTCTCGTACCAAATCAAGGACTATCGGTTCAAAATGTCACCTCGAATCATAAATCAAATAACACACAGTGGAGGCGACCATAGTCCTAAGACTTTGGGCTATGCACATACCTAACGTACCAAATGACCTGCCAGTCATAAGTTCTGGGGCACACATCCGGACCTCACTGAAATCGCCAAGGTGGGATCACCTACTGCGCAGAACCTCTCGTGATAACAGGCAACGTAGGTATGTTCACAGATTTAACAAAACATAGAGTAAGTATTCACACAACCTATATATATCTTCAGTATAGGTATACTCACAACCCATAATATATCTAGTAAATAGTATATATCTCTATCGAATACTCAACGTACTAATGATTCACAATTATTGTTCATTTCATAATTTCTCAAGTATCGTTCACTACCCGAAGGGTTCTAGTTATCCCTTAAACAATATCAGTAGTCAATAACTCCCTATACTACTGGTAAAGTCCCGAGGTTCGCTCATGATCTCCGTAACCCATTCTAATTCTCGTAAATTATTAAGTTCATATTATGCCCATAGGTCCTAGCCTCGATTCTCTTATTTTAGCTAATCCTTAGTCCCTACCATGGGTCTACTAGAATTCATTATGTCTTGTCTTATACTTTGAAACATTTAACAAAGTCCCCAAATTAGTTTTATGGAGAGAAATAAGATAAATAATCAAACTTAGTAAAACTGGGCAGCCGAATCGATTCGATAACGGCCCTGAATAGATTCACCCTTCGAATTGATGCGATCATGGAGCCAAATCGATTCACACCTCACAATTCGTCTTCTTCATTGTTGTTAAGAGTTTTCACTATTTACAACCTATTAAACCACCATGAAACCTTCCCAACCTCCCATACAACATACCCAATCATCAAGTATACCTATATGGATAATTTCTAACATAATTATAGCTTCAAATATTAAAGAAATCTAATCATAAATAGATTTAATCTCCATAAATCTTAAAACCCTAGTTTTGATGTTTTTCATGCATTTTCATCAAGATTTCCAGATTTCTTTAAAGTTTATCATCTTATAATCTTAGGTTTCATAATATCAATGGAGAAGGATTATTTCTAACATGAATCCTACCCCAAGTCATGAATTTTAACCTATATAAATCCCAATAATTAACCCAATCATGCAATTCCAGCCCTACACTACCATGGGTATTTGAACATGCTTAAAAAGGTTGCAAGATAAACACGTTCCTTATATTTGTAGGCCTGATTTTCATTATTTGAGGATGGAGTCATTCTTCCCTTGCTTCGATCTCATTTTCGACAATGCCAATGGTGGAAAAAGGTGTAGAATGACCTATGGATCCTGTCTTCTTCCTCTCCTATGGCCTATTATCTCTCCCTAGTGTTGTAACCCTTGCCTCTTTCACAAAGTGACTGATATTAAACTCTAAAATTTGGAGTTCTTCAAACCCTAGACTCCTAAATGACCAAAATGTCCTTACATGGTGCCGGGTTGGTCTAAAAATGCTCTAAGACCCAATCAATCCACCTTGGTACTCTATTACACCTATTTCAATCCATTCAGAATCAATCGTGACCTCGAAATCTCCATTCAAGTCACTCTACATAAATATCCTATCTCGACCTTAATATAGCCTACACGCGACTCCTTGTTGAGATATAACATAGTCCCGTCGATATCGCTCGCAATGAGGTATAATAATTATTACAAGTTATTTACTATGCACTTAGTAAATTTATCCTGTAAATCTTAATCATAATATTTCCCGATGAATATTTAATAAACACATAATATTTAATTCAACTAAATTACAGCACACGTGTAATTTAAAAATAAACGAATTAATTAAATTCTTAATACTCGGAAATACGGGGTGTAATAGTGGTAAAAAAATAACCATACGTGAGAAAAAACACGAAAAGTCGACAAAAGGGATCCATATGCCTTCGAATACAACAGGGAATTAGATGCGAGGGAATATCGTGTTGTTCGTAGACTTAAAGAATATTAATTTTATGGAGTTTATGCGCCAGCCCAGTGGTGCCCTAAGTACACACTCACATCATTGAAGTATGTAAGGACATTTTTTTCATGTCCGTTATCTTACTGTTTTGTATGTCGTACGCCGTTACATTTGGCACATCTCTACACGATCACATATGACGGCCCCAATCCGAATTCCGGGAATCAAGCACTCAACATTTCCATCATGTGTCCCACATCGTCCTCAACGACTTCACATACCATGCTTTTAGGGACTATATGCTAGTGGTATGCAAGAAAAGTCAAATCAATGAAAGAAGTCACGATATGGAAGTTCAAGGACAATTTGGTAATTGTACATCCACCGTCCGGAGGATAGGTCAACTGGAAAGTTGACGATCTTGCCGCAACAAAGCTACTGGAAGAAACGGCATCTCATTCCGAGCTACGGTGAAGAAGATATGGCCCTTTAAAGATAGAGAGAATACCTCGAAGGAATTTGGTTTCTGAGGACCGGACCGATCCGCCTCAGATCCGGACCGGTCCGCCTGCTGAAAATAAGGCGAGTATACCCCGGACCGATAGCAAACCGATGAAGCTGAAAGCCGAACCGATCCGATGTCATCCGGACCGATCCGCATGCAATAAAAGAACCGATCCGATGTCAACCGGACCGATCTGCCCCATAGCCGGACCGATCCGCTTGGGATAATTACGGTCAGATTTGTTGGAGATTTTTTAGGCTCAAAGTTTTCTTATTTAAAGCCAACTTCGGGGAGTTATTTTTTAAGACTTTTAAAAGACGATTTCCAGAGTCCTAAATACTCTAAGTGTTCACCTTTTTGAGTCCCAAGACTCTTTTTGATTCACACCAAAAATCCCAATTACTTTTGTGAATCTTTTGGAACCCTAGAACACTAGCTTTGCTATTGTTCAACCTTTGTGGAGAAGCCGTCTTTCTTCTTCATTGCTGCCCTCCTGGAAAGGGAAAATTCCAGCCGACAAACTTGTGGAGAAGCCGTTTCTCTTCTTCATTGCAGCCCTCCTGGAAAGGGATATTTCCAGCCGCCGACTACAGAATTCGACACCTGAGGGTAATTCTTAGTCAAACTGTATTTCATTGTAATCCGATTGTAAGCCGTTTTCTTACAAATTATAGTGAAATAAAAAGTTTTGCCCCTTTGGGGGATTTTTCCTCAATTATGTGTGTTTGAATAACTCTTGCATAATTTCATATTGTTTCAATCACACCTAGTTGCATGTTTAGGGTTTGTTTGGGTTAAAAGGTGTTTAATATATAATTTGATCATTTGAACGCAAGCGCACACGTTCTCAAATTGGTATCAGAGCGGGTTACGCTAATTTATCGCGTCATCCTGATTTTTCGAGGATTTAATTTCTGATACAATTTGTCTACTCATGTTTTCAAATTGGTATCAGAGCCTGTTGCACTAAGTTATTGTGTTTTGATCCTGATTTTGCACAAAAAGGGCTTTTGATGGTTTTGATGATCTTCGATGTCAAATTTTTGAAAAAATTAATTGAAAAATTCACACGAACTCTTGTTTTAAATCTTCTGTTGAAAACGAATCTGAGAGGTGTCCTTGTTGTGAGGGTGTTGGTCACACGTTACATGAGTGTACCACAAATTTAAAGAAGAAATTGAATAAACCGATTTCTCATGTTTCTACCCTTAGTGATTGTGATTCGGAAGAAGAAGTTTTTTATGCTTCTAGGCGAGAGTTTCCCATCCATGTTATTAGTGATGATAGCAAAGGTGATGGGAGTGTGGATGAAAGTGAGGAGGAAAGTGTAGATGAGCATGACTTGCAAACTGCTTTCAATGAACTTTATGCTGAAACTTTGAAAACAAAGAAAGAAAATTTGAAATTGAAAGCTCAGTTGAAAGAGTGTGCCATAAAAAATAATGATTTTTTAGTTGAAGAACTTAGGGCTCATGTGAAAATTTTGAAAGTGAAGCTTGAGTACGTCGAGGGTGAGAGAGATAGTCTTAGAGGGTTGATGGAGACTATGAAAAAGGAGCTTTTAGAGTTTGAGGATTCTAAACGAGTACTTGAATCTAGGATAGGTGAACTTGAGGTGAAATTGAAAGATTCAAGTAAAGTGAAATTTGATTTGGTGTCTAGGTCTGAAAAACTTGATAAGATTTTAGGCACAGTCCAGATCAAAACTGATAGGGGTGGGATTGGTCTTGAAAAATATGTTGCACCCATTCCCACACGTGTGAGAGAGCCTCCTAGGATTGTTAAGAAAGAGGCACCTAAGTTTGTTAAAAAAGCGCCCCATAGGAACATCGTGAGAGAACCTCCTAGGATCATTAGGAAAGACGCACCTAGGCAAATTCGGAGAGAGCAACCGAGAAATTTGAGGAGAGGGCCACCTTTAGGTAACACACACCGCCCGATTTACTCTTGCACACATTGCGGTAGGCAAGGTCATCTTAGGCACTTTTGTTACAAGCTTTTAAATGGATCTAGGAAGGTTAATGAAATAATAAATTCGATTCCCAAAACCCCCACACTCCGTTACACATCTATTTGGGTTAGAAAATCGGATTTAAAGGCTTATGGTTTATTTGTCCACGATTCTCGTTTGCTTGCACGTAATTCACCCCATGTGAAATCTTTTGGTTGATTGTGATTGCATGTTTGTCATACACTAGTTGTGGTTTCATGATTTATACTTGTTTGCTAGTGTTATGACATGTGTACTTTTTGTATATATTTTTGTTTTGAAAATTTTTGAAAAATACAAAAAGATTTTATTTTGACAAAATTTTTGAAAAATCCAAAAAGATTTTTTTCACCGTTTATGGATGAACACTTAGGATGACCGAGTCACAACATCATTCCATTATTTTCATGTGACTATTTGATAGTGTTTTGAGACAATAGGTCAATTCATCCATGTGCTTTATAATGTTTGGAGTCATTAAGATGTAATTTAGTGTTACTTCCTACATGTTTGACTCATGTTTCCTTTATTGCACACATGCACGGATTTGTTTGATTATTGTGCTTGTCTTGTCACATGTTGGTTGGGTATTTTCACTTCAATCGTGTCCTTAAAACGAACCAAGCGTGATAAATTTTTATAAGGAAATTGTGCATATAAAAACCGTTTTGTGAGTTTGTGTGATTTGTTTGAAAAACGGGGAGGGGGTGAGAAAGGTATTTATCTATCCTTTGCGCAAAAGCCACCGTTAAAAGGACCTAAAAATTGAGGAATTTTATTATCCGAGGTCCAAAGAGGTTAAAAGAGCCCGAAAAAATTTAAAGGCAATAAAAAGAAATTCATGCCAAATTATGGGCCATTTAGGTTTTTGCACCAATTCTCCAAAGTTTGAGAATTTAGATTACCTCTAAAAGAATATATATATGAGGGAGTTTGGTTGGAAAATTTAAAACGGGTTTGCACGTCCTTGAAATTCTTGAAAATTCGCTATATAGTTTTGGACGTTATTGGTGTGGAAATCATTTGACTTTGATTTGTTGATTTGCATAAGACGATGTCATTTAAATTCAACAAATTTTTACACCTAAGGATATCTTTGATGTTCATTCGTTAGGAGTACACGTATGCATCATGCACATATGATTAACTGAGTTGATTTACCTATCGAATGTGTTCACACCCATTCATTCCATTTTCATGACTTGGCTGTTTGAGTTTAAATCCATGGTGTGATTTTTTTTGTATCATGTTTATATATTTTTTTCATATTGGTATCCTATTTTTGTTTGTTTGAAAAATTCAAAAAAAATAGATGTTTATTCCCGTGACACCCCTATTTTGCTTATTTGATTCATTCTTCTCATTTGTCTATTTGGGGACATCATAAAAAAGGGGAGAAAGAATTATCATATTATGGGGGAGTTTTGAAATTTTGAGTTTGCTCATAAATTGGTATCTATATTTATCTCATTTCAAACTCGATATGTCACTTGGTATTTTGCTTTATCTCATGTGTGTAGGTACTACTTTGATGATCATTGGATTGCACACCCTGATTAGAAAAGCGTTGAGATTCCTGAAGATTTGAAGATCAAACGATGCAGTCTTATTCACTTGTACTCTTTCAGTTTTGGGTTCATGGAAGGGTAGATTTGTATAGGCATTTTTTATGATTGATAATTAGGATTTTTTATGTATGTACCGGCATAGACATAAGGGGAGATTTGTAAGGACATTTTTTTCATGTCCGTTATCTTACTGTTTTGTATGTCGTACGCCGTTACATTTGGCACGTCTCTACACGATCACATATGACAGCCCAAATCCAAATTCCGGGAATCAAGCACTCAACATTTCCATCATGTGTCCCACATCGTCCTCAACGACTTCACATACCATGCTTTTAGGGACTATATGCTAGTGGTATGCAAGAAAAGTCAAATCAATGAAAGAAGTCACGATATGGAAGTTCAAGGACAATTTGGTAATTGTACATCCACCGTCCGGAGGATAGGTCAACTGGAAAGTTGACGAGCTTGCCACAAAAAAGATACTGGAAGAAACGGCATCTCATTCCGAGCTACGGTGAAGAAGATATGGCCCTTTAAAGATGGAGAGAATACCTCGAAGGAATTTGGTTTCTGAGGACCGGACCGATCCGCCTCAGATCCGGACCGGTCCGCCTGCTGAAAATAAGGCCAGTATACCCCGGACTGATAGCAAATCGATGAAGCTGAAAGCTGAACCGATTCGATGTCATCCGGACCGATCCGCTTGCAATAAAAGAACCGATCCGATGTCAACCGGACCGATCCGCCCCATAGCCGGACCGATCCGCCTGGGATAATTACGACCAGATTTGTTGGAGATTTTTTAGGCTCAAAGTTTTATTATTTAAATCCAACTTTGGGGAGTTATTTTTTAAGACTTTTAAAAGACGATTTCCAGAGTCCTAAATACTCTAAGTCTTCCCCTTTTTGAGTCCCAAGACTCTTTTTGATTCAAACCAAAAATCCCAATTACTTTTGTGAATCTTTTGGAACCCTAGAACACAAGCTTTGCTATTGTTCAACCCTTGTGGAGAAGCCGTCTTTCTTCTTCATTGCTGCCCTCCTGGAAAGGGAAAATTCCAACCGACAAACTTGTGGAGAAGCCGTTTCTCTTCTTCATTGCAGCCCTCCTGGAAAGGGATATTTCCAGCCGCCGACTACAGAATCCGACACCTGAGGGTAATTCTTAGTCAAACTGTATTTCATTGTAATCCGATTGTAAGCCGTTTTCTTACAAATTATAGTGAAATAAAAGGTTTTTCCCCTTTGGGGGATTTTTCCTCAATTATGTGTGTTTGAATAACTCTTGCATAATTTCATATTGTTTCAATCACACCAAGTTGCATGTTTAGGGTTTGTTTGGGTTAAAAGGTGTTTAATATATAATTTGATCATTTGAACGCAAGCGCACACGTTCTCAAAGTATGTGAAGGAGATTCCAAAAGTTTTATGGAGATTTTGTAGAAGAAATTTTGAATGTGGAAGTAGATGAAAATTACGAATTTAGATGTGTGGCTCTTTGTTCGAGGAAGGGGTTCGATAGTGGTGGGTGAAGATGTGTGAGAGGGGAATTGATGGATAAATTCCTTAAAAACAATGATTTTTCATAGAATATTTTGGGGGTTAGTTTTCGGATATTGTGCTAAATATATTAAAAAATTATACTAACCCATGTGGTCTTAAGTTTTAGATGCTATGCTGGAGTTTATTTACCTTGTGACCCAGGCGTACAACTATGCGGCTGTCTTCGTATCATTGAGAGAGTGCTTTACGTTTCTACCCATAAAAAAAGGAACAGGAAAATTTTCCAATGTTCGTGTTGATGAATCATCTATATAGGAATCATTTTGTCATACTGAAGTTGAATTAAGGTTGTCCATTTCCATCGATTGCAAGTTATGGCCATAGAAAATACTTATCTAAAGCCAAGTCTTGGATTGATAAATATGTTGATTGGATAGATAAATTTGAGAAGATTTTCTTGAAGGATGTAGAGTCAAGTGGTATTCCAATTGAAATCAACTAGCGAGTGATATATATTGGTTTTTTTGTACATGTATAACTTAATGTGTTAGTAGCTTGTGCTGGATCTATTGTCTTTTCTGTACATGTGTAACTAAATGTGTTGGTAACTTGTGAGCGATATATTGTCTTTTTCATACACATGTAACTAAATGTGTAGGTAGCTTGTGAGGGATATATTTTTTTTGTACACATGTGTGACACCCCGACTAATTAAACACCGGGTAGCTACTCCTTTATTAAATTAATTCAAAATGCCAAGTTGGTTCAGTTAATAGCATCACTGACGAAAACATTTTAATAATTACTAACCACCTAGTATTTAAAAAGTAAGTTGTCAAATTTTAAGTTAAGTCTGATTAAAAGAAATAAAATATTTAAAGCAAGAATAATATCACCATTCACCATAACGAAATAATAGAATAACCATCACATGATATAAATAAATCTGGAGGAAAACTCCTCACAACAAATCCCACAACTGAAATAAGTAACGAAATACTGAATACTAAATTAATACATGCCAAAAGTCTGAATAACTGAAACAAAAGAAATGTCTAATAGAATTCGGGCAACATGCCCTACAACTGAAGAATACTAAATATGGAATCCAAATGATAGAAGCGTCTAAAAGCAAATCCCTGTAGCTTCCACAAACAGCTACAGCTCGTCACCTGAATGAGTATCCTATGCATGGTGTCCTTGTGGCTGGGCACCTAAAATGGTTTTACAAAAAATAGATTTGAAAGCAAACGGGTCAGAGCCCGAATGTGGAGATATTTTAAAACCTGCAAGTGCTTTAAAAACATTTAAAACATTAAATGCAAAGTACATGTTAGGATGTGCACTCACATGAAATTCTCACCTCTCGTCTAACTGTGCACTCCTAACGTAAGTACCCATCTAAAATGACACAACCCACTAGCTAAGTGACATCATATCTAGCTAGACTGTCATAGGTTCTATCCTTATTACTCGGTTCCCAATAACATTATAACGATCTTAAATTGATAGGGGGCTTAACATAAATTCAGGTTCTCACATAAAAGTAATACAACTTATTATAGATTATCCCTTTTGTTATTCCATAGTTATACACACAATACCATATGAAAGTTCCCATTTTACTAAGTGTATATTATTCACGTCATAAATATACAATACAAGCACCCCGAGAACTAGCTGCGGTGCACACATACTCTGCTATCCATCCCGGTACATCACGTACATAAGGATCACATATTCCGAATCTCTCAGGAATAGTTCTCAGATAACAACATCACAAATAATGGAGGCGAACACAGTCACATCACATGGGTCACGCACATACCTGCGCTCCCACGATCAGCAGACTTATTAACATCCCAATAAGTCCTTCTCTGACCTATGTTCATCGAGGTAACCAGTCTAAATTCGGGCAACACAAGGATTAGAGGGCCCTAAGCGAACGCAAACCTCCCGTGATAGCAAGTATGGTAGGTATGTCATACACATAAAATCATTACATATACTAAGTATGCACACGTCTTAGTAATCACCATAATATATTGGTACATATCTCTTCTCGTACCGACATGTAATACTACATCATTTATATGCCCCTGGTTAATATATTTAATTAGGCCGTCAATAGCTCACATCGTAATAGACACTCACGTCCTACTTCATATTTTCCTGTAGGTTCAAACTACACTTCTAGGTTTGACTCCTCATTATAACCCAAACATCCCAAATATATCAATTACTCATCAAGGAAAGGCTATCTCTACCTATACACAAGGTTACGGGACACTCGGGATCAAAACAGGCTAAAAAGCCTAAACTGTCAACTCGTTCGAAGTCTCGTTCGAACGAGACTTCGTTCGAACGAACTGAGTCTTCTAACGAGATCTCGTTCGAACGAAGTGGGCTTTCTAACGAGATCTCGTTCGAACGAACCCATCAAACGAACTTCACTCTCGTTAGAAGTCAATGGTCAACTCGTTAGAAGCTCGTTCGAACGAGGTCGTTCGAACGACCTGGGCAGGTCTTCTAACGAGCGACCAGATCCGAGCCCAGAAATCCTTATTCGTTTTTCACCAATTTCTACACCTCAAATCTCAACCAAAATTCGTCCCAACAATGTTATAAGGTCTCTAATCAATCCTAAACATATTAAAGTCACATACTAACGTGTTTTAAAGGATTAATTCATCCTCACATCATTAAATCATGAAGTCTCATCACTTTTTCCCAAATTCTCAAGAACATAAACCCTAAGATTATAAATCATCAATTTCCAGAAATAAATCCGTTTTTATAACACATAAACTTATAATTCTCTTAATTCGATCTTCCAATAACATTTCTACATGCAAACCTATCTCCAAAATTTATTAACAACTCCAGTTTCATGGGTTTTCAATTATCTCCCAATTAATTATGATTTTTGGATAGTCTAAGCATGGAAGAAGCATTTACTGCATAAAAATGTAAATTAAACCACTTGCCTTGATTCAATCTCAGATTTTGATGATGATCTGATGAAGCTCTCTCTCTCTTTCTGCAGAATTCTCCTCCTCTCTCTCTCTCTCCAAGCTTTTCTCCAATGGTGGCTAGGGTTTGTTTTGGGAAAGTTTTGGAAACCTAATCTAATAACCCCCGTAGCTTATTGGGTCATTAAGGGTTGGTTAGTGGGTTTAGTGGGTCAATTTCCAATCAGATAAAAACTCTTAATTTTCGTCACTTTTAATTCCCAAAAAAATACAAAATTACCAAAATACCCTTTATGTTGCCGGTATGGCCTAAAAATACCCCGGGACCCAAACTAAGCCCCGGGCTAGTGTTTTCTGACTATCTCGACTCTTCCGGACGCGTTGGCACACTCAAAACGACCATACGGTTAATAGAATTTAAATTCACTTTTATAAATAAAATAATTATATTCTGACGCGACTGTCTCACGCGTCCCAATAAAATGTCCAAATTGCCGTATATAAATCTCACGACAATTTCATAATTCAATATTCATATAACATCATATATACTCAATATAGTCAAATACCAACTCGCATCTCGCTAGTATTTTATCCGGATTAATTCCCAATTAATTCTCATTTAATTAATTAATCCCAAAAATAAATATCGCCAAAAATACGAGGTATTACATACTTTCCCCCTAATAACAGAATTTCGTCCCGAAATTCGGAACTAGAAAGTACCTGGTAAGAATAACTCTGGATAACGTTCGCGCATCTCATCCTCGCGCTCCCATGTGGACTCCACGACATTATGATGTCGCCACTGAACACGCACTAACGGAACTATCTTTGACCTCAGTTTCCGCTCACTTCGGTCTAGAATAGCAATTGGCCCCTCCTCGTAGGAGCTATCCGGCTGGAGATCGATGTCCTCCACAGCAATGTGAGAATGAACCAAATTATATCTAAGGTATTTCCTTAGCGAGGAAATATGAAACACATCGTGAATCCGATGCAAATGCTCCGGTAACCCAAGTCTATACGCAACCGGTCCGATCCGCTCAATAATAGGAAATGGTCCCACATATCTTGGTGCCAACTTCCCTTTCTTCCCGAAATGCATAATCCCCTTCATAGGAGATACTCTGAGCAAAACCTGGTCCCCCACTTGGAACTCCCTGAAGAACCTCTTCGCATCAGCGTAGCTCTTCTGCCGATCCTGAGCTACCCGAATGCGACTCCGAATCAATTCTATCCTCGCCGAAGTATCCTGAATCACTTCCAGCCCAAGTAGTTTGTTGTCCCCAACCTCCAACCAACATAACGGGGAACGACAAGGTCTACCGTACAACGCCTCAAATGGAGCCATGCCAATAGTGAACTGGTAGGAGTTGTTGTAAGCAAACTCCACCAGTGGAAGATACTGCTCCCATCCACCCCCAAAATCAATGATACTCATCTGTAGCATGTCTTCCAACATCTGATTTGTACGCTCAGTTTGCCCATCGATCTGCGGCTGATATTCCGTACTCAACCGAAATTCCGTGCCCATGGCCTCCTGAAAACTCTCCCAAAACCGTGAAACAAATATCTTGTCTCGGTCAGACACGATATTTAGGGGCACACCATGAAGTCTCACTATCTCTGCAATAAAGAGCTGGGCATACTGTCCCACAGTGTAGTCTGTCCTTACGGGTAGAAAATGAGCGACTTTAGTCAACCTGTCCACAATTACCCAAATGGAGTCGTGACCGCTCTGTGACGTAGGCAACCCCGTGATAAAGTCCATAGAGATGCCCTCCCACATCCACATCGGGACCTCTAACGGCTGTAGTAGTCCTGCCGGTCTCTGATGATCCACTTTTACTAGCTGACAAGTGGCGCATTTAGAAACAAACTCGGCAATATCTATCTTCATTCCGCTCCACCAATACTGACGTCTCATGTTTTGGTACATTTTGTCCCCACCGGGATGTACGGCGAACCGTGAGCCGTGCGATTCTGCCATCACCTCGTGCCGCAATTCCTCTCCTTCCGGAGCTACCAATCTCCCATTGAAGCGTAATCCCCCGTCTGAGCTAACGGTATAGGATTCGGCTCCCTCTACCAATAATCGAACTATCTGCTCCTGACAGAACGAGTCGTTTGCATGTGCCCTCACTACCTTCATGACAATTTACAGTGTAACAGTCATCGCAGACATGAATGATCGGGCCACTGCATCCTGGTGTCCCAATTCCTTCCACTTTGCCTTCCACACTTCTGCCACCTTATCTACAGGTCTACGGCTCAACGCGTCTGCTAGTACGTTAGCCTTTCCCGGGTGATATTGGATATCAAACTGATAGTCTTTCACAAACTCAAGCCACCTACGCTGTCGCATATTCAACTCCTTCTGTGTGAATAGGTACTGTAGGGACTTGTGGTCCGTGAACAATCGAAACTTCTCCCCCAAAAGGTAATGTCTCCAAATGCGAAGGGCAAATACAACTGCCGCCAACTCCAAGTCATGAGTGGGGTAATTCTTCTCGTGAGGCTTAAACTTACGGGAAGCATAAGCTATGGCCTGACTTTCCTGCTGCAATACACCTCCAAGTCCTTGTAAGGACGCATCGGTGTAAACTAGATACTCAACTCCCGGTCTCGACAATGCTAACACAGGTGCTAAGGTCAGCTTATCCTTCAACTCATCGAATGCCAACTGACAGGCATCACTCCAAATGTACGGCACACCTTTACGAGTCAGATGTGTCAAAGGGCCCGCTATCTTCGAGAATCCTCGAATGAACCTCCTGTAGTATCCTGCTAGGCCCAAGAAACTACGGATCTCTGTCGGTGTCGTGGGCTGTCCCCACTCCCTCACCGCGAATACCTTACCCGGATCAACAGATATCCCCCGGTCAGAAATAATGTGCCCTAAAAACTGGACCTCCTTCAGCCAAAACCCGCACTTCTCATACTTTGCGTACAGCTCGTTCTGACGTAGCGTCTGCAAAACTTGCCTCAAATGCTCGGCGTGCTCCTCCTCTGTTTGGGAGTAAACTAGAATATCATCAATGAAGACAATGACAAACTGATCCAGGAAATCCCTGAACACCCTATTCATCAAGTCCATAAACACGGCTGGAGCATTGGTCAAACCAAAAGGCATAACCCGAAACTCGTAAGAACTATATCTCGACAAGAACGCAGTCTTCGAGACATCCTCCTCCCTGATACGCAACTGATGGTATCCCGATCTCAAATCAATCTTCGAGAAGAAAGAAGCTCCTCTCAACTGGTCGAATAAGTCATCGATTCGAGGCAACGGATACTTATTCCGTATCGTGACCTTATTCAACTCTCGGTAGTCCACACATAATCTCATTGATCCATCTCTCTTCTTCACGAACAACATAGGGGCACCCCACGGTGAAGTACTCCTCCGAATAAACCCCTGACCCAAAACTGTTCAATCTGATCCCGTAACTCCCTCATCTCAGCTGGAGCCATACGGTACGGTGCGCGTGCTATAGGTCTCGTACCCGGCAATAAGTCTATAACAAAGTCTATCTCTCGACTGGGAGGTAGGCCTGGTATCTCCTGAAACACATCGGAATATTCCCCGACAACTGGGATCGAATCTAAAGGAATCACAACCTCCTTAGAGGTATCCTCCTCTAGGTAATACAAATGAGCGGTCGGGCCTCCCTCTGGACGAGGCATCGCCACTACAAACATCTCTTGCCCCGGAATGGCAAAAACAATGCTCCCACCGAAGCAATCAATCATGGCTCTATAATCAGCGAGCCAATCCATACCGATAATCACATCGTGAACATGCATATCTAATACCAACATATCTGTAGGTAATACCAGACTACCAATCTCTACCCCCACTCCCTGGCATATAAATAAAATAAGTGACCCACTCCCCAATGGTGAGTCTACACACGTCACTGTGCTCTCTGTCGTAGCTAACAATCCTAAGGCTTTCGCAAAATGTGCAGCTATAAAACAATGTGTAGCCCCCGTATCAAACAATCTCGCCTATATCAGTCGTCCTCGGGAGTTCTACCGACCCAAAGTAGAGAGGCTTCAAAAATCCTCGCCTTGGACGCCCTCTTTCTACCTTGTCCGGTTTCCCTTTTCGCTTTTTTTTATGAATAATTATTACAAAATAATACGGTGTCAAAATACACCACAAATAAATACACAATGTTTAAAAAAAATCCTATACAACCAGTCTAAGGAGGAGGGAAGAGGAATAATAATTACAACTAAAAAAATTACAAGTCTTCAATTTGTCTCCATGTCAAGAAAGCGGCAACGACGCCCATTTGATAACAAAGCTTTTTGCGTATGTATCGTTGTAATGCAAAAGTCACTCTCAAAATTCCATTGAGTACCTACAAAACGTGTCTAAAAATAACTCATATTGCGGTAAGTACGAGTATCAATCCAACTTTCAAGGTGAAACAATAAATGTGAAAGCGTGTAATTCCAATTTTTTTTTACTAAAATATTTTTTTATTTTTTTAAAGCAATTTCAAGAGAAAAATTAACTAACAAATGCTAAAAATTATAAAATGACTAAAGAATGAAAAAAATGTGCAACCGAGTGTGAAATATGTGAGAAAGTCAAGAGATGGGATTACACTGCATTTTCAATTATTTTAATTTATCAATCTATGAATTTGAAATATTTCGAGATAATATTAAATCAATAATCTAACTCTCGTTAAAATTATAAATTTAATAAAATCTTTTTGAAAAAATTAATTTAAAAATTGTCACACGATAAAAAAATAGGACTAATACTATTTTCAGAAAATTACCCGCTAAGATCAATTTAACGAAAACAATAGCAATCTTTAAATTTCAACATCGAATTAATATTTAATTATCGAAAAAACCTATCTTTAGTTCGATTCCAACATTCAAACATCAATTCGTTCAATTAATTTACTAACTCTCGTGACATAAATTAATTGGTGACAATTAAAATTAATTTACCTAGAAATATAAAATTAATGAAACCAATTAATTAAAGTAACATCATACGCAGTGCATCCCACCCCTTGAACGGGGTGCTTAGACAAGCATAATGAAACAATTAATCGCAGCCACAAACATGGAACAATAAATTAAAGAGTAGAGCAAGAAATACAATACACATAAGTCTCCCTTTGAATTGATTCCTAAAATCGCGTTCATGCCCGTGTGTCCCAATATTTTCACAAATCCAGCACTTGATCACCTAAATAAATTAAAAACTAAACCTAAAATTTATTCTAATACTAAAACAATGTGTAGCTCCCGTATCAAACAATACCCGACCCAAAATGTGTAGCTATAATACTAATACTAAACCTAAAATTTAAGTGTTCGGTAGAAGCCTTCAATATTCTTGCGCATCAAATTAATGAAGATTCCAAGTCATGAAAGACTCTCGTGATTCTATCACTTGGAATAGTTCAAACTTATAAGGGATAGGGTCAAACTTCTAAGGATAATTGTTAACTAAGCTTAGGACTCTACTAAGATTCTCTATAAATGTAGACTCACCCCTCGTTGAGAGGGACATGTAATATTGTATCACCGAGCAATATTACCATTCTGTCAACTATTTATTTACGTTAATAAAAGAGCGAATCCCAAACCATGTGGACGTAGGCTCGTTGCCAAACTACATATATTCTTGTGTTGTGAGTTTTTTATCCTCACCCTTGAATACCTCTCTTAATTTAGCTTGTGTGCATTTAATACAAACATTGTAGAAATTACCACCTACAATAGAATTTTCCAAAGTTTTGTGAAATTGAAAAATAATTTTCTAAAAAAATATATTTATAATTATTAAAATTGTGATGAGAGTCAAAATAATAGTTCTAACGTATCTAGGAGTTATTTGAAATTTGAAATTAATTCATTATAATAATTTTTTCCTTGGAATTGAATTTTACACATTTTAGTATTTTTATCTACCTAAATTTTAATTCCTTAGTAATTACTTTATAAAACAACCCCTTGAAAAATCATTATTAAAATAACAGAAATATTGTTTTGACTTGTTTTGACTATCAATTGATACCTTTAGGGCAGCCTATGCATATTTGGTTATTGTTAAACTAAATATGCCTTAGCAAAATTTTATTCCCTCTCCTATAGCCTATATACCATAATAAAGGGAAACCACTCAAGCGGAACCTCATTTTCCCCATGAACATGATGTTAATACAAAAGGCCCTATAAACTTGTATTAATTTCACAATAGCCTATTTAATGCTCCAAAATATTAAGTATATATATGAATAATAGATCGCGAGACGGGGAACGTAACCACACCAAATTCAACACCAAACCAGATTTCTGAAAATCCCAGGCAAGTGTTTATCTTGCTTATTTCGTTGATGCATCATCCATATTAGTTTAGGAGTTATTAGGATGAGATTTATGGAAGAAAAACCCAATTTGAGATAGGAAATTTTCATGTAGTGATGATTTATATGATATTCTGGAAACCCTTTGTCATGTAAAGGATTAAGAGTTTGATTAAGAAAAGAGTTCTAATCAGATACAAACACTAAAAAAATTATTTCGGATGATCGGACCATTGGAATCGCTTGAAATTTTAGTATGTTGTAGAGAACGGCGAGACAGGACTGCTGACAAAAATTCAGCTTGATCAGACGGTCGAATTTCTAAAACTATTATTTTTACTAGAAAGTTTTATGTTTTGAGGACTCTTAGAGAGTTTTATATTTTGAGGACTCTTCTAAGTAATAATTTACAAAACAAATTCATGGGGTCAAATTTTCATTTTGAAAATTAAACATTATTTTCACACAAACATCATTTACCGCATGACCTTTTTTATATTTTTTTAACCCATTCATGCAGAACATTCCATCACAAGATGGGCCTACAATTTTTTTTGTCGACTTTCTTTCTAAATGGTATATTTGGTAAAGTTTACGCAAGGATATGTTATTTTTACCGATTTGGGGTACCCACAACAATCAATTTTAATGTAAAAATGAATTTTTAATCTACTTGTTACTCTTACTTATTACTATATTTGCCTTGTTGCATTGTGTAGTTATTCAAGAATTTTTTTATTGAAACGTTTTATCTTACAATGACAACATACATACAATTTGATCAATTGTTATAATTGAAATCTTTCTCAAGGCTCTTCTACATTACACTCAACACACCATACATAACACTTAGTTCTAAGCCCTAATAAACTTTTTTTCTATTGAATTAACCTTTCAATCAACACATATTTAAAACATTAAGTCAAAACACTTTTTCTAGCTATTTTTAAAAAATTTACAAAATTCTGCCTCCCCAGACCCTTATAAATAAGGTATTTTCAGCAGTCTTTTGTTGAATTTTTAAAAAATAACTAGAAATTGTATTTTGACATAATCTTTTGAACATGTGTTGATTGGTAGTTTAACTCCATGGGTAAAATAAAAAAATAAAAAATAAAATTTTTAGGCTCTAGAACTAAGTGTGATGTATGGATAATGTAGGAATCATGATGTATAGAAGTATCTATCTCTCTCTCTCTCTCTCTCTCTCTCTATATATATATATATATATATATATATATATATATATATATATATATATATATATATATGTATTCAACTACTAAAATCGATGGTGGTAGGTTTCATTTGGATTTTAAAGGTGGTCCATTTTAATGCTATGTTTTAATGATGGTGGGTTTCATTAGTTTCGATGGTGGTGGGTTTTGTTTGTTGCGAAGGGTTGGTCGTGGTGGGATGGTAATGGCATGGAGATGTGTGTGTGTGTGAAAAAGAGAGTGACGACAATATATGTTACTTTTTTTCATTTTCTATTTTTTTTTCTTCTCATTTTTTGTAGTTATTAATGTCGAAGTTTTATTTTATAGTTAGGGCATTAACTAACAAATCACTTGAAAGTCTATTTATTTATGATCAGTCGGAGGGAGAATTTTGTTGATATCTTACTAATTCATAAATTTTCATTTAATTAACGTTAACTCCAAATGATACATTTACACTTCTTAATGTGTAGATACATGTATACTTATTATTGTAGATACTGCTGGAATTGTAACTATATTTATATTACTATAAGTTCAGTATAACTCTATTTATATTTATAATTGTAACATACATAAACTTATTGAAAAATCTAAAAAATGTGTACCCTTAACATTAAATACGATAGAGTTAATCATCTTCTCGTTGTAATTAATCTATAATTTTTTAATTTCAAATTAATTTTTTAACAAGTTACGTGGCTGTTAACATATTTTCAATGAAAAAAATAGAAACTCATCTAAATTCGTAAAAGTATTATAGTCCCAACAGAGTAACAATTAAAATATATTTTATAAAATTATTTAGTATTTATTCATTCGTTAGAATATAACATGAGATCCGTATATTTTAGGACCCATTTGGTTCGTGGTAAAATGCGTTTCAAAGCGATAAAAAGTAATATGGTGAAATACGTTCTCACCTATTTAGAGTTAAATTTACTTCTCTATTCTTATTTAAAACTTTATAATTATACGAATTTCACTTATTTATAATAAAAATTTAATTTTCAATAGATAACAACGTATTTTATAAAATTACTTTTTATCATATTCAAATATATTTTATCTCGAACTAAACCTTTATAATGTATTTGTTTGCATAAATCGAGTTTTTTCAAGAGCTTGTCAAAGGAGTGATTGGCCAACTCGTGATGATTATCATTTACTTGAACCCCATCCCCCATACCATATGCCATTGGACCAACATTAAACCCTACAGCAAAGCCCACAACTATTGACCTCTATTTGTCAACAACATCGTGTAGGTTCCAAATGCTTGGGAGACTTCATCGCACTCCACGTTTTTATTATCTGTTTTTTGGGATTATAAATTGATTCACAATTGAAGCATCTGTTTAAGATTTTGCACACGGTGAATTATACAATTGCTTTACTTGTTTCCAAATTTGAATTAAGTCATTGCTCGATTAAACCTTTCAACAAGGGATGTAACACTGCATTGAGATGTACGATATATCACATTATTTGGTGCAATATTTAATCCACTTTCCTGATGAATAATGTACTTCTCAGTTTATCCCTCTCCGGCCATATCATTTCAATGCATCAAACAAGCTTGAAGTACTTCCACGCAAGGGTCATGATACACTTACTCCAAAATTATCCCAAAATTACTAAAATTATGCTCTAAGAGTTTGTATCCTGACAGAATCCACATCATAACATCATAGTACAATACTGTTAAACCACATTCGGTAAATTTTCGGTGCACAGTTTCGATGCATACATCATTTCCCTCCACGCAAAGATTGAAAAAGTATGTGTTACGATAGTCTAAATTTTTTTGACGAACTTAGTAATGATGACTCTTATATTATTAGTTGAAATATAAATTAATAAATAAGTAACTACAATAAATTTTAATGAACTTAATACTTCAATTTATCGTAAGAGAGGACATCATAATACAAATTGAAAGTAATCAATAAATTTGAAATGTTTTATGATATGTTATAATCTCCCGACGTGTTACGGACTTTAGATAAATGTTAAACCAAATCAAGGAGAAATTTTATTTGTGTATAAATATAAAATTAAGTGAAACTAAAATATGTTTAGAAAATATCTTCCAAAGTGAAAAAGAAGTGCAGCAAAAACTATGTTTTATTCCATAATCTCTCTCTCTCTCTCTCTCTCTCTCTCTCGCGCGCGAGAGAGAGAGAGAGATCGCGCGCGCGCGAGAGAGAGAGAGAGAGAGACTCTCCAATATACCTCCTAGCAACATACTTAGCAACATACATTTTTTTTTAAATAGTAAAAAAAATTATTTTGAGATGATATTTTTTATATGGGTTCATGATATTTCAATGTACCCCTATAAAAAAAATCAATTGAAAATAATGATTTTTGTTATTTTTAAAAAATAGATAAAAAAATTATCAGTTTTTACCCTTTAAAATTGCCAATTTTTTCACCTATTTTTAAAAAATATCAAAACATATTATTTTGATCTGAATATTTTTACAGGTGCACATTACAATATCATGAACCCATATAAAAACTATTAACTCAAAATTATTTTTTTTACTATTTAAAAAAAATAGGTATGTTGCTAGGTATGTTTAATGAGGTATGTTGGACAGCATAACTCTCTCTCTCTCTCTCTCTCTCTCTCTCTCTCTATATATATATATATATATATATATATATATATATATATATATACACACAGTAGTGCTCTTGTACGGATCAGTCCGTATTTTAAAAGTGCGGATCGGACATGTGTCACCTGTCGGTGAGCCCAGAAAAGAGAGAGAAAGTGCCTATAATTTAGCCGATAATTTCTAGGCTCACCACCAGGTGACACATGTTCGGTTCGCACTCTTAAAATGCGGACTGGTCCGCACAAGAGCATTATTTTATATATATATATAGAGAGAGAGAGAGCGGATCTCATGAGGACCTCTGTTTGCATACCGTTGGTGCGGACCAATTTTGATAAAATAGTAAAAAAAATATTTTTGAGCTAATTTTTTTTTATATAGTTTTTAAACATTTCAGTAGCACCATATAAAAAAAAATCAGGTCAAAATGATTTTTTTTTACTATTTTAAAAAAATCGGTCAAACTTTGTCAGTTTTTAACAACTTAAAAATAACTTAAAACTGATAAAGTTTGATTGATTTTTTTAAAATAGCAAAAAAAATCATTTTGAGCTGATTATTTTTTTTACGATCCTATTGAAATGTTTAATAAATCATAAAAAAAAAATCAGCCCAAAAATATTTTGTTTACTATTTTAAAAAAATGGTCCTCATTCAAGGGTCTCAAACTGGAACCTCACTTGATCTTTTCCATATATATATATATATATATATATATATATATATATACAGAGAGAGAGAGAGAGAGAGAGAGAGAGCGGTTCTCATGCATACCCCAGTTTGCATACCGCTGGCGCGGACCAATTTTGATAAAATAGTAAAAAAAATATTTTTGATCTAATTTTTTTTTATAGTTTCTAAACATTTCAATAGGACCACAAAAAAAAATTCAACTCAAAATGAATTTTTTTGCTATTTTAAAAAAATCGATCAAACTTTGTCAGTTTTTAACAACTTAAAAACAACTTAAAAACTGACAAAGTTTGACCAATTTTTTTAAAATAGCAAAAAAATTGATTTTGAGTTGAATTTTTTTTCATGGTCCTACTGAAATGTTTAAAAATCATAAAAAAAAAATCAACAGGAAATTATTTTTTTTACTATTTTAAAAAAATGGTACGCACGGAGGGTATGCAAACTGGATATGCATGAGATCCTTTCTGTATATATATATATATATATATATATATATATATATATATATATATATATATATATATATATATATATATATATATAGAGAGAGAGAGAGAGAGAGAGAGAGAGAGAGAGCGGTTCTCATGCATACCCCAGTTTGCATACCGCTGGCGCGGACCAATTTTGATAAAATAGTAAAAAAAATATTTTTGGTCTAATTTTTCTTTTATAGTTTCTAAACATTTCAATAGGACCATAAAAAAAATTCAACTCAAAATGAATTTTTTTGCTATTTTAAAAAAATCGATCAAACTTTGTCAGTTTTTAACAACTTAAACACAACTTAAAAACTGCCAAAGTTTGACCGATTTTTTTAAAATAGCAAAAAAATTCATTTTGAGCTGATTATTTTTTCATGGTTCTACTGAAATGTTTAAAAATCATAAAAAAAAAATCAGCCCGAAATTATTTTTTTTACTATTTTAAAAAAATGGTCCGCACAGAGGGTATGCAAACTGGGTATGCATGAGATCCTTTCTGTATATATATATATATATATATATATATATATATATATATATATATATATATATATATATATATATAATGGTCTTGGGCGGACTAGTCCGCATTTTAAGAGTGCGGACCGGACATGTGTCACGCAACGGTGTGCCTAGAAAATATCCCCTAAATTATAGGCACACTCTCTCTTTTCTGGGCTACCGCCAGGTGACACATGTCCAGTCCGCACTCTTAAAATACGGACGAATCCGCACAAGAGCAGGACTATATATATATATATATATATATATATGTCCCCATGCTAAATGCCCTAATTGAATTATAATTAATGACCTTAACTCTGAAAACATTATAACTACCATCTTATGTGTCAGTAATTACATTTCTAGGGACATGAGAGAAAATCGTAAACAAACTGAGTTAAAGTAATTATTTGCATAATTTATTAGTTAATTGAGAGATTGCTTGTAGTGTGATAATTTCAAGGATTTCTTACAATTTATCCATAGTTTATCTATTTTAATATAGTTTCCCATAAACCAAACATGCATACGATTGACAACTCACGTGGAAAATTAAAAATTAAAAATTGCCGAAAACTAGAAATAAAATACTATATATTCATAACCTTTAGCATTATTTTGTTACTTAATCTAAAGGCCCATGATCCACATGTCCTCAGTCAATACTATTCTGGTTGAGGTCAAATTCTAAAAGTCGATAGCAACATTCACTTCTGACTAAAAAAACACGTAAAGTTCATACCAGTCCAACTCTCATAAAAGAGAAAGATTAGAGAGACCCACATATTTTACGCATTATACCGATCCACTGATGTGGCCAATGCCACATCACTCAAAACACACGCTCAAGTGCACTGCACTTTCTAATAAATTCTTATCTTTCTTTATACCACATTTTGCTTTTTACTTTTTTTTTAAAATAAAGTATAAATAACTCATAAAATATAATTTTAGTTAAAATAAAATTTATATATTTGCACTCCTTTCAACACAATCAATCAAATGAGACCAACAACTGTATATAGTTTCAATTTTTTTAAAATGTTATTTTTACTCCAAATATTTTATTTTTCGACGTTAAAAATTAAATAACTCATAAAATTAATTCTGTTCAAAACGCATTTTATATATATGGACTTTCCACGAGGCCATCTATCAAATGACACCAAAAACTATAGGTAATTTTAAAATTTTGTTTTTACACTTAATGGTTTATTTTTCAATGTTAAAAAACACGTCTCTCACAAAATAAAAATAAAAATAAAAATATCGTTCCCTAAAAAAACATCAAATTGTGTGGTACTTAATATAACTGTTAACATATATTATTAACTGTTACATGATTGCGTCGCATGACATATACATTATTTTATTACAATTATTATTATGTATATAGGGAAAACTAAATAATGATTGACATTGGTATGATGAAGTTGTCAATAAATTAATTGAATAATGTTTGGCTCCCCGGGTGTTAACCCCGGGCTAGCACAGCGATGACCTTTTTTTTTTTATTTTTTTTTATTTTTCATGTAAAATGAGTTAAAAACAATTATAAAAAAAATATTTTTTTATTAGAATAGTTTATTTATTTTTTTCAATTATTTTTTTTAAACTCATTTTATCCCTCAGACACCTATTTACTCAATATTCTTTTATTTTTAAAGGTCTGCGCTAGCGGCACCCGTTATTTTTAAACTTTTTTATTTTATTTTACAACATTTGAAATAATTTTCGTATTTCTGCATTAAAAAACTAATCTAATAATTTTTTTTAACTCATTTAGTCCCTCAAACATTCATTTACCCAATATTCTCTTACTTTTAAAGGTCTGCGCCAGCGGCACTCGTTATTTTTAAACTTTTTTTTTTAATTTTACAACATTTAAAATAATTGTTGTATTTTTGCATTAAAAAACTAATCTAATAAAAGATTATGTTTTTAATTATTTTCAACATATTTAGTCCCTCAAACACCCATTTACCCAATATTTTCTTATTTTTAAAGGTCCGCGCTAGCGGCACTCGTTATTTTCAACCTTTTTTTTTTAATTTTACAACATTTAAAATAATTGTTGTATTTTTGCATTAAAAAACTAATCTACTAAAAAATTATGTTTTTAATTATTTTCAACCTATTTAGTCCCTCAAACACCCATTTACCCAATATTCTCTTATTTTTAAAGGACCGCGCCAGCGGCACTCGTTATTTTTAACCTTTTTTTTTAATTTTACAACATTTAAAATAATTGCTGTATTTTTGCATTAAAAAACTATTCTAATAAAAAATTATGTTTTTAATTATTTTCAACCTATTTAGTCCCTCAAACACCCATTTATCCAATATTCTCTTATTTTTAAAGGTGCGCGCCAGCGGCACTCGTTATTTTTAACCTTTTTTTTAATTTTACAACATTTAAAATATTTTTTGTATATTTGTATTAAAAAACTAATCTAATAAAAAATTATGTTTTTTATTATTTTCAACTTATTTAGTCCTTCAAACATCCATTTAACGAATATTCTCTTATTTTTAAAGGTCCGCGCCAGCGGCACTCTTTATTTTTGAACTTTTTTTTTAATTTTACAACATTTAAAATAATTTTTATATTTCTTAAAACTGTTTCAAAATATAAAAAAAATTATTTATATTAAACAACTTTTCTTTTTGGAAACAGTTTTTTTCAGAAAAAAAAATCTTCTAATATTAAAATCAAATAATGCTAATAAATCACATTAAAAATTTTTTTTTTTTTTTTTTTATCTCCATGTACTAACCCGGGGTTAACACCCGGGTAGTATAAAAAACAGTTTTTGTTGATTGTTTTTTTTTATATTAGAATGCATTCCAAATGAATAATTTTGTAATTGTTATTATTATTTTTTTTAAGTAATTCCAACACAAAGTTAAAAACTAACACAAAACAACTTGTTGAGTTTTGGTGAGGGGAGAGATTTTGGTGTGTTCGGATTTTGGTGGGTTTGGTGAGATAACAGATTTCTTTTTCTCTTTCCTACGTGGACAGTTCCACGTAGGTGTGTCCATGAATTGTGTAGAATTGGCGGGTCTCCATAGCAAAGCTCCTCATAAAAACCATTTGAATCCCTAAACCATTTTAATAGCTTCATCAATGAGAAGAGCTAAAAAGTCCAAAGATAGACGTTGTAATGGTTGTGGCCTAGTTGGACAGGCGCACGATAAAAGGAATTGTTCGCTTCTTATTAATAGGTAAATTGTTGTACAACCATTTTCCTTTATTTTGCTTCCTTTTTACTTAGTAAATGTTTCTTTATTTTTACTTAATAAATTTTACTTTTTTTTTTAGGTCCGTGGATGCAACTCAACATGAAAGTCTGGGTGAGCAAAGTGATTCGTCCATCGATATGTCAATGCAATTTGAAATCTGAATTTTGATTTTGATGGGTAATGTAATTTTGGATTTGGATTGTGATTTTGATTTTGATGGGTAATGTAATTTTGGATTTTGATGAAAGTCGGGGTAATCAAAGTGATTTGTCCATTGATACGTCAATGTAATTCGTCCATACTATTATTTTTTACGTTCGGATGACATCTAAATTGTGAATGACTTGAACTCTTACTTGAGTCCATTCCTGAAAAAATAATTACAAATAGCATTATATATTCAATCAAAAAAAAATTATATTAAAATAATTTCAAACAGCAGTATAAAATCCTATAGAAAGAAAATTGCAATTAATAGAAAGTAATAAAATAAACTCATAACAGTTGGTGTTGTTAGCAAAGTTATTTCATATAAAAGAAAAATTTAGCAAAGTGATGTTATTTTCATACCTGTACACGCTGAGAAAAGTTGGAAAAGTTGGCAACAATTATTGGTAGTGTCTTTTTTTTAATAATTTTTAATTTAAACAGTGGGTCAGTTATTGGTGCTAACAATTATTGGGTGAAACAAAGGCACTACCGATAATTGCCAAAGTTATTTCATATAAAAAGATAAGGTTACCAAAAGTTAAAGTTCTCCTACCTGTAAACGCACAGAGAAAAACTGAGGTTTAGGGGGTTTTGAGGATTTCGTCCTTTTGTGGGAATGAGATTGGAGTGAGTTGGCGTGTCTTTTTTTTTTCCAGCTAAACGGCAGCGTTTATTTAAATTTGATTTTAGACCTCATTTTGAGTTCACAAACATGGATAGCATGAGAACGGTTCTCTCTCTCTCTCTCTCTATATATATATATTTATCTATCTATCTATCTATCTATATATATATATATATATATATATATCCTAAATGCCCTTATTGCATTATAATTAAGGGACATATATTAAATAGTTCCTCGAACTTTTATCAATACCCTTTTACTATAAATCTTTTAATTTTACACCAAAAAGTTCTTCACCATGCCAAAAAGTCTTTACTATCCCACTGACGCGGCCCTTTAAAAATAAGAGAATAAAGGACTTTTTGGTATAAAATAAAAAGCTTGGACTAAATGTGTATTAAAAATTAGTTGGGACCTATTTTGTATGGATCAAATATCAAAAACTCCCTTAAATATTTTTTAATACACATGTAGTCCAAGTTTTTTATTTTTGTCAAAAAGTCATTTATTATCTTATTTTTAAAGGTTCACATCAGCAGTACTTTTTGGTGCAAAATAAAAATGCTTAGACTATACATGTATTAAAAAACCCTCAAAGGACTATTTGGTATATGCCCTATTTTGTATTCAGAAAATTCGATTTAAATATTATTTTTAAATAAAGTTTTAAAATTTAGTTTTCTATAATTATAAATATTGATGCGTATTTGATAAGTTTATTTTTAAACACAATTTTCTAAAAATTTGACAAAATTGACAAATATATATATATTCTTTTTAAATGTACATACATATAAATATGGGACATATACCAAATAGTCCTTCGGATATTTTTTAATACTCATTTAGTCCAAATTTTTTTATTTTGCCTCAAAAAGTCCTTTGCCACATATTTTGGAGAGGGAGTGCCGCTGGCGCGGACCTCTAAAAATAAGAGGATATTGAGTGCTTGAGGGACTAAATGGGTTAAACTAAAAATATGTGTCCTTTTAAAAGAATATATATTTATAGTAGGGGCTATTTAATAATTGACCCTATAAATATTAAGAATGAATAATTCTGCGTTGAAAAATAAAAAACATAAATTATAAAATATCTTTTTGTTGTTTTCTGAAAAACTTGATTATAAAACAGAAATATTATAATTCAGTGTTTCAAAATAGATGTTCCAAATGCAAATTTTTATAAGAATTGTATTTAAACACGGAAAATAAAATTATAGTTGCAAACCAAACAAACCCTTAATTCTTTATTATCAGTTTTTTGGGATTATAAATTGATTCACAATTCGAATAGAATGACACTATGTACTAGAAACAAAAACCAATTTGAAACATTTGTTTAAGATTTTGCACACGATGAATTATACAATTGCTATACTTAGTTGTTTCCGAATTCGAAATAGGTCATTGCTCGGTTAAACCTTTCAACAATATACTTTATTTTTTTTTAATATTCACCTCCAAATAATTTCAACAAAGAATGTAACACTGCATTGAGATGTTGTACGATATATCACATTATTTGGTGCAATATTTAATCCAATTTCTTGATGCATAATATATTTCTCATTTTATCCCTCTACGGCCATATCATTTCAATTCATCAAACAAGCTTGAAGTACTTCCACGCAAAGATTGAAAAAGTATGTGTTATGAGAGTCCAAATTTGTTGACGAACTTTAAAAATAAGTAATGATGACACTCTTAACTTATTGGTGGAAATATAAATTAATAAATAAGTAGCTACCATGAATTTTAATGAACTTAATACTTCAACTTAATGTTGGAAAATTGGAACTTAAATGGATATTACAAAGCTGTTTAGATTTGTCTGGACAGATTTTTGAGCAACTTTGAGCTCAAATTTAGGTGGGACCCACACTACGAAAATTGTGGGACCATATACGAACGCGTTCATCTCCGCAAGGAGATTAACGTAGTATATTCATATGTCCAATTTCAATAAGTTATGAATGATAATTATGTCCCCAAAGTGACTCACAAAGCAATGAAAGTTAATGAATTGGGTGTGTTTTAACTCGTCCCAAATTGGAAGAGTAGTGGAATTTTGATGAGTTAATAACACCCCAAGTATGGACTAAGGCTTGGATGCCTTGGGGGTATCCCAACTCTTTGAAGGGGAGATGACCTAAGCTATGCACGGGTTGACTTTCGGTCAAAAGTCCACGCGCGCGCGTCCGGCCGGCTCGGCTCGGGCTCGGGCTTGGCTTTAATTATTAATTAATTAGTTGGCAGTTATTGCCAACAGTCAACACAAAGGCTATAAATTAAACATTCCCCCTACAGAATTAACTACTGAAAAATTTCCCTCCTTCCAGAATTGCTGTCAATTTTGTCCCAGAAAATTTCTGTCCTTTTCCTGCATAACATATCTATGCTGTTTGTTATTGAGTTGAGTCAAAACCACAGATTTGAGTTCGTTGTAATTAATTATTGTCGCGCTACATAATTAATTAGAAAATCCGTTCTATCTTGGGAGACAATATTCATCAACCTCGAAGCACATTGGAGGGAATAATTTGTCTTAAAGACACTGTGAGATTCACAGGGCTCGGATTATATTTCTAATTTTATTATTGTTTCTGCAAATTCAAGTAAGTGTTTCATTTCTGTAATTCTGTTTTAATTCTGAATTATATTATTATTATTAATTCTGTACAATTGTTTTTATAAATAGTAGACATAACAATCTTAAGACAAATTATTTTAGTTCTACTGTTTTTAGTGTACATGATTTTTTTTTATTACAGAAATTTATTTGTTGGAAATAAATCTGTTTTGACAGAATAAAATGAATTAATTTACTGCTTTATTGTAGAAATTAGTAAAACAGTTTTGATATAGAAATTAAATTCTATACTGTTTTTATATTCTGTTTTAGAAAATAAAATTTTATTTGTGTATTCTTGTTAAAATCTGTTTATCTAAATTTTTTTAATCTTAAATTATAATTCTGTTTTGTACGGGATTCTTTTTATTATTAAAAATTAGTGTGACACAGATTTTATAATTTAATTCTGTTTTGTACGGAATTCTGTTTATATTATACTTTAATTTTGAATTTTATTTGAATTCTTTTGGAATTCATTTATTGTGAATTATATTTGGAGGAAATTGTTGCACAGAATTTTGTATTCTGTTTTGATTAATTCATTATATATGAATTTTATCATTGATAAAATTTTGTTTTTGTAACAGAAATGGAATCACAAAGTACGAACACTACTCCTACGAAACTGATTGTCACCAACACAAGTGTGACTGCACCCGTATCTATGCCACACGGGGAGAAACCTGAAAAGTTCATTGGGGCTGACTTCAAACGTTGGCAAGGACAAATGTACTTCTATCTCACTACCTGCCAACTGGGCAGGTTTGTATATGAAGATTGCCCTTCTATTCAAGAGGGAGATGACGCTGAAAAGGTTGCTGCTGTCGATGCTTGGAAGCACTCGGACTACCTTTGCCGAAATTATATTTTGGCATACTTGGACAAGACTTTGTACCATGTCTATTGCACTATCAAAACTTCCAAGGAATTATGGAATTCTTTGGAAAAGAAGTATAAAACTGAAGATGCTGGGATGAAGAAATTTATCGTTGGGCGTTTTCTGGACTTCAAAATGGTTGATTCTAAATCTGTAATCTCGCAAGTGCAAGAACTCCAAGTGATTCTCCACGACATTCATGCTGAAGGAATGTCAATTAGTGAAACTTTCCAAGTTGCTGCAATTGTTGAAAAGTTGCCACCTTCTTGGACTTTGTTCAAAAACTATCTCAAGCACAAGCGTAAGGAGATGAATGTGGAGGAGTTGGTGGTCCGGCTAAGAATCGAAGAAGACAACCGTGAGTCTCAAAAGAAAAGTGGGAAGAATCCGATGGAAACAAATGTCCATGTCGTTGAAGGTCCTAAGAAGAACAAACGAAAGTATGATGGGGAAGGCACTTCCAAACATAACAAGAAAAAGTTCAAAGGCAAATGCTACAATTGTGGTAAACCTGGACATCGCTTAAGTGAGTGTCGTAAGCCTAAGAAGCAAAATAAAAATAACTCTCAAGCAAATGTGACTGAGGGTGAGAATATCACCAATGACTTGGCGGATATGAATCTTTCTGCCGTTGTCTCTGAATGTAACTTGGTTGGAAAAACCAAGGAATGGTGGGTGGACACTGGAGCCACACGACACATTTGTGCAAACAAATGGATGTTCTCCACCTATAAGCCTTTGGAAAATGAGGAGAACCTTTTTATGGGAAATTCTTCCACTTCTAAGGTGGTGGGACAAGGAAAGATTATTTTGAAAATGACTTCTGAAAAGGAACTTACTCTCAACAATGTTCTTCACGTGCCTGATATCCGAAAGAATCTGATTTCGGGATCTCTCCTTACTAAGAATGGTTTCAAGCTTGTGTTTGTGTCGGATCGCTTTGTGTTGTCTAAAAATGACATGTATGTAGGAAATGGCTACCTAAATGAGGGGCTCTTTAAACTGAATGTTCTTACTGTAATCCCTAAAACATCTATTTCAATGAATGAAGTTGCTAGTTCTTCTTACTTGATTGAGTCATCTAATATTTGGCATGCTAGATTGGGACATGTTAATTTTGATACATTGCGTAGATTAATTAACTTGGAATTTTTGCCAAAATTTAATATTGATAAAAATCATAAATGTGAAATTTGTGTGGAATCTAAATTAGCAAGATTACATTTCCATTCTATTGAAAGGATAACTGAACCTTTAGATTTAATTCACACCGATATTTGTGATTCGAAATTTGTTCAAACTAGAGGTGGGAAAAAGTATTTTATTACTTTTATTGACGATTGCACAAAATATTGCTATGTATATTTGTTACATAGTAAAGATGAGGCTATTAATGCATTTAAACAATATAAGAATGAAGTTGAGAATCAATTAAGCAAAACAATAAAGGCTATTAGAAGTGATAGAGGAGGTGAATATGAATATCCATTTGAGGAATTTTGTTCTGAAAATGGGATTATTCATCAAACAACCGCTCTTTATTCTCCTCAATCGAATGGTGTTGCTGAACGCAAAAACCGTACTTTGAAAGAAATGATGAACTCAATGTTATTAAGTTCAGGAGCTCCACAAAATTTGTGGGGGGAAGCCTTACTTTCTGCTAATTACATTCTCAATAAAGTACCTCACAAAAAGACTCACAAGACACCTTATGAATTATGGAAAGGTCGAAGACCTTCCTATAAATATTTACGAGTGTGGGGGTGCTTAGCTAAAGTGATGGTTCCTAAACCTAAAAAGGTAAGAATAGGGCCAAAAACCGTGGATTGTGTATTCATCGGTTATGCTACTAATAGCAGTGCATATCGATTTTTAGTTTGTAAATCTGAGATTTCGGACATTCATGTAAATACGGTTATTGAATCGAGGGATGCTTCATTTTTTGAAAATGAATTCCCGTATAGCATGACCCGAGAATCTGGTCCTCCTAAAAGGACAAATCAAGCTACTACAAGTGGTACTCATCAACCTATTGAATCAATAGAGGATGAACCAAGACGTAGTAAAAGAGCAAAAACCTCGACTTCTTTTGGTCCGGATTTTCTAACATATTTGTTAGAAAATGAACCTCAATCGTATAAAGAAGCTATATCCTTACCCGATGCTTCCAATTGGAAAGAAGCAATTAATAGTGAAATTGAATCCATATTACAAAATCATACATGGGAACTAGTGGATCTTCCACCAGGTTCAAAACCGTTAGGTTATAAATGGATCTTCAAAAAGAAATTGAAGGCCGATGGATCAATTGATAAATATAAAGCTAGACTTGTAGCTAAAGGCTATAGGCAAAAGGAAGGGTTGGATTACTTCGACACATATTCACCGGTAACAAGAATAACGTCCATTCGGATGTTAATAGCAATAGCTGCTATTAATGGACTTGAAATACATCAAATGGATGTAAAAACTGCATTCTTAAACGGTGAACTAGATGAGGAAATTTATATGGAGCAACCTGAAGGGTTCAAAGCTCCCGGACAAGAAGGAAAAGTATGCAAGCTTGTTAAATCACTATATGGATTAAAACAAGCACCTAAACAATGGCATGAAAAATTTGATAATGCAATGTTATCAAATGGTTTCAAAATTAATGAATGCGATAAATGTGTTTACTTTAAATACATTCATAATGGATATGTCATTGTATGCCTCTATGTTGATGATATGCTTATCATGGGTAGTAACTTGGAAATTGTCAAAACTACAAAACAAATGTTGAGTAGTAGATTTGACATGAAAGATATGGGAATCGCCGATGTTATATTAGGAATTAAAATTTTTAGAACATCGGATGGACTTATATTATCTCAATCTCATTACATTGAGAAAGTACTTGAAAAATTCAAGAAGTATGATATTAGTCCTACCAAGACACCTGTAGATGTAAATTTATATCTAGCAAGAAATAATGGTGAAAGCATATCTCAACTAGAATATTCTCATATTATCGGCAGTTTAATGTATATCATGAACTGTACGCGACCGGACATAGCATACTCAATAAGTAAGCTAAGTCGATTTACGAGTAATCCAGGAAGAGATCACTGGAAAGCAATATTGAGAGTTTTGGGTTATTTAAAATACACTCAAAACTATGGATTGCATTACTCAAAATATCCAGCTGTTCTTGAAGGACATTGCGATGCAAATTGGATATCTGATACAAAAGACTCTAAGTCTACGAGTGGGTATGTGTTTACCCTCGGAGGTGCAGCCGTATCTTGGAAATCCTCAAAACAAACGTGCATTGCTAGATCGACAATGGAATCTGAATTCATTGCACTAGACAAAGCTGGAGAAGAAGCCGAATGGCTTCGAAATTTCTTAGAGGATGTTCCAAATTGGTCTAAACCTGTGCCCGCAATATGTATACATTGCGATAGCCAATCAGCGATTGGGAGGGCACAAAATCACATGTATAACGGAAAGTCACGACATATTCGTCGTCGACACAATACCGTTAGACAACTTCTCTCAAACGGAATTATCTCAATTGACTATGTAAAGTCAAAAGATAATATATCGGATCCACTAACGAAAGGTTTAAACCGAGAGCAAGTTGAAAGATCATCGAGAGGAATGGGTCTAAAGCCTATAAATAAATAAGAATCAATATAGTGGCAACCCAACCTAGCTGACTGGAGATCCCAAGATCTAGGTTCAATGGGCAAACCGAACTACGTTGTATTCAGTAAGCACTGGAGGATATTTAATCCTATCCATTCCAAAGATGAGACAGTGCACATCTGCCGAGAAATTAGGATAAGTTATGCTTTTTATGACATCTATATCTTAGAACGTCTAAGTGGGGTATTGCAGAATACTCTTTATGGAAGTCACCTACGTGAGTAAGAAGGGGGGCACTTCTATGAGAATAATGAAAGGCATATTCTCTAAAATACTTGCGGAACCAAGTGGTGTTCACGGCCAAAATGAACACAAACGTGAGAACCAACTGTGATGAAGAATTGTTGTGTGAATACTGTTGTCTAGGTTTACAAAAACGGTTGACGGTTCAAGGACGTGAAGTCTACTGATTAACCAAGTAAATCCGATAGTATATCACTAAGGAAAGTTCAAGGCCGCTAGGCTACTTCTCCCGATGCAATAAGTCTTCAGTTTTACTCAACTTGTGTCTACATCTGCATTAGCATCTGTTTTGTTTTATTTATAACGATATATCATTCATGTGGGGGATTGTTGGAAAATTGGAACTTAAATGGGTATTACAAAGCTGTCCAGATTTTTCTGGACAGATTTTTGAGCAACTTTGAGCTCAAATTTAGGTGGGACCCACACTACGAAAATTGTGGGACCATATACGAACGCGTTCATCTTCGCAAGGAGATTAACGTAGTATATTCATATGTCCAATTTCAATAAGTTATGAATGATAATTATGTCCCCAAAGTGACTCACAAAGCAATGAAAGTTAATGAATTGGGTGTGTTTTAACTCTTGTCCCACATTGGAAGAGTAGTGGAATTTTGATGAGTTAATAACACCCCAAGTATGGACTAAGGCTTGGATGCCTTGGGGGTATCCCAACTCTTTGAAGGGGAGATGACCTAAGCTATGCACGGGTTGACTTTCGGTCAAAAGTCCACACGCGCGCGCGAGCGCGTCCGTCCGTCCGGCCGGCTCGGCTCGGCTCGGTTCGGTTCGGTTCGGTTCGGTTCGGGCTTGGGCTTGGGCTTGGGCTTATAAAAATATCCTACATTTTTGGGCCGATTTCTGGGCTTTAATTATTAATTAATTACGAAATTTATTAATTAGTTGGCAATTATTGCCAACAGTCAACAGTTAATTTCGTTTAACTGATTAACTATTTTGACAGTTAATTTCGGTTGACAGTTCCAACAGTCAACACAAAAGCTATAAATTAAACATTCCCCCTACAGAATTAACTACTGAAAAATTTCCCTCCTTCCAGAATTGCTGTCAATTTTGTCCCAGAAAATTTCTGTCCTTTTCCTGCATAACATATCTATACTGTTTGTTATTGAGTTGAGTAAAAGCCACAGATTTGAGTTCGTTGTAATTAATTATTGTCGTGCTACATAATTAATTAGAAAATTCGTTCTAT